>JAJEKB010020601.1:0-66135 GCA_022393335.1 Macrotrachela quadricornifera | reverse complement strand
TTTTTTTGCATCGATTTTAGCAAAATTTTTATCAAATTCAATTTTATCATAATATATAGGACGATTAAAATCATATTGCAGTTGTTCAGGAAATGGATCATCATGGTCAGATGGTTCAAAATGATAATTATCATCATCCATTGGAGAATTTTTATCAGTATTTGATAATATTTGAAGATTACAATCAGGAAAATGATTTAAACAAGATAAATCAGTTAATGGACGTAATCTTCTTGAAAGTCTTAACTGATAATAATTTTTTTCATATAAATGTAATTTACGAGTCTTTTGAAGTGTTATTGGTAAGATTTTTCTTTTACGGCGTTTTAATAATTTTCTATTCCATGCATTAAAAGTCATTAATTGTTTCAATGATTGATTTCGTTTTTCATTAAATAAATTAAATTTGAAATGACGTGTGGAATGAATACGAGTACGAATCATTGGTTTTTGTTGTTTAGATATTGAAGGTAATTTAATTATAGTTGGTAATAAATTTGTGTATTTCCATAAATAAGGTCCAGCAAATAATTTCAATTTAGTAGAATCAAAATAACTATATTCTGATGAATCAGTCTTTGAAATAAAAAATAAATTTTATAAAAAAGAAAATATCAATAAAATTTTTCTTAAGTTTAATATATTCTAAATTATATCTATACATTATAAGTAGAAGAGTTTGAAAGTTAAAGAAGCTACGTTAGATTTCATAGATTAGAACCGAAATTGGAATCATTTCATGTATCACTAGATGATATACTGCAAAACGCTAACAAACACTTTTTTGAGTGATATATAAAATTTTCGAATACTGTTGTTAGATCTGATTGAATATAACAAGTCGTTCTATTATGATAGTTTTTATCGATAAAGAACAGCAAAATAGACAAACTGCATTTATCATTCTTATAAAGTACCTTATCACGAAGTAATTGTGGTATATGATCAACAAATGATATTTTACTATGCATTAATGTCATATCCATTGACATCATAGCTGTTGGAAAAGTCTAAAAGAAATGAAAAATAAAAAAAGATTTATTTTTAGTTACATTATTCTACAAGAGCTGATTGTAATTCTTGAAAATAAAAATTTGATATATCATCACGTAATTCACTGAAACCATTACTAAATATTTCATTTGATATTTCTTCATTATAATTTGAACTAATTAATAAACTATCCATAACCGAACATTCATCAATTGTTTCAATGTAAGATTCTGTTAAATCTTCATTAAATGAAAATTCTCGTAAAGTTTGACATCCTAATAAAAATTTTCATATAATAAATTTAATTCAAAATCTATTAGACTTTTTTTTTACCAAGAACATGGTCTTGTCCTTCATACTCTTTAATAACTTCTCTTAATGGAATTAAATCATACATTGTTTTCATAGCTAGATCAAGTATTCTTTCATTATAATTATATTCTTTATTAATTCGAGAATTTATATTAATGAAACCATTTATAAGAGGAAAATCACTTGATGAATACATTGTATATGAAATCATATCTGCATATAATGAATCAATTCCAACACCACCTGGCCATTGACCCATATTTGATGGTTGAAATGGATGAAATTCAAATTCATATGAAAGTGAAATTGTCGATAGATCAGTGACAAGATATGAATTTGCTTTTGGTTTATTACGTTGTACTAATTTTTTTGGTGTTTCTTCGGTATCAGAATTTATAATATCCAATTCTTCTTCATCTTTTTGATGAAAAGTTTCATTAAGTTTTTGTGTTTCAGTATGTAGTGCATCAACACGATATCCATAAATTTTTGCACTAAAGAAAAATTTGATGAAGTTTTACATAAAAACAAATATGTTTTTTTTACCTTGTATCAATAACTGATCCGGCTTTAACAAAATTAGGTTCATGATGGTGATGATGAGATGAATCATTTTTATCATCATATGCAATAATGTCAAGAATTTCTGGTAATCGTTCAACGAATGGAAAATGAAAAGCATTTTTTGCATTTATTTTATTTTTTGCAGCTAATTCAACTGTTTTCTCATACAAAGTAATTAGTTGTATAGGTGTTTGAACATTTTCATCAACACCACTATCTGTACTTATAGAATTATTAAGATTTAAACATGATTCACGTCGATGAGATGGAGAATTTTCATTATCTGAACCAAAATGATTTGTTATTCGATTAACTAACGAGCTATGGAATGAAAGTTAAAATAAATTACAGAACACTTTATTTAAAAAAGTACCGTCGAGGTATTGGTAAACACTCGTTATCATCTTCAGACATCATTTCAACTCTGATTCATATATATTTCGCTCTCTTCCTTCATTCTTCATTATTCCAGACAATCAAGCGACAATTCATTTTGTGCAAGTGTGTTACATTTACGCATTATGCTTACATCATGAAGATATGTATCGAGTTCTGATTGGTGTAACAATACATAGATAGATATTTAAACAACATGAGGCTAATCGTAGTATCACTCTCTAATATACATGTTTAAGACATCTCAAGATTATGTTTTAAATATATTATAAGATCAAAAGTATAAAATATAAAAATGATTTTTGAAAATTTTATCTGAATATTTTGTTGAATTTATCGAAAGGTCGATGTTCTCTAGTTAGATTAAAGTAGATGAAAAATATATAAAGTTAGAATTGCATTCTAATTTTCTAATTGATTGACACTTGATTGATTGAAAAATAATTGGCTAATGTTTAGTGAAAGATGTTACATTAGCATTAGGATCAGTTTTGGTTTTTATTCTGCCAATATCGTACAAAATATAAAAAAATTATTTGATTCGATCATCATAGATATACTATAATATCGGCAGAATCAGAAAAATAATTGCATTAAACGATAGAAGTATCAATAAATTTTTATTATTTTGAAAAGCATATGAATGGATATATCAGATCAAGACTAAGACAATGTTATATTTTTTATTTTGATTACCAATTATTTTTGCCTAAAGATTGAACATTTTCTAAAATTAACTGTAATTTTATATGAAGATGGTAAACTTAGGAAAACAAGTAGGTAGAGTAAGTGGCGGTTAAGATAGACAAAAAAATAGTAAACTCATGCATATTGGCTATAGCTTTATGTTTTCAGTTTTTATTTTAAATTTTCTTCACAATGCATTTTGTAGAATCTCTTCCCTATCGATTGGTAAAATCTGTTTCTCAATATCGTTTGAGTACTCTTATCTACAAGATGTTCTTTAACCACTACATTTTGATTCTATATTTACCACATTTGGGAGAAAAGAACAATTTCGCTAGTGCAATATCGAGGCACTTTCAGGAGTAAAATTACTTAGAATGACGAACTTCATAATAATAAAACATCTCAAAACTCGAGCTAAATTTTTAATATGTGCAGGTATGTTTTATTAAAACTATTGGTGACATGACATTTCATATTCATCAGAAGAACTCAAAATTTATTTTGACTCTTTGTTCATCTTAAAACTAATGATAATTAGTTATTTTTCTTATTAACATCAGCATTTTATTAGATTAGTTATTACCTTTGTCTCAATTTTACTAAATAAATTTGATATATTTCTAAAAATAAAATATAAGCAGTTTATTATTATTATAAATCCAAATTGTAATGATGAGTTCTTCTGTCTGATAACAACTTTAGTTTGCAAAGGAAACAGCAATTATATCATTGATTTACTTAGTTTATTGTATCGTTAGCACCATTTGAAACAATTTTAATTTTCAATAATTTTTCATCAGTATCTACACTTAATCTTTTTTACATGTAACTCTCACCCTCAAGAAGCTAATAACGAAATATCAGGTGTTATACATATTTAATCTTGATATATAAATTCTAGAACCAGTTAATTGTTTGAGTAGAATAAAATATTTATTAGGAGCACTCTCATCAAATGTAATCAATGTGACATTGTTAGTGTCAAGATTATTTAGAGATTTGAAAATTTCAAAAGAAATTTGAATGACAAATCTGAAGATAATATTATTCATGAAAATCAAAATAATCAAAAAATATTTAATTTTGATAGGAAACTTTCGTCAATATTAATAGGATATGACGTGTTTATTGTAAATTCGTAATTCCACTATTTTCATCGAAACATTGAAAATGTTTGAGATCAAAAGCTATTATGTTATTTCTTTCACAAGCAAGAACATTCAACTTTATACTGTCCTATGTTAAATGGATATAAATATCATTGATCTAGCACAATACATCATCAGTACATATGAACTCTTGCAAAATAAAAACAATAACAATTCAAGTGTGTTTTTTTCTTATTCTTTTTTCGTTCTCCTCCCTCATCACCATCAAGTTATGTATACAACGCGCAACATTCGCATGTTTTCTATATAGAAATTGAATACGTTAATATGTTGTTTTTTTTACATAAAATGACATTTTAAGAATTATAAATGAATTCTATTTTTTGTTTAAATATATTTTTTGGATAAATAAAATTAATTAAATAATATCACCTATACTCATTGATAATATAAAATACTTTTAATGAATAGTTATTTGTAGCAGTATGGTTATTCTCATCGTCTCTCTATATTTATCTTTGAAATTAATAATGAATATCTCACATTTTCATAATGGTATAATAGCATAACAACTATAACTGGTCAACTTTATTTTTAGTCTCGTTCAGTTGTATCTTGTACAAATTCAAAGATATCTTTCTAATGTATCTTATATAATACTAATGGTTATGTCAGCCAATAACTTTCTACATATCTAGGAACGATAGTTCTATGAAATGCATACAGAATGTAATTTCATTTAAAATTGAATATCATCCAACAACACTTCCAATCAAAGATTACAAAACAAATATATATATAGTAGTCAATTTATTTAATTCAATGTGTTTTCTATACATTTGATTCTTCTAACATTCTTACAATCTATATCATTCTATCAATGATCTTTGATATAGTATCTGATTGACCACATAATTGTGGTATCATTTCTATTAAACATAATCCAGCCTTCATACAACTTTATCGTTTTACATAAATATTAGCAATAGTATTTATATCTTGCACCTCCAACAATAATTTTTAACGAAAGATTCAAAAAAAATCTTTATATATCTTTATGTATCATTTTCATTGAACAAGTTACTATTTCAATTATATCAGATAATAATCTTTGAATATTAAACTTTGAAAAATTATTTAGTACAAAACAATTGTTATCGAGATGAAATTCAATGTAAATATTGCCAAGAAATAAAAAATTTAAATCGATAAAATGTTAATCTAATTAGAAAAAATATCATTCATTTTTATTTCTATCTTTTCCAACCTTTAATACAATTTATTTAACTACTACAATGATAATATGTTTTCAATTAAATCTAGTAGTTAATTTATAATTATATGTATTAAATTTAATCATATTAGTTGCACCAACGTTCTGAATATTTATTTATTCCTATTGGATGAAATTCTCGATTTTTTTTTTATCGATAGTCTTTTTATCGATTGGTTCAAATATTTATTTTGAATTGCATATTTGATCAGCTTTTTTCTTCTTCTCTCTTTCTCTATTTGCTGTTCATAAAGCACATAGTCAATTACGCGTTCATATCGTCTTTTATTGACTAATACATTCGATAATCTGCTTTTGCGTGCCGATCATTTCTTTTTATTAAAAAGAATGTGTAAGTATAGTTATGTGCTATTTTTCTCATATCTGTATATATAGATCAATGATTTCTTTGTTTTTAAAGACTATGAAGCTTTCCTATAAAAAGAGAATAGTAGCATAGAAACTGATTCGTAAGAGTGACTTTTTTTTCAAACAAGAGTTAGTTTACGAAGTAAGGTTTTTTTTGTGGATTTCTGCAGCTGTTTAGTAGTTTATTTAATTTAATATGTAACAGAGATATAGAAGTATTTTGGAGATCAATATAGGTATTTTTTCACTACAGACATATTGGTTAATAAGAGAATTTAAGATAGAGGAAGACAGGAGATTTTATCGGAATATGCCATAATTAGAGATATTTCGGCCATGCTTTGGAAAATTTAAAGAATTTATCGTTAAATATCAATTTTATGTTTTGCAGTTAAAATTCCATAGTGCTAGTAGATATAGGATTTCGACACGAGAGAGAAAACGAGAGCGATGATAATTGTAAAAAAACTTTTTTTAGAAGTCTATTGAAAATGAGACTAGTGAGCCTTTTTTTCATGATAAGAATGTTATGATTGATTCATACCGAGAGAAAACTATCATAAAAAAAAGATATTTTTTGATTTATGAAAACTATTCAATTTTTGCTTTCTCCTATCCAAATCTATCATTAATTCAATTTAAAAAAAAACTGTTCATTCTTTTCATTCTATCGCTATAACTAGTGTGATATACTAAAAAGTCTTTCTATATCTGTGAAAAATCTATAAAAATATGATCATTCCATTTGGATCATATGCTTATCAATGTTTCTATCTTTTTCCTCAATTTACCGAAGCGTAACATAAAGAATGAGTTAAAAATGCAAATGGTGGTGAATTTCGCACGAAAAAAAAATATCTTATCACACGATGACACAATTATTGTGTTGCTTTGCGAAAAAAAAAAGCATTTATAAAAACATGTCTGCTAGGTGGATATGCGCGTGTACATTGCATATATTAATAATTGTTATTACATTCCATTTTTGTTTTATAAGTGACATAATTGTTGTTGAAAGATCGTATTAAGACACCGAATATTTTTTTAAGCTAACGGATCATCCTCACTTGACTTCATAAGGATCAAACAAATTGTTGTTCGATTCTCAGCTTGCTCAAAAAATGAGCTGCTAATAGAATCGTATATACGAGATTTAACATAATGATGTAACTCAAAAAAAAGAAGAAGAAGACTAACTAAAAAGCTGTGAAATAATGCGGTGCTTTAGAACAGAGAAAATAAACTAAGAACATTAAAGTGAATTAGTATCGATCAGCAGGTGTCATTTGTGTAATTGAAAGTATTTGTCACCTTGTGAGAACATAATCGAATGATGACAATAAGGTTTGTGCCACTTCAATTAGGTCAATTAACGATATCCTGCTGTATTAGAGAGATCAACATATTTCCTTTTTTTAAATTTAGATAACGTTGCTTCATTGATGTCATCATCGCCTGTTCGTATTGTTCCAACAAATCGTCGTCATATATCTTTATGCTCAGTATGTGGTGATAAAGCAAGTGGAAAACATTATGGCGTAATGAGTTGTGATGGTTGTCGAGGATTTTTTAAAAGAAGCGTTCGGTAAAAAATATTTTTTTTTTTATTTTATTAAAATTTTGTATTTATAACATCTTCGTTTTTTTTTTCTATAGACGAAAAATAGAATATAAATGTAAAGGTGATTCAACATGTCAAGTTGATGTCAATCGACGAAATCAATGTCAAGCATGCCGTTTTCAACGTTGTTTAGCTGTAAAAATGAAACCTAGTGGTGAGAATTATTTACATCTGCAGAAATAAAATAGGCGGAGATATTTACTCATCATCATACTTAAGCAAAAAAAAAGCTTTTGAAGTGTCTTTAATAGTAATGAAAGACGTGCTTATCTCTCTTATTTAGCTGTACAAAATGAACGAGCACCACGTCATGGATCTAAACGAGCAATGCCTACTCCATCACTTTCTCGAGTACAATGTTGGACGCCACCAGCTGTCGGGTATGTAGCAGAATCACCACAAGTGACTATGCCATTTGGTTTCCGAAATTTACCAATTAATAAGTAAGTAATTATTATCTTATTTTTTTTTTTTAATTTAACTATTAGGTAAGTATTTTTATATTTATTAATAAGATTAAACTTCAATTTAAAAAAGGATATTCTTATAAAAATTCTTTTCATTTTTTTTTTCTAGTACATCATCTCCAATATGGTCAACATCTCGAATGTTTATACCACAACAATCATTTAATATATCTAAATGTAGTGTATCATCAGATCCAATTTCAACTGATTTTTCAAATAATGATGAAACACAAATATCATTTGGTAAATTTGTCTTTGTTTTTATTTTTTTTTCGTAAAAATTTATTTCGATTTTATAGGCGATGATAATCCATCAGGAATTTTATGTGAAACAGCTTCATTTATTTTACTTGAATCAATACGTTGGCTTTATTTAGTACCATCATTTAAAGAATTAAATGAATATGATCAATTAATATTAATTGAACAATCATGGTCAATATTATTTCTTTTAACATCAGCTGAAATGAAGAAATTTATTGATCAAAGTATTTTAGTTTTTATTTTTTATTTTATATAGAATTATTTTTATTTCAGATGAAATAGATTCATTTGATGAAGATAATCAATATTTATTATTTCAATCAATAATTAAAGAATTAACTATTCATTCTATTGATCAAACAGAATATACACTTCTTAAATTAATTCTTATTTTTAATAATCGTAAGTTAAAAAATTTGAATTGATTTTTAAAATATTAATTTATTATATTTAGCAACAAATATTGAACTTCATGATCGTTTTATAATTGATAAATATCGTAAAGATGCTTTATTTATGTTAAATGATTATACAAAAAATTCAAAATATCGTCGTTTAGCTGAACTTCTTTTATTATTATCAAATATTCAAGAAAAAATAATTAAAATTAATTTAGATAAAATATTTTTTCAACATTTAATTAATCGTATATCAATGAAAAATTTATTACATAATATTATTCGTCATCTTTCAACATTTATTCAATAGACAAGAATAAAACTTATATCTTTCTTTCCTTTCTTTTCTTTTTTTGTATATACATGTAATTCGCATAAAAATATTTTTTTTTAAATAATGAAATGACTTGTATCAATTATTTTTCTTTTGTCAAAGTCATAATAAAACAAAAATTAAAAAGAATTTGTTTATAATAATATCTTTAATTTGAAACAAAAATTTAAGATCAATTTTCTTAGATCGACAAATGCGCAATTTAATATTCAAGAAGAGTTATAAATGTCAAATTTGTCTTACAGTTTACAAAATATTAATTAATCAATGAAGGTGAAGTTAGATTAAAAATATTGTAATAAGATGGTTATGTATTGTTGAAAATAATATTTGGAATAAAAAAAAGAATATAGTGAAGCTTTTAAAATAGATTAATTTATGCTTGTTATGACACAGATAATTATGAGATTTTACGCTTCTTAAACAGACCTAGTCTAAAATTAGTTCGAAACAAAAGGAAATATGAATTAACAGTATTAAGAACAAAATGATATCATAAGATTTGGAATTGAATTAAAGATAATAAGATGACCTCGTAACTATCAATAACAAGATAAACTTTTATTTTTTTTTTGCACTGAAAAATCTTAGATTCTTAAGAACGATGGTCTCATATGTAAATATCTCCAATTCGTAATTTCAGATTTTGTCAGATTTCTCATTATTAGAAGTAGCACGACAACGTCAGACAATTTTATCAGATTTTCTATTAATAGGAGTGACACGCTAACATATATATGTCAGGCAAAATTAATATTTTAGTGAAGCTAAATCAAGTTTCAAAAAAAAAAATTAATATTTTAATTCACTTGTTCATAAAAATATCATTGATTAAAATTTTCTAATGTTACTGTAGAAGACATCATTGGTGCATGTATATTAAAGTATCAATAAATACCCTGTTTGTTAAATAAAACCTACGTTTTATGTTTCGTTAATGGAAATTAAAATTAGAATTTATTTATAAAGTAAACAAAATCTATTGTATAGTTTTACATCTAATTCAAAACATATTTTGTCTATGACATATATGTGTATATTTATCTTTAGTAATTAGATAGAGTATTGGATTGCATATCTTTTGAAAAAAAAAACAGTCTTTTATCGTGTTCTTAAACATTGATACATGCTAAATGTTTATTACATCAAATATAACTTATTTATTTCTGATTGTTAAACAGAATATTTAGATAAGAGTTGTTTTCATATGAAAATATTGAGTAAATAGAAATTATTTCAATTCAATAGTGAATTACTTTGAAGTGATTTGATCTTGAAAAAATAGTCTAAAGATTTATACAATATATTTTATCAAGTACTCATCAATTCAAATGAATGTTTAATTTATATATCGATGAATAGATATAAAATATATACTATTATAAATTTACTTCTTATTTTTTAATAATATATTACTTAATTTTTTTTTTTATAGAAACGGAAATTATTAATATTAATTAAGATTATTTTTATCATATATTTCATTTTTTTGAATAGATATATTTCATTATTTAATATTTTAAAATGATATAATGAAGAGGTCTTACTTATCTATGCAGAATAGAATATCAGATGTCAATATTCATTTAAGCATAAAAAATTATAAGGACTATTATGAAACAGAAAAAGAAATAAGTTTTCTTTATATAATATAAGACGGTATATTGTATTGTCATTCATTCATCGATGAAAAGTAGTCTCAACATTTTTTCTTTTATCTAGAATACTTGATATTTTCATTAATTACGTCCATTTTTGTTTATGAAACTTTTATAAATCGTTTTATATAAAATATATTAAATTAAATAATTTAATCTATTCATTTTTCTATTTTTATTATATTCTAAATATACGTTTTTTAATGATAATATTGTATCATATTCGTGACTTTATTCATTCTATAAAAACAAAATATCACAAGCAGTTAAAACCATCTGCTTCTTTCACTACTTGAGTTTGTAGTATAGTCAATATGATATTTATATACGTAAATCTTTATAAATTCAATGTTGATTTCCAAGAAACATTCTTATCATAATGTAAAAACAATTGCTAGTAATAATTCTTTTGTTCATGTTAGGAGTATGCTATGTAAATAGAAGAAAATAACTATATGTTTACAGTAAGATAATATTGACCTTAACGTTTGTATATACATAAAACTGCAGAAAAGAAAAATTAGAGGAACATATTTTTTGATAGATTTTTAAAAAAAAATAATTAATAAGACGAATTATTCATTTACTATTCATAAGTATAATTACAATAAAAATTTACATGAACTTTAATAATTTCCGAATAATTTAATTTGTCGGAACATGAAATCTTATGATTTATACAATAATAACAAAATATATATAATTAAATCTGCACTCCTACTGAATTTTCTATTACTAAAAAGAAATGATTTTTGAATAAATTAATAATTACCTACTGTTCGCAACATAATGAAATAGTCTTTACTATGGTTTAACAGTAAATAATATTACGTCAAGTTTCACTTGAACTTTTCATCTTTTCAAGAAAAACAAAAATATTCTTGAATTTTTTTTCTCTCGTTCTTGCTTTCAATACAAACAATCTTTCTCATTCTTAAAATTAAAGAAGCCTTTTCAAATACACGCATACATTCATACACATAAAACATTTCTTTACTTTTTTCATATGGCTGTAGCAGCCGTTGTTTCACAACCAACAATTCGACAACAAGTCGAACAACAACCTCCTGCTTATATTTTACAAAGTTGGCGTCGTGAACAACCAAATTTACGTGATCATTATCTATTACGACAAACATTTTTAATTGCACCTGATACAGCTGTACCATTTTCTAGATTACGTCAACATATAAGAAATATTTATGAAGAACGAGCACGTCCGGTTATTGTTGTCCATTATGATCCATGGGCAAAAGAAGCTATTATTGCAGCACGAGCTCAAACAGCATCAACATCAACATCAACAAAAGATTTTCCAGCAAATATAGACCTTATAAGAAGTCATACTACTATATGAGGATTTTTTTTTATCTACGGACGATTAATAATTTATTGAAAAGAAAAAGAATATTTGTCCTTCATATTTCTTTTTTTTTGTTCTCATTTTGATGACATACTTTGATCATATGGCTAGCAGCTGTTACTTGCATTGGAAGTAACGATTCGTAAAAGGATAACAAACATATTCTGCCTACACATCTGATTCAGTTACAGTTACAAACAGTCAATGATGATTGATCGTTCGAGCGACGATTATTATAATATCCTTCGTTTCATATAAACTACTTGGGGATGAATGGATAGTATAAAGAATAATACTTCTAAAACAGGAAAAAAAATAGAACTCATACATATTTGTTGTTAGACATTCAATGAACAATTTCCTGATCAGAATAATCAGCTTGACAATGCAGATTTTTCGATCGATTGAATTCGCCTACTACATTCTTTTCTAATGTCGTCATCATTAAATTATTTTTTGCAGTTGTAATCATGAGATCTTAATGGAAAATCAAGGGAAAATGAGGATGAGTAGATGCTTTATATAAAAAGACTTAAAGCCGAATAAGTGTCAAATCGTAAGAAACAGTATGGTTTCTTTTTTCTATCTCTGTCTCAATCCTTTTTACCACTTTATTCATGTAGATGCATTCCATCGATGAGAATGATGAACAATTCTATCAACAGTAAAAGCAGTAGGTCGATGTAGTATAGAACAGTGACATAAAGAGAAGGCAAAAAAAAATCGATGGCCGACTAGGAAATTGCGTTTTTCAGCTTTTCTTCCCTTCCCTATTCTCATACTTGTACTCATATCTTTTCTCTCGTTTTTTTCCTCTTCTTCTTTTCGCCTCGATGCCAAACGCTCTCTTGCTTGCTCGTCTGGAAGACAAAAGGTTAAAACTTAGTAGCACTAAGCATATACACTATTGACGACATAGGCACACACATACAAAGACAACTGCAACGTAGAACCATTCAATTAGAATCAATAATACAACGACAAAAGCATGAGAAACGTGCATTTTTTTACAGTTATATAGATTCTAAACAATATAGTCAATTTATAATCCATACAGTAAGTAGTACATTTTTCAGAGAAAGAAAATGATCATTCTGTCAATATGTCTGTAAGTGTATAAGTGCATATGGTAGCATCTGGCTATCGTTAGGTATTTTTTTGCTTATAATGGCAGCGATAGCGATTATCCTTGTATTCACAAATGATGATATCTTTCCTCGTCATCATTTATGACAAACTTACAAGGTTATTATAAGACGAAAAGAAAAACTAATGAAAGATTCTTGCTGACACATCGACTCATATTATGGAAACAAAACACCAGGATTAACTGTCTTCATTTGTCATTCAATCAAGAGTAAGCGTAGACACCCTGCAGCGGCAAGTAGACATCATGATTTTATTAATAATTTTTCTTACTTATTCATGTTAAAATTTTATTCTTAAGATTCATTTTCTTTGATATATTTGAAATTAATCAAGAAAGACTTAGTAATCAGATTATTATATCATCCATTTTTCTTGTCTCCTAACGTGATGAATCTAGATGTATATTTTATCATTCTGGACAAATATAAGTCGACCAAAACATAGCTAAGTGACGAAAGAAGAAAAAAGACTCATATTGCGTGGTAAAAGAGATGTTGTTGATTGACCTAACTCATTTATCTTTTTTTTCTGCCTGTCCGTCGTTCTCTTTTTTTTTGCTTATTTACAACTGTTAGTATTGATCTATACGCGACATGAGTAGAAAAATGAGAAAAAAAACAAATTGTCGTATTCGTGCCATTTTTTTAATTCATTTATAAAAAAAAAAGGAAAAATCTCATAAATAAACGTAATCCCGCGAGTCAAAACATTACAATCAAAATACAATTTATTACAATAAAAACACACTCAAGAGTATTATAGTATAAGCTAATAAATACAAATCAACAACAGATATGAACGTCATTTTCAATTATTACCGGTAGGATTAGCCTCAATATTCATTTTCTTTTATAATAAAAATATCATTACATTTTCATATTTTTATATTTAATTATTTTTAATTTCTAATTGATTTCAATCTATTTTATATATATGTCATTATATAATAGACTTGAAAAAAAATAAAATTTTCGCTAGAATATTCTTCGTTTTAGATTAAATAATTAATTTAGATAAAATATAGAATCTATTTTTAATATTTTTTTTTATAAAAAGAAAAAAAGAAGAATTTTGTTTATCTATACTTATTATGTTCGAAACATATTTTTTTTCTCTCTTTTAAGTACAAAACAGTATTCAACCTTTCCAAACATCAATGAATAATCAAGGGAAATATATAGAAAGAAAGTCTAGCTAATCTTTTAATTAAATAGTTATTCGGATAAATCTAAAGAAAAGCTAAAAAACATTTATGACATTCATAGAAAGATAAGATAATTTAAATATGTATTGTCAACAATATTTAAAGAGAAAATATCATCAGAATTCGTCTTTTTTTTCTCTATTTTCTAGAATATAATTTCAATCAAATAAGTGTATATTTTAATGTAAAAGGTACGTAAAAAGATCAATTTTTGTAACTTACATATGCTATTAATATTGTAATATTTCTGAAAACAATATTGATAAGAAATGACGTTAAAACAGCAAAATGACACTTTTTCTATAGGCTATACATTCTTTTGTATAACTATTTTCTTTTACTGTAGTTAGCATGATGATATATGATTGTTAAATCAGACATAAGATATTTTTAGATTTACTAAAGAATACATATATCAAGAATAATTTCCTTACATAGGAAAACCTAAAGTATGAGTAATATATCAAGATTTTGACTGTTAAGTGTTATTTTTTTATAGAAAATACCAGTGAATATATGTTTTGGTATAGAAAGGTGAGAGAAATATGAATAAGGTTTCTATAATAGATAATTTATGACGAAATAGAAAGATTTTGATATATTGTTAGCATAATTATTCCGAAAACTATGTTTATTTTTTTATAAAAATAAATTTTTGAAAATAAAAATCTTGAAATATGTCTAATTTTTTCTTTTCATGAAACTGATTCAAGTCAAAAATATATTGACTTTTTCTGATAGTAAAATAATCTAGTATCTAGTTTAACAGTTTCCTATTATCATACTATTCAAGATAAAGAAATTAAGGAGAATAGGAGTCATCTATCAACTCATTTGTACTCATTATATCTTGGTAATAAATCATAAATTGTATTAGAATGTAAAGCATTTATAATATGAAATTAAGATTTTATTTCATCAAGTGATATTAGATATTAAAATAGTATATGAAGAAAAAGTAAATTATAAGTAATCTATCTATCTCGAAATCTATTGTAAGAAAGATGATTCATCTTGAATAGCATCGGATATTTACGAAGAATAAATCTTTGTATTTTAGTGGTATTTATTTTAATATTTGTTTCTGTAGATTGAATTCTTTTTTTAAAATATTCGTTTGTTAATTTTCTGTGATATGATATGTTTGAAATACAGTTCAAGATGAAGAATTTTATAAAATAACTTCGTTTCATATTTTTTGATAACATGTGTCTATTTTTTCTTTTGAGAAAACTTATCTTTTGATATGACTTTTTTTCCATGTGATGAAATGATTAAATTCATTATGAATTAAATGATCTAATAGATTTAAATTACAACTTTTTGATATTCATTGAACATTATTCATGAAGACGACAAAGTTGTTTAGGATACTTCGTTGTAGTAATTGATGGATGTAAGTTTATGCATCATCCAGCTCAAATATTTATTCTGACTTCAGTAATCATTTTCAATCAAGAGTACATCAGATCATACTTAATAGACTCACATATTTTCTTCAATAGAATTAAATTATGTTAATGATAACTTCGGAATGTATTTAGTATTTCAACAGGATAGTAAGAAACTTCATATCTATCAGTTGACAGAATAATAGTTCTAAGATAATTATTCCTCATTTATCAACAAAGATTAATAACTCTTGAAAAGTTTAAATTTAAATTCATTAGATCATTTGATTGGTAACGAAAATACTTAGTCCATTGATTGGGAAATAGTAGCATCGAAAGATACGTTTATTGAAAAATAGAAATATTCTCTTATAAAAATGCAACATAAAGTTAGTTTAGAAAATTCTTCATTTTGAATTATCTGTTACAAGTGTATTACAAAAAATCCAAATTTTATGTAAATTAATAGAAGGAAAATAACGCATATCATTTGTCAAGGATTAAAAGACAAATCTTCTTAACCATTTGCAAACTAATTTGTTTTACAACAAAGTTAAACAATAAACTCAGACCAGATTTTATTCTGAGAATGAAGAATTATCATACTTATTCTTGTTTTTAAAACGCACAATTAGTAAACTTATCAATAGAAAAGAAAATAAGATATACTGTCACTTTATTGTAATACATCCAATGATTTTCAATTTTATCCCAATTTGGAAACGTATATATCAGATACAACAAGAATTTTACAACATTCTTCATTTTACATGTATCTTCGTTCAGAAACATGATAAAAGATAAATTTCTCTTCCAGAATTTGCACAATTTAATACATGATTGTAACAAGCAAAATAAATCTGTCTAGTTGCTTTTTAAAATTTTTAGACGTCAATAAAAGTAAGAATGTATGTCATTCATACTACTTTCCAGTAGAAAAAAGATTCAAAGTACGTCAGATATTTTTAATTAGATAATTTTAATTATGGTTCATTTAGTTTTCAATATAATACTTGAAATAAAACGGAAGGATAGAAAAACTTCTAAAATAGACAAGTTATTATCCATTCTAAGTATAAGTACAAGAAGTTCGTGATGTTTATATCTATTCATCTGAGCATTATATTCTGAGAAAAACTCTTTCTAGTAATATAATACCGAATTACGTTTCAAAAATCAATGAACTGGTTTTAGATACCTAGATTCTATGTTTCTTGATTCAGTTCTAGTCTAACACCGACAAGAAAAACAAAGAGAAGAGATGAACAAAACAATATTATAAGATATTGAATTAAATTGAAGATAAGGAGAAAGTATTAAAGAAAAATAATCACTAATCATGATTAATAGATAATAACATGATAAAGTTATTGTCACTATTTACTTTTGTATGTGATGAACACGCAAAAATTTCAAAAATATGAATATTAAAAATAATATTATTAAAATTACTAATAAAATTCATTTTTCTTGAAATATTTTTTATATTTTATTTTTAATATATTAATAGAAACGATGATTGATATATTTTTTTTATTGACTGTTAACACTTTCAAAACTGAATGCACGAACTATTTTAATAAAATTGAAATTTATCTTTATAAAAAAAAGATTTTTTTTTTCGTCTTGTTTATGTTAATATTAATATTAATATCATAAAATCCTTCATATATAAGTTTCGCTATGAAATAATAAATCTAAAAATTTATTGCGACATTTTAAATTTCAATAATTTAATTAATAGGATAATGATAAAATTATTGTAAGTAAACAATAATCTTCTTTTGAATTTATAATGAGATATTCTTTATAAAGCCGTTGAGCTCTATGACTTTTTATTAATAATTAATTACTATTGAACAAATTTGTTTCATAGTAAAATCTCATCAAAATTATAAAAAAAAAAGAAGCGATGAATAGTATGATAACCTTGCGGCTCTTCATAATTATTTTTGCTCTTAGCTTCTTATATATTACTTTTCTGTTGAATTTCTTCTACTAAAAAGGATACTTGTGATAAAACTAGATGTGATTATCTTCCTACATTATTTATTTATTATTTTATTGAAGAGTACTCAGTAAGAAAGAAATATCTTTAAGAATAATTCGATTTTAAAGAAAATATTTTTGATGTTGTTATATTCTTAATAAATATTACAAAAATAAGACCAATTATTTTCGTTTATATTTGTAAAAGATTTTATATAATAAATTCTTTCAATCAGCAACACATTTCTTGTTTTTCTTCTTATATCAATATGACAAGATTTTCATTATTGTCAATAGAAATTCATGTTGTAATATGAGACAATAATTTCTTTAGTTTTGTAAATATAAATAACATACTCATTAAGTAATTTGAATAAATGCAAACTTGTCTTTTATCACGCATTCAAATACAATTGAAGTATTTATTGCTATACTCATTTACATGCATATATTTAGAGTACATACAAATTCTAATATGAATGGTAATAATAGTTTTTAGTTGCGTTCTGTCAAACTCAAATTAGTCACATTCAACATTCTTTCTTGACGTATTTAATAAAAAATCTTATTTAAAAAAATGACAATATTAATTAAAAAATCAAAATTTGCTGTACATATTGTTAGATGTAATATTGACAGGTATGTAATATCTTTAGTTTTTTTAATTACGTTCATACTATTTTATTTTTTACAAGACTATGATTAAAATTAGAAGTTTATAATGAAATCTATTGTAAAAAAAAAAAAGTATCCAACAGATATGAATATATTTAATTCCGGATTTTTAATTTTCAATAGAAATATTTCAAATAATTAAAATGCTAAAAATATATTAGATATGTCAAATAGTCACGTTTATTATTGATTAAGAGCTTTTAATTACAGAAATTATTTCATTTACAAAAAGAAATTTTTTATTTTGATCCTATAAAATAAACAAAAACTTTTTCAGTATTACAGAAATTCCATGATAATATTTTCAAGTAAAAAATTTCGTAAAGATTAATTTCTCTTATTCATTTCTATAGTAGAAAAATTAGTCATGAATTTTTAAACATATTTTCATATTTAAAATTGATTCTTAAAGTAACTTTTAGTCCTTATGACCTCAGAAATAAATCATTGATATCATTTTGTAAACATTCAGAGTTCTATAGAGGAGATGAAAACCATGAAAATAATATATAATAATGATTTATTGTATTACTTATGAAACCCTATTCAACATAATATTCACAATTTTATTATAAAATATTTGTTAAAGATACAAAAAAAAACATAGTTACTCGATGACAAGTTCCATAGTTTTTTTCTGCTTATTTACATCTATCACATTAATCTAACTGTCGTATTACTTTCTGTTTTTTTTGATTAAATAAATAGCGTGGTGTTATATGATCCATAAACTAAACATGCGAAATATGTTTGTAAAGACTTGATTAAAGAAAAAAAAACAATATTTCAATATAAATGAATAACTGGATCAATAGAATAAAGGATAATTTTATTTCTGTAAACATTCAAAGAATTATTCATGTGTAAGAATTATAAGTTACACTAGTAATAGAATACATTCAGTTTTTTTTTTCATTTCAATCAATAGATTTTATGTGTATTTACATAAGTACATATGAAGAAGTTCATTTGACCTGACAGATGATAGACATTAGTTTTTCTATACTAATTTGTAAATTAGTACAGATTTTTATCTTTAATTATAATTGATTTTTCTTTTTTTTACTTATATTTTGTTTTTTTCTTCTTCGCTTATCTTTTGTCGTAAAAACCATTAGTATTTATTTCTAGTTCTCAAATATTTTTTTCTTGTCGCTTCTTTTCTATGCCCATCTATTTTTTTTTCTTTTTTTCTTTTCTTATATCTAATAGAAGCAAAGTTCTTAAATAAACTCACAATTTAGAATGCGACAGATTGCTCTCTATTCATTAGTTGTATTTTCATTTCTATTGAAAATCTTGAACCAACATTGAGTCCGATATGATCTGATGCATATTTTCAATCAGAAAAAACAAAGTTTAGTGAACTATGTCTGATTAATATCTTTTCGTTAGAAAGAAATAGAAAAAAGAAAATTTCCATAATGACAATGGCAGAAACACCAACACTTTCATTATTTCGTCGACAATCGACGCAACGTAAAAAAGTCAAATTTAACAGGTAATTTGTTTTTTTTTTCGTAATGATAAGTATAATTAATTGTTTAATGAACAGTATATTACTTAGAAAAATTACGGAAACTATCAAACTTTATCGAATAGTAACGGAAATGAGTCAATTTATTGCTTCTCTAGGTGTATATTTCTAACGTCTTTTTGCTTTTGATTTATAAAATAAAAAGGATATTAAATTCAACTGTAAACTTTAAATTATAAAAAAGAAGTGCTTTATAGACTTTGATATTATTGAGAGAATTAAAAACAAGTGTTTTTTTCACTTTTCTTCGATATTTTATTTGTCAATAAATTATTCTATTTGATCTTGTTTAACACGCGATCTTACTTATTTTATTCTCCCGAGAATGCAACAGTTTCTTTTTCTAATACAAATATATAATATAGATCACTTTTATCCTTTCTTGTTTATTAGTACTAGGTTTAATTTATTCTCTATGTTTCGACTACATGCAACTAATGCATAGAATTGATGTAAAATGATAAAAAGATTTTCCATTGAATGTAAGAGAAAAACCATGTTTGAATATAGATTGCAGTAGTTAAGATAAAAGGTAATCTAGCGAAATAGTGATAGATCCTATAATTAAGAAAATGTATAACAAATTATAAAAAACACCTACACATACTAGATTATTAATGAAAGAGTAGGTCAATATATTATATGTAAATGAATATCATAAAGAAAAAAGAAATAAATTATCATATCCGGTAAGTAGAATAAAAAATCAAACTTTTCTTTTTTTATTAATTACAGAGTAGAATCTAAAACTTATTTTTAGTAACTTAAAAATAAGTATAATTAATCGAATTCATTTCCTTTTTTTTTTTTCTCTTTCTTTCTATAGAATGTATGAACCACATCTCAATTATTTATCAAATGGTCATGAAAGTAATGAGTTAGTCAATGAAGTTATACCAGAAGATGAAACATCAATACCAATTATACCTAAAACAAATTCTAGACCAACAATTCATTGGGGTCCTATTGTCGATGGTGATATAAATGGTAAAGACCAAATTAATACAGATACAGAACATTTTGATGCATTATTTGCCCGTTCAAATGCATCATCATTTCCTCCACCACATCCCCGTTGTTTTAGTTCATGTTCACCATCAAATGCTCCAGCATTATTAACTGCTAATACATCATTACAAAATTGTGCAAAATCTCAACCATTATTATCTTCTTCATCTTCATTAAAACAAAAACAACCCTATGATGCAACAATTGACACAAATCATCAACAATCTATATCATCATCATCATCATTATCTGCGAAAAATCAACAATCAAATTCATCATCAGCACGTACAAAACGTAAAAATTTTTCTTTAACACATGCAGCACAAACATTTCTTCAAGCATCAAATAGTCAAAATGAACAGTTAGAACCATTAGCACGATCATGTTCCTATAAGCGTCCACAATCAATAAAAAAATATAGACAAAAGAAAAAAGAAAAGGAAAAAGAACAGCCACAAAACTTTTCTTCACGCAAACATAGCACAATAACAACATCACAGAACAACAATATTTCCTACCCAGTCACATCCGATTCTTCTCGCAAGTCAATTACAGCTGCAACAGCAAGAGTTTCTATTGCTGATCTTATGGCAACAGATGATCTACAAGATCAATGGTCAAGTCCAAGTGCTGCTAGATCAGGACGAATTGGTAAGATAAATGAATTCTTTTTTTCCCTAATATAATCAATTGCACCAGCTGTTGTTTTAATTAAACAGAAGAAAAAAACTAATAAGTCAAAGTCTTATCTTGAAATAATATTCGTTTGATGATTATGATGACAACAAACATAAAATATAATTTAAGTATATTTTCGACAGGTTCATTACCACTTGATCAATTACAGTTACCACCTGACGGTGATGAAGAAATTTATCTTGTACGACAATTTCATACAACATCCAAAGGATTTGTTAATCGAGGGTAAATAATAATTAAAAAAAAAAATATTTTTTTATTTCATTATTTTAATCAAAATTTTTTTATTTTTAGAGATTCATTTAAACGTTCATTTAAACGTAGTGGTTCAATAAGTCGTCGTAGTTCATTTCGGGCTAATCCAAATGTAACAACAAATGATCGTACATCATCTCAAGAACATGATGTTAATAATTCTCCCACATCAACTAAAGAAATACGTACAAGTACAAATTCTCCAACAAATTCATTTGGAGCTAATCTCAATGGAATAGTTGATAGTCATTATATTGATAATACGCCTCCACCATCATCAATTCCTTTACAAGATCAAGATGAAAATGATGAAGAAGATGATGATGATGAACCAATGGTTGAACGTATTCAAACAGAAGATGGACGTGTACAAGATATACGAGTTTATCAAGTTTATTTACTTGGTATGAGTGGAACAGGAAAATGTTCACTCATGAGACAATTTAAAACAACTGAATATCGAGGAATATATGATTACTCAAGTTCTATTGGTAAATGTATATTGTATATATTGATTAAGCAAAAAAACATCGTAAGAGAGAAGAAAAAATTCATCATTGATAGTTGACGGCCATGACATTTACATGCAGATGTTATAGCAAAAAAAAATAAAAGAATCATCATAGATAGATGGATTTTTGGTATGGATTCATCAATTAGATTAGACAGAATCTGACGAGTGTTAGATTATTGAAGACAAGAGAAAAAACAAAAAACAAAATCATAGCATACTATAATCAATAGTCAAAACAAAATTATTTTTCTTGTGATATTTTCTATTGAAGATGATTTTTATATAGAATAAAAATAGATATAATATATTACTAATCAAGAATAGAATGAAAGATCTCTTGAAAATAACACTTTAGAAAAAGGAAAGACAAAAGATATGAACTATTATTAAATATAAAATTATTTATAAATTATATGAATATAAACTCATGATTTCTCTTATTTTTTACTTTTTTCATGATGAATCATCTTTATATAGTAACAGTTAATAGTATCGTTTCTTCAGATAATTTTAAATGAATAAAGAATCCTATAGACGATATACAACTCTAATATTCTATAAAGTATAAATGAGATAAACAATAACATTGAAAAGGGAATTTATACTAATATTTGTTAGTTAAGAACTTTACAACTAATAACAATTAGATAATTAAATTGAATACAATATTCCATTTTATTTAATCTGAATACTGAAGATATTCTTTGATTATAGTTTATCTTTTCTTTCTATCAATGAAAATCTATTGAACAGAATCGATTAAAACTTTGTATTCGAAAATTATGACTTGATTGGACTGATGTAAGAAAGTTTTCTAGTTTATATACATAAATATTATAAAGATGAATTCAAGATTAAGATGGAAATTTTTATTTATTCCATTCTGTTGAGAATTTCATAACTATTGTAGTTTCATGTTTTCTAGTTTACATTAGAGACCACTGAAATCACTTTTTCCCGCTCCAATCAGCATCTATTAAAGTGCAAAATTTATTGAGTTCTAATCTACATGTCGAGAAGAACATTGTAAATCTGATCGAAACTATGATATGTATTACTGTAAAAAGTTGTTTTTTGTTAGTTTTCTTATTACAAATCATATTGTATCATATCGTAATTATCTGGAAAATTTGAGTGACTAACCAAGCTTGTTTTTCAACAATTATTTATTTATGCCAAATATATCTTACATTCAGTTACTCTACATTACATAAGCAAAATTTCTTCTAGATCTAAATTTAATGTAGATAAAAGAAAAATCACATTCTATTCTGAATATTTTCTATGTAACATAGAATACTTCTTTCATAATAAATACAAATTATTTTATTTCAAATTAAATCATTTGATAAAAGGCATACTTTTGATTTCTTCATATGTTGCCTAATCAAGTAAAGATTATTTATCATAAAATATCCTTAATAAAAGACGGAAAAAGAAAAACATCTTTCTTGAAACAAATAACTGAATGTATCCTTTTAATAATTAATATTTAGTATAATACTAAATGTATAAACATAAATAATCAGACAGCTAACAGTCTTCATTCTAAATATATAGTTGGATGATTATCATCTATAAATTTATAGTCAAACAAGAACAAGAAAAAACAAAGTTAAGTAAACAGGATATTGTATTGTTCGTATACATCATACAATGATACGTACGACTTCCGAACGGAAATCCATTTTTATGAGAAAAACGAACATCCGCTTTAATGTCTTTATATTCCTATAAATAAAAAATTAACCTTACAACATTTTATTTTTGATAGAAGATGACCCTGACAATACAGTATCAATAATGCTTGATGGTATTGAATCTCGTTTACATATCATAAATATGGATGCTGATCAAGTATGTTTATATATATATATATATATATATTATCATTTGAATTTATTAATATTATTATTCATATTTAGATAAAATCTAGTGTAACAGGTGATGCCTATGTTGTGGTTTATTCTATAACAGATCGTCTATCATTTCAAACAGCATTACAATTAATAAAAAATATTCGTGATAATGAATCAGTTAGTAATCATTCACCAATAAAACGATCAGTACCAATTATTTTAGTTGGAAATAAATCAGATCTTGTTCGAAAACGTTCTGTAACAAAAGATAGTAAGTTTTTATTCAACAAATTAAAAAAAAACAAAAAATAACTCTTTCTTTTTGTGTTTTTTTTAAAATAAATTTAGATGCACGTCATGCAGCACTCAAACATGATTGTAAATTTGTTGAAACATCGGCTGCAATTAATGATAAAGTTGATGATTTATTAGCTGGTACATTAAAACAGATTCGTATAAATGAACAAATTCGTAATGAACAAAAACGTCGTCTAACAATAACAAATGGAAGTATTGATACCAATGATTCCGAAATGCCTATATTAACAAATACATCGCAGAGAAAAAATTCAACAGTATACAATCGAAATTCTAAAAATGTTTTTTCAAAATTTTTAAATGTTTTTCGAAAGAAACCATCAAGATTACCGACTGATGTAGAAAACTTAAATACGGGTATTTAATTTCAACAAAAAAAAGATATTCAATATGTATATATAAAAACTGTATTTTTATCTGAGCTTTTTGAACAAAAAAAAATATTTTGTTGCTGTTTGACGGCTAATAAATTAATAAATATATATATATATATAAATGTTACCATACATTGAAAAAATATACTGATGAATATTAAATGTACGTAAAAATAAGTCAAAATTGATATGATTTATCTTGATTGAAATGATAATAGTAGGTGTATTCTTGTGACATTTCATTTCCTATATATTTATTTGATTGATATGTACTCAATGTCATGTGCCTATTCAGAATGACAAAGTACCAATTTTTTTTGTCTTTTTTAACTATGTAAGATACTTGATATAAGAATGAAAATAGAAGTTCTTCAATTTTTACTATATCTACGTGACTATTTTTTTCAAATATATGTTATATATTAGTCTTTATGAATATTTACTATCTAATGAAAATCTTTAAAAACGAAATGTAAAAATACGAAATCTTAACCCTTTGAATCTATGGTTATTTTTTTTTACTGTATAAAAATAATTCTTCAATCAAAGAATTACGAGACAACCATAATCATCAATAAACATCCATAATTTTAGTTGCACAAATATCCTAAATGCAAATATCTATAGAGACCATATAAGCAAAGTACTAAAAAGATAATATTTTTCGAAATTATTCACAGTGCAAAATCCCAGAAAACAAACACGTTCGTCACCCACACACAATAGGTTAATCTTCAAATAAAAATAATTTATACAAAATTGATGAGATTGATGAAAGATAAAAAAAAAGTTCTAAGCATATCTCGTATTCTAGTAGATAACGTTCATATACTTATCAAACTATTTGTGGGTATAATACTTCTGTATTCACTATAAAAAACAAAATAAGTATCATTCTTATAAATATTTATTAGTTTAAATCAATTATTCTTTTTTTTTCAAATTGTAAGAAAAACACAATAGTTTAATTTCATCAGAAATATGAAAAAAAAACAACCTTTTATTTAATACTAAGAAATTCATTGACACTATGTTCATGACGTTCAAGTACAAGTCGTCGAATATTTATTTGTTCTAATACTTTTTTTATTGATCTATCCAAAAATGGATTAGGATGATTAATATAAAATTGCTAATAAAAAGAAAAAAAAATAATTTAGTTTAGTTGTGAAATATTTCAAATAGAAAAATTTACTTGAACTTCTTTCCTTCGTTTTTCATTAACAAATAATCCTGGTATATTCTAAAAATAAATGGAATATAAATAGTTGATAGAATTATTATAATCTATTTTTACTTCAATAAAATGAATTAAATGTATATCATGATCACCATAAATATTTTCAATTTTATTCCAATTTTTTTGCATATATGTCCAACACATTTCGCAAGCTCGACGATTATGTCCTGCTAATGAAATAAAACCAGTCAAATGATCTTGTTTGCGAACTACACTCTAAAAATAAATATTTTGATTTTTATATTCAAATAAAAACTTAATAAATAAATACTGTATTCCAAATAAAATCAAGTGCTTCATTTTGAAGAGATTCATCATCAAAACGACAAAGTGCAGTTAATAAACGAATACGTTCTTCTTGTGTATCAGCTTGAAGATAAAGCTAAAAATTGAATAGATAATCTTTTTCATTAAATTAAACAAAAAAAAAAGTTCCTTTTCTAAGCAATCTTTTTTCAATAAAAAATACAAAGGTTTTAAGAGTAGTGACATGCGAGAAGTTTAAATGTTGCTATGTATTCGAATCGAAGTTTATTTTTCTGCTACTAAAATTCTATACTAGTACAATTGTTCATACACAGAACTAAACTTCTCAAGAAATACGTTGCTATTTTTAAAACTATTATTCCAAATGACTGCACTGATAAAAATTTGAATCTTTTTCATTTCTTATTAATATCACTAAATTGAGTGCAATGATGAAGCTAAATAAATCATATATGTAAGCAATCACACTATAATTGAGTAAAATCTTCGAGTTAATAATAAAATTTTTAATTGAATAAAATTTGATGACAATTATCTATGAAAGTTTTATTGAGTAATAAAGTCGTTTATGAATATTCTAATCAAATTTTGGTATATAAAAATCAAGAATGAGTTTTAAGATATGCATTTTGCTTGATCTTATATATGAAAGATTTTCTTTCGATCCATTAATATCAATTTTCAAAATGATCTATCAAATTTACAAAATTAAATTTTTTTTCCTTAAATTTAGAAAAAAATTTTTGTAAAAAAATTACTGATTTAAGTTGATCAAATGTTTGTTGATTTCCTGTTTTTGCTACACTTAAATAAATAGCAGCACGAATATTTGGATTAATTAAATAATCTTGATTATTATTATTATTATTAATAATAAAAAATTTTTCAAAACGTTTATGTGCTTCATCATATGTTTTATTATGTCCATTAATACTTAAATGTGTTAATATTAAACTCCGAAGCATTGTCGTTTGTGAACGTTCATTTGGTAATGGATCCCATTCTAATTTATCATAAATATTTGATAAAAGATCACATACATATGATTGATAAAGAATTTTAGTATTATTTAAATAAGCATAATCAAATATTGAACTAAGTTCAGTTAATTGTCGTAAAATAGATTTCCAAACAGTTAAATTATTTTCATGTTTATATGCACGATAAAGTAATTTTAAATAATCAACATAACCCATATAACCAGCACGTGCTAAAGCATATACATCTGTTTGAATATTAAAACGATCTTGAGGAGAAAGTGTATGGTCTTGAATACTTGATGTTAATGCTTCAAGCATTGTTTCAGAATAATGAACACGATATATACCAACACTAAATAAGGAAATATATATATATAGTAAATTATTGAATGATAGAATAATGCTCTGAAATAATCCTTGAATGAAAGATTGTAATAAAAATTATATTTCAAGAAAATATATTTATCTAGTTTTAATTAAGATTTCGAAATCTATCATCTCTAATTAGGCTGTAAAATTATTATTTAATTTAATTAATGAAGAATAACATTGAATAATTCAAGTTAATCTTTAAGGATTATTCTTAATTTAAGTATTGACAATGACGAATTTATATTGAAATTTACCTAAATAAATTTAATTTAATCCAATCTGTTTCAAGTATATTTTCTAATAAAAATTCTTGTTTTTTTTCTCCATTCATATATAATTGATAAACACTTTCATTTGGATTTGATTTTGTAGAAATACTTATTGGGATATTCCATTTTAAACTATCATCTTTTGTTCCATCAGCTAGAAAACGTATTTGTTCAATAGTTAATAATCGATTATTTTGTTTTTGTTCTTGTTTTACCTTTATTCAAACAAAAACAATATATATTAAAAAATTTAATACAATAATTATACCGTAAGAAGTGGATAACCCATTTGTTTAGTCCATGTTGAAAGTATATCAGTTAAATAAGATCGATTTGATGCTTTAGATAAATGTGACCAAAGATTATCTGTTATTGTATTTTGATATGCATATTCAGCAAGATAATTTGAAAGTCCACGACGAAATGCTTCATTACCAATATATGCATGAAGTAATCGAATAACACTTGATCCTTAAAAAATAACTTTTGTTTTTGTACACAAAAATTTTAAATTCATATTAATAAAATACCTTTTTCATAAGTAATATCATCAAATATTTCATCAATTTCAGTTGGTTTTTTAATAGGCATTTCAATAGGATGACTATTTTTTAATGCATCAGGAATCATACAAGTAGCTAATGTATCAGATACAAATTGTGTCCAAATATCATATTCTGGATAGATATGATCAACAGCAAGAAATTCAATCCATGATGCAAAACTTAAAAATAAAAAAAAAAGAAATAAGGATGAAATAATATTTATTTAATATTTATCTTCATTTAGCCATAAATCATTCCACCATTCCATTGTCTAGAAAAAAACAGATACTGTTTAGCAATAATTCATGGAAAGAATTTTACTTACTACTAAATTTCCAAACCATTGATGTGCTAGTTCATGAGCAACAACAAGTGCAACTTCTTGTTTAGTTTTTTGTGTGGATGTATGAGCATCAACAAGCAAATACGTTTCTCGATAAGTTATCAATCTTATTAATATAGAAGGATTATTTTTCTTTGAAACTTTTTTTTTCTAATAATATTACTCACCCCCAATTTTCCATTGCACCTAAAAAGAAATAATGAATTCTAAATTATATAACAAAATCTATAATTCTTTATTTACCAGAACCAAAATCAGCAATAGCAATCATATCAAGTTTACTTAATGGATATTTAATACCGAAATATTCAGCATAGAATGGAAGAATTTTCGCAGCAGTCTATTTATAGATCATTTCATATATGAATTTATTCATTTCAAAAAAAAAACTAACTTCTAGAGCAAATAATCCTTGTTCTTTTTTTCCAACTGGTGTATATACACGAATACGTACACCATTTGAATCATGTGTTTCTACATAATCATAATATCCAATAACATAAGCAACTAAATATGTTGACATAATAGGTGTTGTATCAAATTCATAAACAGATGTAATATTTCTGTCATCATGTTTTGATTTAATTGGCTAATAAAAATAGAAATAAATCGTATTTAAAAAGAAATACTAATTTATATTTATACCATATTACTCAATGTTGTTAAATATTTAGGAGCTCGAATAGTTATTGTAAAATTAGCTTTAAATGATGGTTCATCAAAACAAGGAAAAGCTCGACGAGCATAACCAGGCTAAAAAATTCCATTAAAAAAAAGTTAAAGTATCATATCTTTTGATCTCAAATTCAGGTTGAAATTTTGATTTTTTTTATTTAGTTTTAATGGTTTTGATTGTTTGTCTTTTTATTTTTAATATGCAACAGAAGATATTTATCATGGATTATAACTATAGTCAGTTATGTGCCACAATATACTACATCAATAACGTTATTCCAAAAATTTACAGTTGATAAATAATTAATCATATATGGCATAACTGTCTCTTATCTTATTTTAATGTTTTTATTGTATCATTAAACGTATATTAAGATCTATTGCATACTCATATAGAACAGCTATCATTTTTCATAGGTAATCTATTTAACTGGTCTCATTTACTTAATTACAAAAGAAATGAACATTGAGTGTAGCAATGGTAATAGTAATTGCAGATATAGTAATTCCCATTATGGTATAATGATTAGAAATAAAAGAAAATAGAAAAATAGTTGCACGTGCACATAAATATTGCGCATGTACTTATCAACGATGATCTTTTGTTGAAAGGATCTATAAATTAATAGAAAGTATATACACAAAGAATAACAAAGGAATCAACAAAAAAGAAGATAATGTTGATAAGGCTATCAATATAGAAGTACATGATAACATTGAATAACTTTCATGAAATACTAATTTTGGACACAGTACTTCTTAATTTAATAATTAAAGTACTTGATAGATATAAAAATAAATCAGTTGTTTTCTACGTGATATATCATATATGTCAAATTTTTTTGTACAAATATTGTCTTTCAATCCTTTCATGAATACAGTTCGCAATAAAAAAAATTCATCACAATAAGTAATTAAACAAACATATGTCGACCTGAACTTTAGATCTAAGGATTGTAATAAAAAGTCGGTCTTACTTCAAATTGTGTACATGCACCTGTATGATTATTATCTTTTGTTCGATAAAATCCATGAAGTTGTTCACTTATTTTACCATTAAATGACAGATGTAAACGACCATTTCCAGGCTAAAATGAAAAATATTTCTAAAAAAAATTTTATTTAAACTTCAGTTACACATAATGATTGATTAAATTTAATGATTGCTTGTTCATAATCTATATCAAATTCAACTGTACCATTAATGAAAGAATTAAGATTATTTTGATGAAATCCTATTTTTGTAATATTCAAATCAATACTATTTAATTTAATTTCATTGACAATTTCATTGATCTAAAATTTTTCAATAATTATATTTTTTTTTTGAGTGAATTTATTATTATTTTACATGAATATCAATATCTACAACTCCTTGAAAATTGTATTGTTCAAGTTGACTAGCATCAATATATAACTGATAATGCGATGGAATAACAGTTGTTGGCAATCGATATGTTGATTTTTTAATTATTTTTTTCGTAGAACGTGTTAGATTGTCTAAAAAAAAATTGATTTTTTTTTGCATAAAACGAATTAATTGGTTTTTTTTTTAAACATACAAATAATAAATGGAAAAACAGCAATAGCTATGATTAGAATACAAGCTGTAACAATAATAAATATTCTAAACCAACAACAAACTTCGCCACACACTTTGCGCTCCAGTTTCTTCATTCTTACAATGCCTATTGTTTTTCTTTTCCGTTACAAATATACAGATAACTGACATGTATGTATATCGACAGAACAAAATAAATAGAATCACGTGCGAGTTTTGTCCGAAATAATTAGTTTTTTTTTGCCTTAGAAAAGGCGTGGCGGTAAATTTTTTCATAACAATTGTAATTGTGTCGATTTTTCAACAAGTGTAGGTGTAAACTTGTCATTACCTCTTCAATTATTTATCTGATATGTCATCATCATCAACACAACAACAACAACAACAGCGTCGTCGAATTAATAACAATAATAACAATAATACTCAACAATCGCGTAATACAAATGCTTATTTTGATCAAGAAGAATATCATCGACGATCATTGATTAATAATAATAATTATTGGAATCATGATCATCGTGGATCAAATGATGATTTTTATATGGATAATTATTATCAAAATCGAAATATCTATCCTTTATCATCATCATCTCAACGTATACGAAAAGGACGACAAACGAAAAATGATCAACGATATAATTCGAAAACAATTTTATCATCATCATCATCCAATAATAATCATTCATATTATAATGATATACCACCTCGTCATCGAGTTCAACAACAAATTGACAAACGAGAACAACGTTCATCTCGTTTACAAGAATCAAAAATGAATAATAAATCAGATGAAATTAAATCTCTTAATACAATACCAAATGATGAACAACCAACAAAACCATTCCAATCAACTTCATCAAGTAGTACAAATTCTGATGTTTCAAATAATCCTGGAACAACTAATCGAAAAGATTTACATACTAAAAATTTAGCTGCTGCTGCTATTGCAGCTCGACAACAAAATTTACAACCACAAACAAATCTTGGTATTGTTCAAGCATTAATGAATTCTCTTATTTTACAACAACAACAACAACAACAACCATCACAACCACAATCAACAGTTCAATTACAATATCAACTTACAAATGCTCTTTTAGCAACAAGTAAATCTATAATTAATATAACTGAAATCTATTTTATTTGGTAATCTAGTGATTCAACAACGTCTTAAAGAAGCTGCACTTCAAGCTCAAGCACAACAAATTCAAGCAGCTTTACCAACATTATTAGCAGCTCAAGCTCTTGTTTATCAACAACAACAACAACAACAAGGACAACTAACCGCTACTCAACAAAAAGCTCAGTCAATTTTACCATCAAATGTTGCTCATCCAGGTACGAAATTTAATAATCGTCCTCTTGTTAAATTTCCTGTTATTCGTCCACCAATATCTCCGTTATCACCATCTATGATAATGCCAATTATTCGTCCACCAATTACGACAAATCTTTCACGTCATCGATTAGGACCTAATACTCAACAAGCATGTTCAACAACTATCTTACCGACTTATCAACAAGTACAAGAAATTGAACGAGGAATTTCATTAGATGAAGCCATTCATTTAAAAAATGCTATCGATATTGCTGATATTAATCCTAGCTCAATTACTCTAGAAGCAGAAACTACTTCAATTAATAATAATAATAATAATAATAATAATAATACCGAATAATAAGGATAGTTGAAGAAAATGAACGAGATACTGAATCTGTCTTTTTTTTGTTCTGTATATATATAGAGAATAATCTATATTTTTTTTGGTTTTATCTTAAAAATAATAAAATAATCTGTATTCTCTTCGATACATACAAATATTGTAATTATGTGATAAAGAGACATTGTAGTCTATTACTCTATGTGGATATAAGAAATAAAATATATGTTAAGCATAAATTGATAACTATTTGTACAATCCAAGATGAAAAATATTTTCATTAATCTTTTAACGTGCAGGACTGCGAAATATTACTTTGTATTATATATGATTGCAAACGAACTCGAATATATTCAATTTCGAAACATTTTTTGATATGATATATATTTTATTTTCAAACCAAGTCATTTCAATATAAAGAAAATATTATAAACAAATGGAGAATTTTTTCTTAATAATTCTAATTAATTATTTTTAGGTTAGTTTAAATACTGTTTTTTGTATATCTGAAAATTGTAAGACAGATTTATTCAAATCGAAAGAATTCAGCATGAATTTGTACGTAATCAAAAAAAACGTAACGTAAATTTTCCTTCATTCACGATAATCTATATGCGCATAACTGTCAGTTGTTTTTTTTTTATCGATTTGATTTTATGATATATTATTATTTAGCCACGAAATTAAATATCGAACAACAATATAGAAAAAAAAAGTCAATTAATCAAATCATATTACATATTTATTATATTCCAAAAAGATACGAATACATTCTTAAATATATTTTATTGCATGCGTCTGAATTCTCTCTCAGTTTCTAAATTAAATTCAATGTCAATTATAATAATAGATATTGAAGAAAAATTATTATTCAAACTTGACTATAATTGTTGATAGATCACTAAAATAATATCGTAATATAAAATACCTGATCAAAAGCCAAAATTAAAATCAAAACTAAAATAAATTGTAAATATTCCTATAAAATACATGACTTTTCTCTTTGTATTGTTTTTTTTTTCTTAGAAACTTAATTATAATTATTTATCTGATTAAAAAAACTTACCAAAAATTTTTGCCGCTTTTTGATATTCTATATAAAACATGAATAGAATAAAAAAAATATTTTTTTTGTTACCGTATAACCTCTGTCTCCTATTTTAACTAGAAATGAATATATAATATTGATATATATATATATATATAAGCTAAAAACAAAACAAAAATGATATTTTTTTTTTCACTTGTTTTGTATAAATGATTATGAGGCCGGCTCATAATTCTTAGCTAGAAAGAAAATAGAATGATCAATTGATATAAATGATCATAGAATAAAGACAATGAGTGTTATACAAATAATGTTTTGAAAAGAAAGAAATAAACAAACACAAAGAACATTTGATGATGATGAGACAGACGAGATTTTTTTGTAGATCGTCGATGTTTGAAGAAAAAGAACAAAAAAAATCATTGTCTTCTAAGAAAAACACATAAACATATATAATAAGTAAATCAATTTTGTTGTATAAGATAAATATGAAGAGAAGAATAATCAATTAATTCCTACAAATAATGATAAAGAAAAAGAAAACGAAAAAAAAAATAAAAAAAAAAGAGATATGCTCTCATTTTATTACAATGATGACTTACAAACATCATTGACTCATGCATAAATATTTCTTTTTAAGTTTATTCAAAAAAAAAAAAGTTTTACTTTGTTGGCTTACCTTAAAAAGAAAGTTCTATTGATTATTTACTACCATTCGTAGCATCTGATGTTGTTGTACCAGGCCATTGTTGTGCATAAGCTGCCCAAGGATTACCAGCAGACATCATCATAGCAGCAGCAGCTGCTGCTGCTGCTTGTGCTGAATTAGCAGCTGAATTGGTTGAAGATGTATTTGTTGTGGTTGTAGATGGTGCACTTGAACCAGGCTGAAATATAACAAAAAAAATAAAATATAATGAATATTTTAAATCGATGAATCTTAGAAAAATGATATGATTATTAAAAGTCTGATAATATGTTTTTTAATTAATAATGAAAATATAAAAATTCTTACTTGTTTCATTTGTCGAGCGATTTCATCAGCAAATTCATTTTGTCCAATTGATCGATAATATTCAATCCATTGTTGACTATAATCTGGTTGTCCTGTGGATGGATTTATATCTATTTAAAATATATATTAATTAATAAAAAAGAAAACTAATAATTCAAAGATACAAACTTGTTGTTGTTGAATTCGTATTTGCTGGTGAATCTGTTGGTTTTGTTGTTGTTGTACTAGTTGATGTATTGGAAGATGTATTTCCTGTCATACTTGCTTGCATCATACTATAATAATTCATTGATTGATAATAAGCTAACCAAGCTGGATCTATTGCTGATGTATCGTTTGTTGATGATGATGGATTAGTATTTTTTGATGTATTATCATCATAGGAATTTACTAAAATAAAAATTTTCTTTTTCTAATAAAATATTTTTCATTTATTCAATTTTTACATTGTGGCCATTGTCCATAAGTATTTGTCCAATGACTATATGGATCATTATTATTTGTATTATTACCATATTGATCATTATTTCCACTCCATGCTTCAAGTGGATTTATTCCAACTGCTGGTAAATTATAATGTTGTTGAAATTGTGCTGGTGTTAACATATCACCAGCACCACCAGGACTATTCATAGCTTTATCATACATTAATTGTTGTGCTGTAACTATTTGTTCTGGTGTACCTCGTAATTTAAATACTCTATCAGATGAATTTGATATTGCTGGAATATGAGTTTTATCAAGTTCAACAAAAGCACCTGATTTTCGATTTATTTCTTTTATACTTTCACCACCTAAATTTAACTAAAAACTAAATATAAAAGTAAAATTCTATACAAACCTTTGCCAATAATAAAACCAGCTTTATCATATGGTACATGATAAGTTGCTTCATTACATGGACCAGTCATTGGTGTACCACTTGTCTAAAAATCTGCTTGAAAAAAAACACAACAAATTCTATAATTAATTATTTACTCGTGAACCATAATCATTAAATGATGATGTAGGATTTTGATTTGTACTAAGACGATTTGTTGGAACAGGTAAACCACTTGATTTTGCTAATGAATCAAGTACATGTTGTTTAGCACGCTAAAACACAAGAAAAATAAAAATTTATATATTCTTTCGTATTTTTTTGTTGTCTCACTTCTACTCGATCAGATTCGCCAGTAATTCTTAATGGTTTATGTTCAATTCCATCAATATCTGCTGAATCTTGAACAACATACATTTTAATACCAAATTCTTCCTAAAAGAAAATTTAATTTTCCTGTTATATTAACAAAAAGAACAGACTAATTAATGAAATTTTCTTACAGATACACGTTTAATATTTTCTCCACCTTTACCAATAACTAAACCACATTTCGATGATGGCAACATAACATCAATTGTTTTTATATTTGTTCCACCCATTGAATATGGATTTACACCAATTGGACCACCATCAGCCATTTTACCTTTTGCAATGATATCATCCATAATACGTTTAGCTCGTTCGATAGCTTCCCTTGTACCACATAAATTTGCTAAACGATCAGGTGGATTTGGACCACCGGGTACAGGTTCTGGTCGTGTTTGACATATTTGTACTTTGCAACCACTTTCAGCTTGAAGTCGAATTATTTGATCACCACCTTTACCAATAATAAGACCAACAAATTTATCAGGAATTTTATAATCTTCTTGAAATGTTAATTGATTTGCTATTGGTAATGACGATGGATCAGCAGAATTTTTTACACCTAATTGTGAATTAATTTGTTGAGCTACCTGTTGTGCACGTATTACAGGTGCTAGACTTTCATTTGATTGTACTGGAGAACTAAATGCTGGACGTTTATTTGAATATTCATCTTCACTATTTGGTCGTTTTAATGAAACATTTGTATTAGCATTTGGTGCTGATGCAGATAACTTTTGTGCTATTTGCTTAGCACGTGCAACAGCATCTTGAAAAGATGAATTATCTTGCATAATTTAGAAAGTTGACACTGAAGAGAAAAAGATAAAGTTAAACGAATTTCAATGATGATTATTTTAGAATTGCAACATTGCAAGTAGTCATTGTGAGTTTATCATCAGCCATTCATGTGTAAGTTTAATACAAACTGCATAGATGAAGAATAATGTTTTTCATTTGGAAAGAGGATTATTACTATGGTAACGAAGTCAATCATGAAAGAAGAAGAGCAAATTTTATTTTTTAAAGAAAAAATATTTTGATTAATTATTAAATAAAAAAATAATGTTTTAGATTCTTTGTCAAGATTTAAAAAATTGGTTTATTTAATATAGAAAATGATAGATGTCGTTTTGGAGGCATTTTAATCCAATTAAAAAAAAGAAGAGGTTATTTTACGTGAAGCTTTTCATAACTGTAGAGTTCAGAGTTAGTAATCACTTCTATAAATTTCAGCTCGATTATTCAAACTTTTTACTTTGGTATTCAGATAGACAGGTTCTCTTATGTCTATTGACGGCGAGTTCATTTTCCAAAAAAGTTTTTACATGGATTGATGATTAGTTTATGTTGTGTTTGATAGAGAACTGAATTCTCAACAAAGTTCCATAAACGATTTCATATGAAAATCAAGAATCGATTACAAACAATTTACAATTCTTGAATAGAGCCTGGACTAATGACTTAAAGATGCTGAGATAGTGCATGTTTACGATTTTGTGTGGCAGGATATTGTAGTACCCTTCAGCTACAGCATAAATGCTGGTTCTTTTAAATTTCGACTTGAAACTTTGTACAAACATAGACCTTGACGAAACTATTCTACTATGGAAATGTCTGATCTTTCAATTTTGCTCCAATTTTGAAATACCAATATCGAATGTAAGTGTGAGTATGAGCGATACAAAACATACGTTCCTACAGTAGTCGTATCTTAGAAGAGAAATAATATAAAGTCTGAAATATTCACAATAACCTAATTTCATTAATGTCTATCATGATGAGAAATGTCAAGTTCAAATTCAGAGATCACTTTTTCCGGTGTTACTGAAGTTTGTGACAACATTCTTTGGAAAAATACTCGAAAAATAAACTACTCCGATAACCGTAGGCTATCAGCCATAACTGTTTTCAGAGTATGGATGGTGTATTAGAGACTAGATAATGTTCATTCTGTCAACTTACCAGTGACTAATAAAATGGTTGTCATCTAGAGCTCGTCCAGTCCGATTCAGGTTCGGCTTCGATCTGAAAAATTTCTGTTGATTGGATCTAGAACTGAATTGGCATTTATTACTCTAAAACTAACAGACAATTATGATTCCATTATTATACAATTACCTTTAAGATAGCGTGAGAAATATGTAGTATACATTAGTTACTGAATCTAAATAAGCGAAAACAGTAACTGGTATCTTCGAACCAATGTTCAAGTTGGATTAAAAAATTTTGTTAAGGATTTTTTGATTACAGATTCGGCTCCAATTCAAGTCCAAAAACGCTGGAGGATAAGGGAATATGTTGCCGTTGTCGTGAGATATCTTTGCCCTTAGTGAGGTATTATATACTATATGATAGTGAGACGATAGGCTTTTTGCACCTACTTGTCTTTGTAATTTTGTAGTTCTTGATGATTGCTATTGATGTTGAAAAAATGGCTTCGAATCCGAATCAAATAGTGGAGAACGAAGGTCAATAATATCTTAGTATAACTTATCTATGACTTCAGCCTGATGGTATTGTAAAAATTTTATAATCAACTTTTGTTTCTCATTTGAAAGTATTTATAGAATTTTATTGAGAATTAAATTCTCTGTCGAGCAGTACATAAACTGACTGCGAATCTATGTAAAGACTCTTTTGAAAATGAATAATGCTTCGGTCCTTAATATCCGCAAGAGAACCTGTTTGAGTGATCGAACTGAAATTTATGAGCATAACTGCTAACTGTGAGTTCTACCATTGCGGAGAATTTCACGTAAAACTACCTTTATTTTTTAAATGGACTGAAATGTCTACGAAACATTTCCTATCTTTTGAATTGAATCAATTTATTTTTTGTCTAGTGGCAAAAATGAATGTTGAATGTCTATTTAAATATTAAATCTTATCAATGCTGTGTATGTTTTTCGTCAGTTTACTGATAATAAAATGTATGTGTGAAACTTAATGTAAACTATCGAATGACCCATAAATAATTGCCATCTTAGTATTTTTAAAAGAAAGCATTTGACATTCTCTCCAAAAACCTAAAGGAATGATCTCAAAAACTATTTTAGATATATATGTTAAAAGAAATGAAAAGGAAAGACAAACAGGAAGCTGTAGAAATACTGGGTTACCCATAATGAATGATCGCGCTTTACATTCCATTTTCTTATCGCTTATACCGTTTTGGTAAAAATCAAAAGATGCAACGTGAAAAGTTCTACAATTTACAAAGAACAAATCAGAAAAAAACGAATTTATCTTGTACAAAATTAGAATTTGATCGCTCAACATTTAGTTCGTAAACAATGCAAAAATGAAATGTAGAGCGGAATCATTCATTATGCGATATGTCTTTACTTTTCATTTTTTGTTATATATATCCGGAAAAGTTTTTGAAGTCAGTTATGTATGGTTTTAGAGAGAATTTCAAGCACTACTTTTTCGATAAAATAAATTTTAATTATTTGAATAGTAGAAGTGAAATCTCAGAAATATTAAGTGGTATAATTATCTATGGCACACCCGATATATAAACATAGTATTTTTTATCTATTAATCAAGAATTATCTTTTTGAATTTCAAACAATGCATAATGTAAATCGTTTCTTGCACTAGAAATTAATAAATTGAACAATCATTGTTTCTTATTAAAGCACACAATACCCTTGTTACCGTCTCTTCAGTCTATAAATAAATATTGTTTTTAACATTGTTCACTAATATTTAAATCAAATCAAATAAGCGAGAATAACATTTTTATTTGTATGTATTTGTCAAATAATCATTTTATTTTATCCTGAGAAGCTACATAATAAATATGGTCGTATTAAAAGAATTCGTAGTAAACTTATTCATGCAACAATTCCTTTGAAAAACATCCAATATTTGCAAAGCAATTAATTGGTGAACGTAAAATATGCCCAATAGTTTGCTTTCATGTACAATTTTATGCTTATATTTTTATTATATGATAGTAAAAAAAATTAATTAGTTAGTAATGACAAATAATTCGAATGTTCGACAACAGGACTTGAAAAGCATAATGTTCGCTTAAGTTCTACAATATTGTCGCCTTATTTACTTTATTTTAGTTTTAGCCTTGTAATTCTTTCATATTACTAATATAAGTGAATAAATAAAATGCAATATTTTATAAATGAATATAACATGTCAAATTAAAACAAAAATCTCAATCTAATTTATTTTTCGTTTAAAACATCATCTTGAAATATAATTACTTATTAATATTAATTTTAACGATAATAATGAATCGTATTTAACTTCAGTACATACAGATTTTCTAACATCTGCAATGCTTATTTTGCCATATGGATTAAATAATGAATCATATTATTTGGGCAGAAAGAAGTTGCTTGATCATTTATGTACATCGATAGGCTTTCTCATCGTTAGTGATATCAGCGATCTACTGCGTCAAAAATATCCACCATATATCAGCGTTATCTCTGCTTTGGGAGATGTTTTTCTATTCTCCGAACGCTGCCATTTATTATCTGTTGGTATATAATCCCTAGAACGAAGGAAATCATTATTCTTTCCCAGTATAATCTTAGGATTTGTTATTAGAATGTTACGTTCTTTCATCTACATCTTATTTGTCTTAGTGCAGTTGCTTATTAACGAAATATTATGTGATAGTGGTAAGACTCAATGTAAGTCTTAAGTCAATTCTTTTTTTGTAGTATGCAACTTAATTTATTTAGCTAATAATCTTAAATACTGTCGAAAATCAACAAAATCTCAGATTGGATCTGAATGTTCTAGTATAAATCTTGAATATCCAGTAACATCTGCAGAACTTGATCTGTTGAAAGAAAATGGTCTTTCGATAAGCACTCAATCATGTTTATCAAATCCATCTATTATATGTCTTAATGTTGATCGTCAATCATTAATTGGTGCAGGAACATATGGATTGGTTGTACGAGGACAAACAAAAACAATTAATTTTCCTATTGCAATTAAATTTATTAAATTACCAACTAAACTTGATATAGTTTCATTCAATACAGGAGGTCGTTATAATCGTATTGAAATTAATTCACTTATTGAAAATGAAGGTACTGAAAGAAGTTTACGTGAAGCGGTAGCACTACGTCTTATAAGTGAATATGAAATTCCTTCAATACCAAAATATGTTTCATATTTTGAAACAACTTCATATCGAATTCTTACTATGGAACTACTTGAAGGTTATGAAGAATTATCAAAAATCATTGATAAATTATCAGCAAAAGAATTACTTTTTACTTCATGTCAAACAGCAGCTATTGTCTGTAATTTAGATCAAATTGGTCTATCACATGATGATATGCATGAAAGAAATATATTAATTGATCGAAAAAATAATAATAAAGTTTATTTAATTGATTTTGGTGGTGCACATTTTAATGGAAAAAATGGACATTTTACTAGTACTAGTAATTTTTTAAAGCAACCAATTAATTTATTAGGTCATTTAAAACGTATTATGAAAGAAGATATTATTGATAATATACAATCACAAGAAAAAAAGGAAATTGGACGTTTTTGTTCAATGATGCAAAAAATTGTTACAAGTAAAGATGATAATGAAAAAGAAACAATACCTTATTATTATAGAATATTATTTGAAAAATATTGGAAATTTAATCGAACAAATAAAAAATTATTTCGATGTGGATTAACAAAATAATTATATATTTTATATTATTATTATAGTTGATTATTTCTGATGTATTATTTAATATATTCTTTTTTTGTTGACAAACTCCAGATTGATTTTTGACATTAATTGACTTCTTTTGGCCTTTTCGGACGAATGTTCTACTTAATTCTTAATAAATAATCTATCTCAATTGAGTACATGTTTAACAAGTGTTACATCATTAAAAAGAACAAAATAAATATTCACTATACATATATATCTATTTATTTTATTTAGATCAACATCGTCATTTTATCATATAAATTGAACATATGATAGCTAAGTATTTTCAAGTACAAATTTAAAAAAAGATAAGTTTCTATGAAGAATTTATTTGCATCTTTAATATGAGATTTATAAGTAATTGACTTAATATTTTATCCTAAAGACAATATTTCATCTCTATTTCTTTTCCAAATGAATAATCAATTAATCATTCAATACTCTACAATATAAATTATTTTTTTATTGTTCTAGGTCCTATGGAAACATTAGGTGTAGAATTTTTTTTTCCTTTGTCATTCTGAATTTCAGTTTGTTTAGACTAATCTTATTTGTAACGATTTCCTTTGTACCGTAAAGTGAATACATCTTTAATCAAGGTCACATTTTGATTGAAGTACCTGAATACAATATGAAAAAAAAATTACATGCTATTTTATCATACAATTATGCTGCATCGAGACAATCATAATCGAATATATTGTTTTACAGAAAGAGTATTGCATAAAAAATTCTTTGGTAAACAAATCTATTGAAAGAGAAAAAAAAAATCAAAATATATTCTATTTGAATTGTTCATTATAATAGACAATAGTGATTTCATATGAAACTATTAAATCTATTAAATAAAAGTTAATAGAAATTTAATTTAACTGTTTATTCTATCTCTTATTTTTTTTTTCTATTAATTTTCTAAACTATAGAGCAATGTAGACTATTCTCAAGACAAAAAAAACATCTTTATATTTTGCGCATAAATAAATTGATTGACTTTGAGTATCTCTTGAGATTTAGATACTTACATTATTCAACCTTCAACATAATTATTTTTCATTTAAATATCAAAGATAATTTCAATCAAAAATAAGACTTTTTTTTTGTTTTCAGGGAGTTATATCAACACTGATATAATATACACAAAAAAAACTTGTGTTTATTAGAAACTGTCAAATTCAGCTGGAAAAAGTTCTGTTGTAGAATGTGTCATAGGTTTTTCGTCATATTTTTCATAATGATCTTTATCTGGTTTAGGTACATGTGGTGCTTTAACACGTTTTTCAAATATAGCAATCCAATTAATTGGTGTAAACCATTTATGATATTTAATATCTTTAGTACCATTTTTTAAATTTCCAAAACGTTTTGTTAAATCTGCTTGTAATAAATTTCGAATTAAATCTTTAAGATCAGATGAAAAATGTGATGGGAATTTAAATTTTCCTTGAACTATTTTTTCATAAATTTGTATTGGTTGATCAGCATAAAATGGTGGAAAACCCTTAAGAATAAATAATTATTAAAAAAAAAAAAGAATTTTTTATTTTTAATTTTCTTACAGCAGCCATTTCATATATTAATATTCCTAATGCCCAATAATCAACACTTTTATTATAACCACGTGATAGAATTATTTCCGGAGCAATATACTATAATATTATAATAGAAATTTTCTTTTTTTTTTTGTACAAAGAGAATAGTATTTACTTCAGGTGTTCCACATAAAGTATATGTACGATCACGAACAACTTTAGCAAAACCAAAATCAGTTATTTTTAAATAACCATCAGCAGAAAATAGAATGTTTTCAGGTTTTAAATCTCGATAAATAATGCCTATTTTTTTTTTTAAATAAATGATATAAAAGTATCTAAGAATAAATATTTTAACATACTCATATAATGTAAATATTCAAATGCTAATGTTACTTGAGCAGCATAAAAACGTGTTTGATCTTCAGGATATTTTCCAACACCTCTTTAATAATAAAAAAATATTTATTAGATTATTTCTATTTTATCTTCTTTTTTTGTTTTTTATTCTTGATCTTTAGCAAACTTACCGAAGATGTGTGAACATTTCTCCACCACTTGCAAATTCTAATGCTAAATAAAGATGTGAATTATCTTTAAATGAATAAACTAAATTAACAAGAAATGGAAATTTGATTGCTTGTAAAATACGTTTTTCAGATAATGTATGTTCAATTTGTTTTAATTTAACAATTGTTTGTTTTTCCATTACTTTTAATGCTAATGTTTGACTACCATGTTGAACAATCATAACACGACCAAATGAACCTGTTCCAACAGTACGTTGTAAATGAAATTCATCTAATTTAGCTGTCTGTTTAGCGGGTTGAGTATATTTATTGTCAAATTCTTGTTTGGCATTTTCAAGATAAGAACTAACTTGAGCATCTATTTGGGCTTGACTTGGGTTTGTTACTGTACCACCTCCTGCTGCTGCTGATGATGATGACGAGTTAGTACCCATTGCTATACTTTTTTCTTGGTATATTTATGTACTATGTCTACAAGAGAAAAAAAGACAAATTGACCTTGAATTTTTTTAATAGACTTCTGTCAAAAACGAGACCAACTGAAAATATAAGAAAAAGGGATAGTAAATTTCTATTTATTAATTACTTCAATATATTTGACAATCTGTCGTAGACAAAGGAAAGAAAAAGCTTTCTTAATTGCCATGTTGCTGTAATATTCATCGAAGGAAAAAAAAAAAGACATGGATATTTTTTTCTATATATTCAATAGAGATGTTGATGCCTTTCTGTTGTTTTTACTGTCGTCTCTATCTATATATCTATATTCCTCTTTGCTCCCTTATTTTGTTCTGTCATATTACTATAGGTCCAAAAGCATGGGATATGATGCCACATCACCCATTAATATATTATCTGCAATCGAGCAATAATCTTCTTTCGCGTCAGCGGGATCTTACTATCCTCTTCTTTTCTATGTTCCTGCTATTTGATCGATTACATATTGTTGTTATGGTGCCCATCTACTAGTTAGATTGGTGCATGTGCACGAACAAACGAAAGAAAGAAAGCAGGATGGATCTACATTTAATCTCATTTCATTTTGGTTTGCTTCGTGTTGTGTAAGCTCGTCATACGATGAATAAATAAGGGAATAACGTTTGAATGAATTATAAATGAAAACGAGAGACAGAAGGAAAGAGAGGCAAGACTAAACATTGACTTTTCAATGAGAAAATATGATAGAAAACTTTACTGAACTAACGAACATGTAAGATTATGTGTCTGTCATTTATTAAAGGTAGTTCAAAGACAATAAACAAAAGCAAATGCCTAACTATTAATATTATCTTATTCTACCTACCTATAAAGAGAGAATAAGAGAGAGCGAGAGAGAGAGAGAGAATAAATGAAGTGTCACATACTTCAATAAGTTGAACACGTTTGTGTTGTTGACAATATAAGCAAGTAGAAAAAAAAAGTTTTTCGTCGTCCTGCTTGCTCTTATTTTTTTTCAAATAAAAAAGGAGCCGTAGTAGATTTTCTCTTTTCTTCTTCGTCTTCCTACGGGTCTCTTTGCATTCTGATGGCAAATGGTGAGCCTTCTCTCCCTCTTTTGATTTTCTCTTTCCATCAACCACTTCTTTTTTTTTTTCTCTATATATTGTATGTTGGTATGCGACTGCATGGCAATTCATCGTGATTAACCGTAACACAAATAAACGCCCAGAATTGCTACACTACTACTGTTGATGTCGCATAGTTTGTTAATGTCTATAGATAATCATTTGATTGGAATATATTCTATAAGATTGTTCTTATGCTTCTAAGTGGTCTTAGAATTATCAATCAACGTACATTTGATAGAAAAAGAAAGTACAATACTTATATAAATCAAATCTTCATAGACATAAGAATAGTCTTTTTTTTTCCCTTGTTTCTATAAAGATGAATGATGGAAACCGCAGAGAAACAAATGTATAAACATGAATCTGATATGGATGCTGATAACTAATAAGGAACAAAAATATCACTCACTTAATGCGTGTGCATCCATATGGTCTCCTTTTTTTTCTGCATACCTGGTTGGAAAAGATTACATCCATCATCTTAATGAAAGAATGTGATGATAAAAAATAAGTCAAGCTTATTCAACAAGAAGACAGCGTTAAAAAAAATGCATGTTTATTGAAACGAGTATGACGGATTTTAATAAGTTAAAGAAACTAACATGATTGAAATGCAACTATTTTTAGTAACATATTTATCTATATAAATTTTAAAAAAACCGTATTCGTATTTATTCGACGTAATTTTAAATAAAAATAATGCCCAAAATGTGTTAACGTTAAGAAACTACCACATCAATTGTTCTTTATTTGCACAAATAATTGACGTGTTATATTTTCATCACTTTTTTTTTCTCTACCTGTCTTTTGTCTATTCACAAAAAAAAACAATCTCATGAATATACAGCTGATGGATGCAAAAAAAAATGAGAAAAAATAAAACTATTGTTTGTCTTTATTTATCCATATATTATTATTTTTCGTTGTGGTTATTTATATTATTTTGTTTTTTTGTTTGATCTTTTTTTTGTTTTTGTATTATGAAACATCTATGCAATAATTTATATTCACAAAATAAAATATGAATAAATTTAATATTTAATTAGTAACCCTGAATGATAGAATAAATGGAATCTAATTAACAGTTTTTCTATTATTAGAAATAAAAACAACAACAACAACAATATTTTTATTTTTCAATGAATTTAATCATTATTAATAAAAACAAGTCTTCATTAGTTACAAAAATATGTTCCTATAAACTCAAATGTCGCATAAACTAATATTTGATTTTATTTAATCGAAATATTCTCGAATATTTCTTTTTTTCTTGGATTGAAGTTTGATTTATGTCAATATGAGCAAAAAAAAAACGAGAAAAATAAATTTTCTTATACTTCAATTAAGAATTAATCAATAATTTTTTTTTCTTTCTTTTAATATATTCTTTGCATAAGAAAAAGCAAGTAATAATAATAATAATAATTGTAATGATATATTATTAGCATATTTTTCTTATCTCGATTCAATTATATTCAAAATGAACAAAACAAAAAAGAACTATTTTTCTTTCATTTATAACAATTTAATAATAAATAACATTGAACTAAAACCATTAAAGAGATTATAATCAATACAATTATTGATTAAATTGTTATTTAATTCTCTTAAAATAAATATTTTATGTAAGAGTATGTAATTTATTTCTATTTTTATCCACTTTTTTTTTTCTCACGTAGGTGTCAATGTCATCATGATCAAATAACAGTTAATATTAAATATTTATATTTTTTAACATGTTTGATCCATTGATAAAAATATATAAATTTATTATTATGATTTTACCATAGTAATAATGAAAATTACCTGTATATTTCGATAAATATTTCTCTTATTCTTTTATTTAATAATAAATTTATTAAATCTTAAAATAATATTTAATTATATTACTTAATAAAGTACTTACAATCTTAGTCAAATTGAAATATAATCAGCTAAAGTTATAAATGTCTATAATAATAAGAATAGAAAAATATAGTTAAAAAGAATTTATTATCTATTTTTATTCTTTGCTAATTTACGGACATGTTCTTTTCATGTTAAAATACATGTCTCACAATAATCAAGTGATGTTCCGGAAACCCTTGTTCATAAGAAGAAGAAAAAAAACAATTATATCATATTTCATTTTTTTAATCTCAGAAGAATTCTGTAAAAGTTTCCTTTTTTTTAGCTTGTCTCGTACAACTAACTTATATTTAATCACAAAATAGCTATTCAAAGAATTTTATAGGACTATTTATGTCGCAATTATCTGTTGTATGTGTCTGCTATTCATATGATAGAAGAAACAGAAGAGAAAAAAAATGAATTTCACTTATTAATCTAAAATAGAATATATAATCATATTTTAAAGAAAATTATATATTTCTGTGTTTTTCTTTTACAATTCAAAGGATTTACAAGTAAAATGTTCTTCATTATTCAAATAATTTCGACCTTCAATAATAATGCATTTACTGTTCAATTAATATGATATATTTGATTTATAAATGCAAAAAATAATAGTTTAAATATTGAATTGCAAAACATTTGTTCAAGAAATTGTATCTATTCATTAAAAACATAAGCGTAAAAAATCAATAAATGCTTCATTAATGTATTGAAGATTTTAATAAAAATTTTTAACAATAAAATCAAGTTTATTAATTATTTCAAATAGTACTAATAATGAATTATGATTTGCTGAATAAAATTTTCAATCATACAAATTTAAATTAATTTCGAATACTTTGATATTCTTTTCTTTTATCTAATACTTAAACTATCTTTTGATTGAATTGCATTTTGACATATTCACTGAATAACATCTACTATATTATTACGAAATCTATGTTAATTTGGTAAAAAACTATTTCAATCAAAAATAACGTAAATGATGTAATTCTCTGTCAGGTTTTACTCATCATTTCGATTACACAATAGTCAGAAATGTGACCAACTGATATAAACTCATTTACTTAAAAGAAAAAGAGAAACAAAGAAAGAAATCAATCAAGCATAACATACATACTACTTTCTCATCATTTTGAAAATAGAAAAAAGAAAAAAAAAGAAGACAAATGGTTATTAAATTGGCTACATAAAGATGTATTTTTTTATATTAGACTATTGTATGTATTCTCTCATGTGAAAAAGGTCATTTAGAGATGACTGTAAGCTATCTTCACGTAAGAATGATAATCAAGGCAATAGAACGAGGATAAACAATTCATTTTTTGTTACAAGGTGAACAATTCATTATTATAATATCTCATTCAAGGATAGAAGAAAAGAAACTATGTAATTCTGATGTAACCATATTCTCAAATGTTTCATTGAAATATTAATTGTTCATAGAAATGAATTACATAAAAAAGAAATGCATCGAACATATGGAAACACTCGTTCTATCTGTTATATTTTATTTATTGTTTATTTCTATCATACAGTTCTAAACACGAAAAAACAAGAGACATTTTCACCGGTATTACAAAAAAAAAAAAAAGAAAAAAAACAGAAAACAAAACTGCATTTCTACTGTATACAATAAAATCTAATATTTTCTTGGTAATGTTTGTAATAAACCAATTCTATCAAAAATTTTTTCTAATGTTTTTGATTGTGTTATTTTTGTTGAACATAATCGATGTTTTCTATAAGATTTTAATTGTTCATTTTTAATTAATGTATATGCTAATGCCCAACGAAAACGTCTTATTTGTGATAATTTATCTTGTTCATATGTTTGATTTCTATTTTCAATAGATAATTTATATTTTAATTTTCTTATATCAATAAGACGTTGTCGAATAATATCAATAAATACATTTAAAACAGGATGTCGTTGATTTTTTTCAATATGAAAATAACTAACATATGATGCATATGATGAATCATACATTTCTAAACCACGACCATATGGAGAATAATCCAAACGTGCAAAAAAAATTAATGAACATAAAAATGCTTTTGTTATACGTGTTAAACACATTAAAAAACCCAAAAAACAATCAAAAAAAAAACTAAAATATGAAAATGTATAATAAAGACGAATATTACGTAAAATAAGTAAATGAGTTTTTTCTACAAATAATAATTTACATATAAGACGTACAAATAATAATTGAAATAAAAAAAATATTATCATTGGTAAAATAAGTTTAGCAATAAATTCAAGAACAATTAATGAATAAAGAACATAACGTGATAATATATAAAATATTGAAACAAATAAAAATAAAAAACCATAACTATAAACTAATGAACCTATAATAATAATAAAAAGAAAATTTCAGTTAAAACTATTATATAAATCATATGTTTTCTAATACTTAAATTTTCAGTTTTTTTTTTTTTTATATACATACCCATAAAACGACCTGGATAATGAATTGATTTACTAACAATAGTTAGTGATGAAATTTGTTTTGATGTTGGTATATCATTAAATATTCCACGATATGCATTACACATTTGTATTTGATAATGTTTTAAACCAAAAAATAATTGTAAACATGTTATAAATGCTGTAAATAAACAAATATATTTAATATCTCGATTAATATGATTAAGATTTAAATTATAACATAAATCTTTTGATAAATCAACTAATGCACATAAAATTAAATTAAGAAATAATAATAATTTTTTTGTTAATATATATGTATGATCTTGTATCCAAAATGTAAAATAATAAATAAGTGTAAATGCACTTGTATATATACATATAATTAATTTTGAATAACGAAAATATGGACGTATTGAATAAATATGTTTTTTAAAAAAATTTATTAAAAAATTTATAATACGAAATAAATATGAATAATCATATTCATAATTTTTATAAGAATTTTTTGATGATTTTAATAAATTATATTTAACATATTTCCAACGTGCTAAAGATTTAAATGTATATGTATGTTTATTTATTGTTTTACGAAATGTATTTAAAAACATAAATGTTAAACGAATAGCCAAAAAAACCATATAATAATAATATGGTGCATATCTTAATGTATTATAAAAAATACTTTGTTTATTTAATTCTAATGAATAATTTAAACGTGTTAAATCATTTTCAATATCATTTGTATCATCATATGTTGAATTATTAAGATTTTTTTCAATTTGATTATTAAACCATAATTGAGTATTTTGATATGTTTCATTTAATTGATTTGTTTTATTAGTACCTTAAGAAAATAATTATAAACGAAAATAAGAAAATCAAATGAAATATTCTATTATCTAATAGAAAATATACTAAATATTCAAATAAAATTACCTAATTGTATCATTAAATATTGTTTAATATTAATTCCCATATGATTAAATTTTTGAAATATATCTTTAATCATAGATATTTTAGTTTTATCAATAGCACAATTAATATCTGATTGTATTTTAAATATGATTTCACAATATAAATAAATTGTTGCTAATGCATAACAAATAATATTTGCTAAACGATTTTCATAATTATTTTCTTGTTCAAATATAGATAATATTGGAAAATATCTTAAACCTAACATAAGACCCATACCAAATTGTAAAATTAAATCAATTAATGGACCATTTTGAAAATGTTTTGTACCATTTATAATAAATTCATCAAATATATGTAAAATTTCTAATGATATTATACCAAAAACAGCTGCAGATTCAAAACGATATATATGTGAATGAGAATTAAATATCATTGGCATTGATAAATGAGAAAAAAATGATTTAAATTTTTTTTTTGAATAATTTTCAAAAAATATTAATATTATTATAAGAATAAATAATATAATAAATGATATATAATTAATAGGAATTTTATAATATAAATTAAAATTTAATTGAAATAATTTACATATATTTGATGATGATATATTATTATTTGTTAAATTTGTTGATTTTAAATGTTCAATTTTAAATTCATATACTGTATAACAACATAATGTTGCAAATAAAATTGTTATTAAACAAATTAATAAACGCCAAAAATAATAAATATAATTATGACGAAAAAAAATAGCTGATGATGATGATGATGAATTAATTGATGAACGACGAAGATCAATGATTATATGTGGAGAAGATATTGTTAAATCATCGGATTTAAGTAATTGATCAGATGATAAATTTGGTATGGAATAAAAATTTTCTCGTGAAAGACGAGAATTTTTTGTTTGCATTGAATTTCTATAAAAGGAAATAAATGATTTTAATATTCACGCTTGATATTTTTCTTCTCCTCCTTCTTGTCAATTCGAACATTGAAAAAAAAAATTTTTTGTTTTCTTCTTTTCTTTCGTTAAGAAAGAAAAACAAAAGAATGATATATATAAAAAGTTACATAAGATTTTTAAAAAATTTCCCTTTCAACAAGATGCTCATGATAGATATATATATATACATGTGAACATTTTATTCATCTCAACTATTTGCGTGATCGTATTTATCATCGTCGAGTCGCGTCCCTATATTCGAATGAAATAGTTATATAATAAATGAGTCGTATATATAGACAATCATGCATACATCTTTTCTCATCGAATCTTGATCAACAGATAGGCGATGAAAATGATGCAAGCAATTTCTGTTTCATTGTAGTCTGTCATCATCTTGTATGTATATACTGTGAGGTGTTATAAATTCGAAAATAATGATATCATCTACCTTCAATGTGTCTCGACGCCCTACTCTTAATTAGAAACAGTGTAATGTAATCTATTATCATTGAATATCACAAGCAAAAGAATATCAGTTCTAAATTTATTTTTTATATAACTAAACATACTATTACTACTACTACTACTACTACTGTTTCATATGAAGGTGAGATTTAATTTGACAAGATGTATATATATATACTTGTCATCAAAGAAATAAAATGCATTAAATTGATGTTTACAAATGGATGAGACAGACAAGTACGGATACAACAAAGAAATAATGAAGATCGATTAAATAAAAATTTAAGTTCATTCCTTCTTGTTTTTCTCTTGGTAATGAAAAATGAAATTTTTGTTTAACTTACTTTCTTTTATCTTTTAATTGACACAACAAATGAAATATTGGAAGAAATATAAGTATTAAAATTGCCAAACAAATAAATATAATACCAATAATCGATTGTATACCACGACTACTCACTAAAATTAATAAAGATATAATGTTAAGAATTATTGAAAACAAAAAGAAAAACAAATCATCTTTTTTCAATTTGTCAAACTCAAAAGACTAACATTTATAATAATACTCTTTACATACAAAACACTACACGAAACAGACAATCCATTATTATCCTTTTTGAATAATGGATGACGTTATTCTTTGTCATCTCCATTAACCACTCCTTTTCATTTTGTATGTTTAAAAGAAGACGAAGAAGAGAAGAAAAAAAAGCAAAAGCTTGCTTTGTTTTATCTAAGATAAACATCATACAATGCTTTGTACTAATTCATTCCTCACAATTGAACAGATGACTTCCTCGTTTTTCAATCATGATCAATATTCATTGATTGACTATACTTGTCCATATAAGTTGTGGATTGAAATGATAAAATAGGACAGATGTTCTTCTTTCTTTTTTTTTTCTATATGTAAAACATCGTTTATCACACTCTCTTTGGTTTCAAACAAATACATATGGCACATCAAAGTGATCATTATTAAATGATTTAATTTGAAATATAAGGACATTGAATTAATAATAAAATAGAAATAATATTTTTTTCAAGAGAATATATGCTTCTATGACTTTAGTAAACTAGCGAAATTAAATATGAATTATTTGTTTATTCACTAGAAGTGTTTAATAATACTGGAGGAAAAATAGATGAACTCAAATAAATTCAATATTATCAATCATTTGATATATTTGAAAATTTTACACAAAAAAAAACACACGAAATCAGCTTTAATTTAATATTCAAATATATATTTAACAAAAACAAAATCGTTTCTGAAATTTACTTTTACTTACATGTTTCACAATGTTCACCAGTATACATAAAATTACAAATACATTGATATTTAAATATTAAATTTTTACATTTTCCATGTTGACCACAACGTGTATTATTATAACAACTATTAATTTCTATATTAAATTTTAAATTAAAAAAACAAATTTTTTTTTTCTTATAATAAATAACTTACTCATTTTACATATATAATGATCACTTCGTCGTTCTAAACGAAATTTTTCTTCTAATGATATACGTTTTGTTGCTTTACTTATATCAATAATTAAACATGTATTTCTTGTTGGTAAATCGATCAATGGTTTATAAATTAATGTATATTCATTAATATTACTAATGGTTAAATATTGTTGTTCATGAAATTTTTTTTGTAAACTTAATACTAAAAGAAAAAAAGATTTTTTTTTTTTGTTTTACTTTTTAATATTAAAAAAGAAATTTTTTAAAAACTCACGACGTCTGCCTTTGGTAAAATTAACTGCAATACGAGGACTATCAAGTGATTCAGTTTGAGTATAAATTCGATTGAGAACAAAAGCAAATTCTTCAGTAGTTTCAATATCCCATAGTTTAGCACGTAATAAACGACAACGATTTGCAGCTAAAAATATCATGATAATATTCTTATAGATTTAAATAACCAAATCAATTAATAATGAAAAAAAAACTTTTATGATGGTGACTTAATTATTGATATAGAAACATTCAATGTCATATTTATTAGAAAAATATTGCTATTAATTTCAGTTGACAATATTATATCATGTATGCATTTCGGATATTATTACATGACTAATATATTATGTTATTTTTGAGAGTATGAATATAAATTTTCTGTTTAAGTCAATATTAACACATCAAAGTAATCTTTGTCAACAATATCAAGAAGATATACGATTATCTGTGAGAAATAAATTTGGAATAGTTTTAAAGAACTAAAGTTTTATGTTTGATGTATATGAAACAATCAAACAGTTTATCACATGATTGTAACACTTGATACTAAAAGTAAAATCTGAGATTTAAATGAAGAAATTTTCAAACTATCTCCTATATTAGATAATGATTTAATTATAAATGTATCATATCCGCTGCAATACAAAAACGAATGTAGTTTATCGTAGATTTGAAGCGCATAAATACCAGTTAATAACATTAAACTAACATGAAATCTAAAGCGTGCCACTGGTATATACAAAAAAATGCGCAGATAATAATTTAATCTGTAAGCGTCATGAAAAATATGGATAGTTTTTCTAGGTAAAAGGTTTTGTATTTGTTGGGCATACGGCGAAAATAGCAGTCAGTAGTAGCTCAAGTGAAAAGACAGTAATCTCTTCCATCTTCCTCAAGAATTAGAACTTTTCATAGTTCTTACTAATAAGAATGTAGAAAACCAAATTGTTTTAGCTTCGTGAAAAGTTTGAATAACCAACACGGTAGCGATCATCTTTAGCAGCAAAACACTCTTAATAAATATAATAAGTTTTATTCAACGATGACTTAGTATTGCAGAAAAAATTAATATAGAAGAAAAGTTTTTGCTTTAATAAATAATAATACTAGCTTCATCAGTGATCAGATTCTTAGGATTTAAAATTTAATTCTATAGAATTTTAGTTGACTTTACTTGCTATAGAGTGTGGCTTTGATCAAAAGCCATTGATGTGAATGTCTTCAACATTGCGAATATCGACCATCTGCTTTCAATTTTATACTATATTTTTTTCCCAGAAGACTAAAAGGTAAAATTGTTTTTTTCCTCTCTAAGAGGTTACAGAGTCAAAAATCAATTGTTAGAAGATGAATAGTCAAAGAAGATGACACAACCACACTCTTCATTGAAAAGATTTTGGGTTTCTTTTCTAATTATAATTAGCTCAGAGTATACTCATTCATATCTTTTCTCTTGTACCGTTTTTCTATCATAACATCTATTTGTATGTCTTTTTTCTAATAATATCTTCTTCCATTATACGATAATATTGATCGAACTATGCTATTACTATTATTCTTTCTCTTTCAAAATTTTTAAGAATTGAATCATCACTAACCGTAGTATTTTGAACCGTATGAGTATTGAAAAAACAAACGGGATAATTTTTATTTGTTGAATAGTATCATAATTATTCTATCTTTTATCAAGTTAATACCTAATTCAATTTGTTGAATAAGTTGTATTTAAAAAATAAAATATAAACTCTGAATTATCATCCGTATAAATTAAGAAAAAAATGAACTTTATCATTCATATTTGATATAGTAAGACTTATTTTGCATACAAAATTATTCGATTATTTTTCTTACCTTCATCAGCAGATACATCATTAAATCTAACTTCTTTCAAAATGTCCATCTGTTTTGGTGGTAAATAAAAATAACAAGAACCATTATAAAAAAAACTTCCTGGTGGACAAGCTACAAGAGAAATAATTCATTATTTCAATTAAAAAAAGCAAAAAAAACATTTTACTAATAGCAAGATTATTGACTTTTTCAATAGCATCTGTAATTGCATATTTGAAACCTTGAAAATAAAATATCAATGAATGGTAACCTCTAGTGATATATACAATAAAGACGTACGTGTGCCTAACTCTTTTTTATCGTTTTCTTCAGAAATTATATTGGATGCGATGGCATAATGATAAAATAAACAATGAATGATTAAAATACCTGTCAACATAGTTAACCTAAAATAAAAAAGAAACATTGATCTATGCAAAAGTTTAAAAAGTTTTTTTTTTCGTTAAAATAACGGAACGAACGTGACATACATTGTCAATAAATATCTCTTATTTAAAGTCTGCTTTCAATATTTCACTGGCTTCATCATTACTCAATAGACAGACATTGTAATGTCTACCATATTCGGTACTATCAATCGCTTTCATTCAAAAAAGAAAAAGATAATAAATTCTAATGATGCATCGATTGTTTATATTATTTGATATAGTTCAACTCTATCATATATTGACTGATGAACATAAAAAAAAATAAAATCTACTCATTTTACTTACTTTCAATATGTTTATCATATGAACACACAAACTAAGCATACCAATATACATAAGATTCTTTATTCAAGGTGGCAAAATGCTAATTATTATGATACAAACATAATTCAACCATTGTATTTGTGTTGTCATTGTTTAAAAAGAATAACAACGCAACTATTCTTCATTATCATACGAAAATGTCTCTCAAATTTTCTTTCTCTTTCGAGATATAATAACTTAATACTAAAAACGAAGGTGATCATTAAATAACAACATATAACACACGACTCATCTATTATCTTACTAATGAAGTTAATTAACTTACGAAAAATGAAGATACATGACAGTTCAATTCGATAATAAGGAGTTTAGATTGACAAAAGGTTTTTTTTGTTCATGAATGAACAGTCAAGGGCTTGTATAACATAAAGAAGACAAAAGAGAGAGAGAGAGAGAGAGAGAGAGAAAGTAAAAAGCTACGTACATAAATTTGAAAATCAATCTTTATAACAAGGTAACTCGATTGAACACCGAACTTTTATCCTCTTTTGTTCAATTTGATTCCGTTGTCCAGCATAAGATCAAATTTAATAGAAAATGTCTTTCCTACGTATGCATATATAATCAAAAAAAGAAGGAAAGAAAGGAAAAAAGAAAGAAAAAAAAGATATATCGACTGGAGATGCCGGGCATCGATCCCGGTGCCTCTCGCATGCAAAGCGAGCGCTCTACCGAGTGAGCTACATCCCCGCGTTTCTTATTCATACGATTTTTCTATACTTGATAAATATAGAATGAAAAAATATCCAAGTTAAAATAATAATTAATGAAAATATACTGTATAAACAATATTGAACACAGCAGGAATCATAATCTATCGGTCAACAGACACATATGGATAATATTGATAATATATAATCGAAAAAATTAAGTTTTGTCTACAGGGCAAATTGTTTCTTTCCTTTGATCTTAATAAAATGGCTTTTTTTTATTAACTTACTTTTTCATATGATATCGAACTCTGATAATATTATCGAAAATAGTTTCTTTTAAAAAAAATGTATGATATCAGAAAATGAATGAGTCAAATATCGCATATCAAAACGTATGTATATACTATTCCTTTATTCTTTTTTTATTTTGCCTTGTCCATTCTCTCTCTCTCTTTTTCATTTTTTGTCCAGCCAATGATTCCATTTATAAGATAAAAAGATAGATAAGTTATGCCGATTATAATTGAAATAACAAATATACTTAGTTTCAATAAGTATATCGGAAATTAAAAAAAAAATCTTTTTCTTCAACATCTGTGTTTAAATATTGGTCATTTTATCAGACCTTGTCGTTGACACCTATTTAGCAAATATTATATTTGATGTGATTTGTATGTTGAAAGGTTTCATTTCACACATCTTTTCTCACGATGATTGATTATCGTCTTAGTTATTGCTGTCTGGACTACTGTCTTTTTATATCTGGCATCATTTTAAGTGCCTTGATTTCTATGTAACTTAATTCTTAATTGAATATAAATCTCATCATTCTATTTATTAAATCTATGATAATAGTTACGAAGAATTCTTACTTAAGAAAAGCTGATTTGCTCAATAATAAAGGCATTTTGTTATATGTTGATTGTTGAATCATTGTCTCGTTATGCTAGTCATCTATTATTATATATTGCAGAACAGAAATCAATGATTCATAATCAATGAATGAGTCTTTTGACACTTGATTGTCTTTATAACATCTAACAGAAACTGTTCAATTGACATTATCAAATATTGAGTGTGTATAATATGGTTTTGTAAACAAAAGAGAACAGACTGAGTGATTGTTTTGCTCTAAACATTATATATATATATAATTTAGTCCTATTATTGCTTGATGAATGAATTCTATTAGTTGAACATATAAAGTTTAGGAACTACTACTTTTCGTCATCAAACTATTCTTTAAATTTGAAGTGTTTTGGTTATATGAAATGTTGAGAGAATGCAACTAACTGTAGTTATGTTAATTCTTACCGATATGTAACTTCTAAATAACTATTGAAATCAAATTTTGCTCGATGGTTCTTATCATTTTTAAATGGTTTAGATAATAATTGATATGATTTTAATGCAAATTAGAGTCATCATTCTAATATTATTTTTATCTATTTTCGATTTATCATTAAAAAATAAATTTAATTAAATTGATAATCATCAATATTTGCAATTAATATATCCAACTTTCTATCGTAATTTTATAATATGTTTCATAACTTTATTTCTTTAAATTAAAAAAAAATGCTACTCTCTTTAACCAGATGGTTTACTAGCTGATTTAACAGTAAATTTCAAATTAATTGAAGCATAAGGTCCAACTTCATCATATGCATCCAACTTAATAGAAAAATCCCCTGTAGCCATGAAATTAGCAATACTGGATTTGGCATCAGGTAATTCAAGTCTTTCACGTATAATATTCAATTGTCCAACAGGAATATTGAATGGACAATTGCAATCAATACCATATTGAGCCATTGGTAAAGGACAAGTGTCAGCTTTAAATGTTGGTAACATAGCTTTAAGTACAAGACATAAATCTTTATAATCACATGAACCAACTTCAACACCTGCAACTTTGTAACATTTAATTGGAAGTTTAACACCACTGACTGTACGGTCCATGTTTAGCACAGTTCGAATTGTTTCTAATGAAGAACGAAAAAGAAAAAAGAATAGATAATATTTTGTCTTAAAATAGAAAAGTAAACTTACTAATTGGTCGTATGAGTTTAGCATTAAAAGTAAGATGAGCTTCTCCTGGATTAATAATTGGCATTGGAGTAATTTCAGCATTTTGAATATCAATACCCGGTGCTGAAAATACAGTATATTCTAATTTCTTATATTCACTTCGAACACCAGCAATAATAGCTAATGTCACAATAAGACTTGTGATTGATGAAAATGATTGCATGATATTAGTAGAAAAAATGCAAGAAAATATAAATGATCAATTGTGAAAATTGATTTATATATATATCTAAGATATTATGAAGAGTACGCCTACATATTGATATGGTGTGACGATTATCGCACATTTAATTTGTCGCAATTGGCGTCAAGGATCAGGCCATACAATGTTAGACCAATACATAACGTTCTACTTATCTTTTTCTTTCGCGAAATTTTGTATGAAGAGTGCAAACAGATGAAAAATACAATAGTATAGCTCTGAGAATCAAACATATTGTGTCGAGGTTATTATTCAACAAATGATTTTTTAATACAGATGTATTTGTAGAAGACTATCATAAGTATATAGTAGAGTGATGATTTTGTTGATTGGAAAAAACGTTTTTTTCCATTTTTTATTGTTAACAAAGATAAATTTATCAATAAAATAAGGTGAAAAAGATTTTCAACTCATTTATTAAGATCTTTTCCAATGAATTATTTTATTGATTTCAAAGGTGCTTTGCAAGTTATGAAAATGCATTATGTAACTCATCCAATTTCGTGTAAAAGTATAAACCATGAAAGATATTCACTTTTTCATAGATCACATATATTTTTCTACCCTTTCCTTCTCTTTCTTTTCAAATTTTTACTATTTAATTTTGATCAATATTAGTAAATCGACATTCTAGTTCGAAAAAATAGTTTCAATTTATCAACGTGTTGAAGTTGAAGTCGAAATTCCTCCAACCATTATATTATTCTATGGTATATGAGTTTGATAAGAGCCAAATCTCTTGCATTCACCTATTACACAACATATTACAAATTATTTTTCAATGAACAAAATTATTTGTCAAAATAATCATGCGACGTTTTTTCAAATTATCACGTAGAGCAAACTAAATGGATGCATTTGGCTCTTTGATTTTCACCTGCTCATTACATTATATTACAGTAATAAAATATACCATAAGAGTGTGGAAAAATCCTCAGTTTACATAAGACTGATTATTTTATGCATGTAATTTCTTTTATAAAATGGATAAATTTTTGAGCAAATAAATTTCGACCATGTGAAAACGCATCTTGTAGTGTATTTTTTTTTATTAAAATATATTGAATGCTAAAATAAACAAAAACACACATTGGTTTTGCATTGGCAAGAGAGTTTTTTGCATCATTGAAATTTGATCACTCAAAATTTTATCGATTTTGAAAAACTATATTTTGTAAATCTTAGGACTTTTTACACTGTATCTCATGGAATATTTTGTTCTTTTTTTCATACAATGTATTAAATGACTGAAAATTGAAATACAAAGTGCAGTCATTTAATCTGCTCTATTTAATATAATTATATGAGCATTTATGTATCAACTTCGCGACACTCATATTGTCTATTATTAATTATGTTATCTGAGAAAGTCTTATCTCTTAATATTTATGAAATAACTAGAAACAAGTGAGTGGTAAAAATCTATTTATACAATGCGTGTAGATTTTAATTGTGGAATACGATATAATTCCTTTTATTAATTGAAGGATGTGTTTAATAAATTCATCCAAAATAATATTGTATTTGCTTTATTTTCTTCTGAGTTCAAAGGAACAATTACATTATCAGTAGTGCATGATATTTTTGTGTGCCTATAAAATAGTTTTTAAAGGCTAACTGTATGCTTTGGCATTTTTTTATTTCGTGTTTGACAAGAAAGTTATAGTAAAAATCTACAAATTCTACAAGAATTCACAAATATGATGTCAACATGTATCATATATGATTATCAATCATTATTAAACTTTATAATAAAAAAAGACTTATTCGTATAAGGTCAACTTTTCCGGTTCAGTTAGAAATTTCAAAAATTTCTAGCTAAAAGTAATCAAAGCATGATCCTAAATGAAACAGCATAGCTAGTTTCTTCTGAACTCGAGAAATTTTTTCAAACTTTTTGTATTTTCCCTCAGAACTCTCAAGACATCAAAAGAACACCAACTCGTGACCCTGCGGAGAAGTGCGGAAATTTCGAGAAAATCTTTTTTTGAATTCGAAAGAAATTTGCTATGGTGTTTCACTTAGCACCATGCGCTGATTACTTTTAGCTAAAAATTTTTGAAAATTCTAACTGGAGCAGAAAAGTTGATCTTATACCGATAGGTTCTTTGTCTTGCCAGAGCTTATGATAGACACAGCTAGAGTTAACATGTCTCTCATTCAGACAATATCAACGTATCGTATTATACATAACTAAAATGTTCATATTATCACAAAAATTACAAGGCATAAATTTCAAAAGATCTCGTTGAAAAAAAAAGTGCAGTTTTAATCATGTATCATATTTTAATTCTCCTTGACAATTTTTTTTGTATTATTAAAAATGACTTTCATTTGATAAATCGTCATATGTTGAGCATTCGAACATAAATTATTTTGTCAAAAACATATGTTTATTTCCGATTATCCAAACAGAATGTATATTCGTTCATAACGTTATTCTTAAAATAAATACTATAAATTACAAATACGATCAAGTAGTAAACATCAAACGATCCTTTTTTTAATGCTTTTCACATCAATTGCAAAATAGTCTTCATAAGAGGATCTAGAGATTGTATATCGTTATTTAAACGAATAATTGAATCAATTTGATCAATTATTGTTTGTAAATATAATAATTTCGTTATAATTTTTGTAAATAAATTTATTGCATTTATTTCACCATATTTTTCAATCATGTATAACCATAATAATTCAGTATAACTAGATTGTATACGGTTGATACATCGAAATTGTTTATATTCAATTGTATCAATATTTGTTGCTTGTAGATTTGTTGTAAAAAATAAACTGATTAATAATAATTTAATTATAAGTGGATCATGTGAAACAAATGGAACGAAACTATTTGATAGATATTGATACATTGTATGTAAATTTATATCATTAATACAACCAATGGTTTGAACACGAGTATAACGAAATTGTGAATTAATTGGTGTTTTTAATAAAGCATAATTTATTGGTAATAAAATACGAATATTTTGCTTTATTAATGATACTTGATCATCGACATTTAATTGTTCAAAATCGGGTAAATGTTTAAAATAACTAATAAAATTAATTACAATTGATTTTTTTCGGTTAAAAAAATCATGTAAACGTAATAAAATAACTTCTTGTGGTGCATAATATTTAAGTATACTTGGTTCACCAGTATATTGATCATAACAATGCGTTACATTATTCAAAAGCATTCGATCATTTGCACTTAGTATTTTTATTGAATTATGATATTCTGGTTGTCTCAATATTGGCATCTGAATAAGATAAATTTTTTTTTTATAACAAAGAATATTTTTTTAAATATTTCACCTGTGTTGATCGATTTGTTTGTTTGATTCTTCGTTTTTTTTCTAATTGAATACGTTTAATATTTTTTTCTTCTTCGCTTCGTATCCATTCTTTTCTCATACCTATAATTAAAATATACAATGTATCATATTTATTATTGTTTCTTGTTATGTGTAAAATATACAAAAAAAAATACAACACTATTTTGGGTACGCATAACCTTTTAAATCTTTTATCTATATAAGGTGGTTAACTTTGTTTTTTTTCTTTTAAGATAAAATTTCATATAACATACCAACATCAAAGCATTTTTTGATACGACAGTATGTACAATGTCGGCGATTTACTACGGTTATATTGCAATTTCCGCCAAATCGACATTGAAATTCATTCTAAAGACAAAAATAATTAAATAAAAGAAAAAAAATAAGGATCTATTAGATTTACTATATTTTTCAAAGCATTTCGTCGAAAAAAAGCTTTTAAAAAAAAAGATTAAATTGATTTTTCTTTTATTTTAATTTTTTTTATTTTTACCTTTACAACTTTCACATGTAATTTGATCGAAATTATATCCAAATGCTCTTGCTGCACAAATAGTACATTGTAAATTTTTTTTTTCGTTATTTTTATTCTGCCTTTTCAATATTGATACATCATACTAAACAAAAATAAATTGAATAATAATAATATAAATAAATTATAATTTAAACCTTTTTAATCATAGCTGTAATGTTTATATTTGAATTATATAAATATTCATCAAAAACATCTTCATTATTTGAATTTAATTCATTGGTAAAAGCGTGTTTAATTAACGAAAAATAATTATTATTCATCTATAAAATCAAATGTCATTCTGTTCTCTCATTTTTAAAAATATTCTCAAATCATTCGTTTATTAATAAATGGAAAAAAAAGTTTTTTAACCCATTTACTGTCTGAAAAACTAAATTTAATCTCAATCACAAATTTTTTTTATCTCTTGATATTCTAAGGAAAAAAAGGGCATGTCGCGTCGATACCTGAAACAATCATAAAGAACAATATAACGACTGACTCATCCAGTTAAGGAAACAAAATTTTCTTTTAATATATTTTTTTCTGTCTTCTTTTTCCTCATCAATATACGTGCTCACTTGGTTTACGTCGACCAAAAGAATATTTCTTTGTCATAGTTAATATATTTACCCCTGTCGACGACTGACATCGTCGTAAATGAAAAGAAAAAACCAATGAAGAAAGAAAAGACACAAGAAAAGGAATACGAATATAACTGTTTATTTACCCACTTATGCATAGGTACTGTTCACCTATAAGTCATTTAATTAAGAAAAAATTTAAAGAATTCATTTTAAAAAAAATAAATCTCGTTTTTGCCTAAAGAAAAACTGCTATTATTTAATTTTCATATTTCTTCAATAGTATTTATTTATGTTTTTTTCTCGTTCTTTCTTTTCCTCAAAGATGAAGCAAACTTATAGTCACGAAGTGATCACGATAACACCTCGTGATCAAATATTAATGTGGGTCAGCTACACGTTTTTTTAGTTAAATTTTCTATGTTTCTCAAATTAAATCAATTTAACAATTCTAAAATATATCTCGTCAAAACTAAACAAGTATAAAATTTTTTAAATTATAATAATTTTTGAAAAAATATCTGCGCATACTAATTTTCTATATGAACATAACAACATTAAATAATCATATGTATTCAAATATTGAAGAGATTATTTTGTTCTTTTCATTTATTACTAGGCATGATATTTCAGTACAAAGTCATATTAAATATTTACTTTTAATATTCATTGTTGATAATTCTCTCATTACAGAGTATCTTATTATTATCTTTGTGTTCGAATGGTAACTCCACAATTTTGATATTTCGAATAGGAAAAAAAATGTGAAAAGCAACGTTTTTTTTTGAAATTAAAAATCTCTTAGGTAATTCTCATTTATGGTTTTATTTTATTTCTATGTAACTAATTCTATCCGAATAAACAGAAGCGTGACTGTCTCGTTTCTATCTGTTCATGATAGAATTGGAATCTTTAAATATCTGTTTCCATGATTCATTTTATTCATATTCATCTGCCAACACCTACTGATATTATATCAAAAAAAAAAAGAAAAATAAATCTGCATGATGCTTTATGAAAAAAATTTGATGAAATTCTTTTATGATGTTTAATATAGCAGAATGAATAAGTTGGTCTGTTATTAGTTTCAAAGGAATACAACCGTTAGTAAATGATTCTATTTTAATAAAAAATAAAAGTCGTATATTAATTCATTATTTATTTAGAATTAAACAAGAAAATTCAATCATTATTCCTGATCTAAGAACTTGTATTATAAAATAACAAAAGTCTTATTTTTAGATTTCACTTTATTGATTAATAATATGATGTAAGCCTTATAAATTATACTTGAAATCAAATAATAAGAAGCCTAAATATGAACACTGTTAAAAAAGTTTTTCTGTCTTCTTATTTATATTCTGTCAAAGTAGAAAACATAATCCTTTATCCTAGTTTTGATATATTTTTAATTAAATTTTCAGTTTTTGATTGAATTAAACAAATATTATGTAAAAAAATTCAGATAAAGTATCAATCTAATCAATATAATCTCTAAAGGTAAAAAATACAAACCATTCACAATCATGAAGTTATATTTTTCCTTTATTATAATAAAAGCTAGAGAGAACATACGTCAGTTTTATATTTATTTTTATATGTTTTCTATAAAAAATATTATTTTTAAAAGCTTTTTATGTTTTTAATAGAAAATTAAATAATGTTAATTATGAAGAAAATTGAATACTAGGAGGAAAATATTATAATTACATTTTATTCTTACAAAAAAAACACATTATTATGTTGACGACACATACTTTTTACTACAATAAATAAGTGACATTGAAATCAACTGCACATAAAGAAATGAACATATCAAAGATTTTTCAATGATAATACATTTTCAAATTGAATATTAAAAAGAACTATCATTTACTCATCGTATGCATTTTAAATGAAGTTTGCATCCTTTATTTTCTAAAAATCTTTATTAAAAATTTTAGATAAATTTTACGAATCAATGAATTGAAAACATGTCGTTAGATATATTTAAAACAAAAGTTTCCTTGAACCCAACAATTAGTAAATATTCTACGAATAAATTTTCAAGAAAAATTAATTTTTTTCTTAATTTCTAGGAAGCGAGGGACGATGAGTGATGAAATCGATCCCATTCAGAAATTTAATTGCTTTTATATAAAACTGTCATATAAAGTGCTTGAAATTGTTTACTACTAGAAGTAAATCAATTGCAGTTGTTTGCTATGTGCCCAGACTGTCTAAAATAGTCAAGGATTTCCATATATATACGATGCGCAACTGGGAGATGGTGAATAGCTATTTTCATATGGTTTGATAGCACTTGTAAGTGCTACAAAATGATATAGAAACATCCAAGAAAACTACTTATCGATGTCACTTAACATATAGCATATTGCTCTTGTCTATATTCTCACGATGAATATAGCCTTCGGAAATCGTGTATCACGATTCGTTATTGAGATTGTCAACTAAATTAGT
>JAJEKB010020600.1:754296-849465 GCA_022393335.1 Macrotrachela quadricornifera | reverse complement strand
GAGTTAAACATGTCTACAAATGAATCAACCTTCCTTACAAAACAACATCAACATGAATGTTGATAAAAAAAAGGTGTATTTCTTCTGGATTAGTTGGAGACCACTTTGGTTGGTGTGATGATGCTGATCAACATTCATTCGCTAAGTTTGCTTGAAATTTATTCGTTTCATCAACAATAAGTTGTACCAATTTTTGATCAAACAATAATTTGAATAGATTCAGCGGCAAGTCCTTGTTCAAGTTGATAGTTGCTCTACAGCAGTCGCTTTGAAAATTAAATAATTTTTGTCTAAAGGTTGCTTTCTGCCATGATCTTGAAATACGATTCCGTTTATTAGGTGAAAAAGTATTTTTGCTCTCCGTATCAGGATCACTAACTTCAGAACTTTTGGATTCGTTTTCGACGTCTGACTCTAACTCACTGTTAGACTCAGAATCATTGTAAATTTCGTTAGTTTCAAAAGTAATTGTTCTAGCTGTTGCCATTTTAATCAAAAAGTAGAAATAAATAACACGAAGTATCTATAATCAATATGTCACGGTTTTTATTTTATTCTTCAAGCGCACTACGAGTGAGCAATAGAGAAATAATAATCAAACAAATGCAGTGGGAGGAAGAATGATTATATGTATCGTACGATGGACAAAGGAGAATCTACTAGAGCGAAAGAATGTCTGTGAATATGCACAAAAAATAGATTAGACGTGTCAGAATGTATGACGTGAGGAAAGGGAACAAAAAAAATATTCTAAGCAAAGTAAAAGATAAAGACATAATAGAGAATAGTGTCATGCCAATAAAATCATTCGATTCATAATCTGTGATAACGGGTGGATCGAAAGTTTTCGCACAAAATGTTTGCTCAGTTTTTGCTCATTTGAAAATATTTCAGACGAGTCGAAATCTATGGATTAGAACCAGAATTTTGTGCTCTTTATGAATATGAACTTATAAATTTTATATCTATTTTTGTTCAGGAGCAGTGAAGAAATCTTTGAAAGACCTTAAAAATTAATTTGGACGATACATAAACAGATTTTTCCTAGCCAATATATGTCCCTTTACGAAGATGCTAAAAGTTATCGAACACGATAGTTTTGTAGAGCGGACACTTATTTACAAAATGTGGTATTGAATTAAGTTGTAGCTTTTACACAAGTGAAGTTATATATATTTTGTCAAGAGCTCCTATTTGCGAAAAACGCCTTTTGGTCAAAAAGTCGCTTTCTCATAAATAAGGGTATAGGAAAAACGAAAATTGAGATGTCTTGCCTAAAGATAAAAAAAGATTCAAATAGTACATTTTGTAGGACAGATTTTGTTCTACCAGCTTATAAAGTAATAAAGGCTCCAACTTTTAGTTTCGAATCGCAATAGTTAAAATATAAAGAAGTGCGAAAAAATTTTCCGTCCAAACAAGTTTTTCAGGCCTTTCAAAGATTTCTTCCCTGCTCCTGAACAAAAATAGATACAAAATTTATAAGTCCATATTCAGAAAGAGCACAAAATTCTGGTTCTAATCCATAGATTTCGACGTTTCTGAAATATTTTCAAATGGGCAAAAAATGAGCAAACATTTTGTGCGAAAACTTTCGATCCACCCGTTAGCAGGCAAGTGACAATAGTGCTATAAGAGACATACAAAAGTGATTTACAAGTCGGTTCAGGACTGTTGCCTATATATAGGCTTCCCGTACCCAAAGGGTTAATATAATATACTGATACGTTCATGATCGGTATAACTATTTTTCATCGCATGTCTCAAATAATCAATTGGTACATTTCAATGTTTCTCTGTTAGTTTAATCTTTGAATATTTTATTCCTTCTATATAACGAACAGCCATTGCAATGTTTTTATTCTGCTAATTGCATCGAACGATTTAATTCTGCATCGTCATCCAAAAACTCTTGCCATTCAACTACTGCTTGACTATAGAATATCAATGCTTTCTGACTATCTAATGTAACTGTTTGTTCATGAATGGCAAGAATATGTAATTTTTCTGTTATAATCCATTTTTCTTCTAATGAAAATAAATCAATCTAATTTTTCAATACTCTTCTTTTTGTATAATCGATATTTTGAAAAGTTCGACCATTTATGAGATGTATATTGAGATATACGTCTAGTTTTATTATCCAAAATCGAATCTCGGATATTTTAAATGGAAATCCTGTCATAAATAAATTTTTACATTTATCCGAAAAATGTGAAAACAAATAATTCAAAATGAATTGAAAAATATCGGTATTGTGAAGAAACTTAAACAATGAGATCATACATATTTTTGACAAAAAACAAAAGAATTTTTTTTAAATTTGTAGGTGTGCCGTCTCGAAGGTGTGAAGAACGGTAATGGTCGCCATACTAAGTACTGATTGTGTTCATCAAATCTTAAATGCACAAAGGTTACTTTGCGATAATCATAAGGAAGATGAATATGAATGAATGTCAAATGCGTGTCGATTAGGCATGCATCGATTCCCATCATTATTCAGTGACTTAGTGATAAGTGTTTCTGAATATTAAACTAACATGTTCGAATATGTTCTCATCTCATTCGTGAACAATCAAACTGTAGTGGTGCAGCTTTCATGTTAATAAACTTCTCTTCATTCATGGCATCTACATGGAAGCCCACACTATCAACACTCATAAGAATTCATATCTACACTCATACCATTCTTCTTTCAGCTGCTAATCAATTCTTTATTACCTTTACGTGTACATAGATTTATTGCACCGGAAAAAATGTTAGGCCTGATCCTTTAAACATGAAAAATCAAGAAAATATTAGAAAAAAGATTTTGAATCATTAAATCATTTACTCCATGTAGTTACATATTGTAAAAAGTTTTTTTGAATAAAAGAAATATATGGTTAAATTTATTTTAATAGAATTTGACTAGTAGCGTCAACGGAAAAAAAGTTCTAGACGAAAGTTCAACTCTCCCTGATCATGTCTAATAGACGGAGCTGAGTTCTTCTAATCCCCATTTGGAAACGGCACTACATTCGACGTTTTCGGACAATTGAGATCTGATGTCCAATCATCACTACCAACACAATCTGTACATACAAAGAGTCCCAATGGATCATATTTATCTTTTATACTTTTTAACTGGTTATAAATAAGTTGGGAACCGAAAAATTTCTCTTGCCAATTCACTTCATTTGGATGAGCTTCATTAGCATAGCATGTTGGTTGTGTACCAGGAGGCAATAATGTGTCAAGCATCTCTGCTCGAAGTAAGAGTTGTGTAGATAAATACTCTTGATCAGCTTTAGATGTTGTATCGGACCACTCTTGAGTATAGGCTATGCGAAGAAGAGCTGTACGCCATCCAGGATTGACACTATTATTTTTGTTTGTTATATTTGATACTTGCCCGCCGGCTACTAAGCTTCCACGAATATTCAGTCTAGTTGCACTTTGTCCTTTTGTTTGGACAATGACTGCGGCGACTTGATCGGGTTTAGTTCGAATTATACTTTCTGGAATGAGTCGTGAACTCACTAGAAAATTAGAGCCACCCGGATTATTCGGTTCTAATACAAAAGCAAAATAGTTGTAAAATGTTGGGACAAAAAAACTTCTCATGGTGCTAAAATCTAAATCACTGTTATTGGCTGCAAATTGTTTTAATGTAGCATTAACTGCAGCCCAATCTCCGTTAGGTACATGGAATAAAACACTTAGTGTCTGATCGACTATATTGAAATAGCCTGACCATCCACCATCGGCTGCTATTGATAAACTTTCAACAAAGCTTGCAATTAATTTTGTATAGCGAGTTGCATTGGACGCATTAACTGAGTATGTTGCAGCAATAATATTTGGTGTAGGAAAAGTTCGTAGAACAGCAGAAAGTACAATTGCATAAGTGCTTCCACCTCCACCACTTAATGCCCAGAATAGATCACTATTTTGGCATGCATTTACAGTTTGACGTTGTCCATCTGCTGTTACAACATCGTATTCAAGCACTTGATCAGCAGCCATACCTTTCCAACGTGATAGAGGACTATGACCACCACCTTGAAGGTAACCACCAACTGCACTTGTGGTACCTGATCCACTACCAATTGCTACTAAGTTAAATTGACTCAGCCATCGATAGGTTTCACTCCATTGGACACCTGCTTCTATGCGCACAGCATTTGATATATTGTTAAGACCACAGGATGAATATTGTTCAATCAATGTCATGTTTTTCATATGATGGAGCCATATAAGAAGAGATCCTGCTGCGGTAGATCGACCTAAATAATCGTGTCCAGTACTTTTGATAGCTAAACGAAGATTATTCGTTGCAGCGAATCGAACAGCTGCTTGAACGTGTTCTGGTAATATTGCATCAACTGCCATCACCGGTACAGATCCTTGATTACATGTTGAGCTATTTACGAAAATTGAACATGAACTATTTTCCCAGTTATGATTTTGCATTGCACCAATTTGATCACTACGCCATGTCGAGTTTGACCATTGTGTTTTGGCTATACTACAAGCTTCAGCATTATATGTCATTCCATTACATACAGCAGCTGATGGTTCAGGTATGACAAGACGACTATCAATAGATTCATTGAAAACCTGCCAGACAGTAGCATTTGGCCAACATGACGAATTACTCGGCAGACAACGGCAACGAAATTCTACAGAAGAATAATGCTATTTAATTGTTACAAATGAAATAATTTTGTATGAGTGACATACGTGCTATAGTCCATTGTTGATTGAGAATTATCGTCAGAAAGTACAAGATAAAATAGACACAGTGCATATTCCTATTTTGGTAAACTTCTATTAATACATATGTTACTTTCATATATATATATATATACATTGAATGAGCTTGAAATTTTATATCATTCAATCTATTTTTCTCTTAAGTCTAGTTTATGTACTGTAGTACATAAACTAATTGAGAAGAAAATAAAAAGCGGAAGGTTCTGAAAATCCGACGATGAGAATACTTTCATTGCAATGAATTCAACTAATTTTTCATCAAAATATACAGGATGATAAAAAACTTTAAACTCTTTCAGGATATAAATTATCTGAAATCTGAAATTTTAATTAGTTTTTCGAAATTTTTAAATCCGATTTTTTTGGTCAGGAAAGCCTATTTTCTGGAGATTATTCACGTTTCATAATATTCAATTAGTTTTTTGAACTAAACCTCTCCTGACTAGAAAAGTTACACTCAAGAATGTTGTAAAATCGATTGAAGATTCGAATTCTTCGATTGGAAAAGTTTTCAATTAAGTTTTATAAAGAAAATTGTTAGATTCTCTTACGTAAAATTAGTAGAGATGCAGTTGCGTATATAGATTGATATTTGAAACGATACTTTGAATAAGGTATAGTCTCGCACTCTTCGTTCGTTTTTATACTAAAATATAATGTATGATACTGAGTAAAATTGCAAGGACAAAAAAATAAGCAGGATTTGTTTATTCTATAAGAAAAACACATGTATGAGCAATAAGACACTCACGTGTCTCTTCTAAAGGCCGAATTATCGTCATAAATTTTGCTTGTGACAATATTGAAGGAAAAGAAACAATATTTCTTCACATGAATTGCAATACAGAATAGAAAAGAAAAATGATAGATTGAAAAGTTATTACTTTTTGGTATTCGATTTATAGAAATACAAAAAAAAACAAATTGATGAATAGACGTCAGTCATCAATAGTAAAAGTGAACGATAAACACATATGATCATAAAAGAAAGCTCTTTAAATCCTTTCGTCAAAAATATCTCATTGCTAAAAACACATTAAACCATTTCTTATTCAGTGATTAATATCCATTTAGAGATCATCTTTGAGTGATAGTATAACTATCAATACAGGTTACGACCTCAATAAATTCAACGATCATTTTTAAAATAAAAATGTTTTAATCGTCATATCAACTCTCACTACGTTTTCTTTTTATATTTACCATAACTCGCTCTATATCTTGTTTTACTGCCTATCTGCCTTAGAGATAGAACCTTCATTTGGTTAAAGAGAAAAAGGCAAAAGATGGAGAAAAGAAAGATAAATCATACGTAAATCGATTGACAAAAGAAATAAACAATATTACATACACGGTAAACCAGTGCAATCGATCATAACGTGTTATTGAAATTTTCTTATTTCTTTGATTTTGATTATTTATTTTTGGTGAATCATTTATTAAAATATTTTCCAATAGAAAAACAATATATTTTTAACGTGATAGATATAGTACAAATCTGATTAGAGTATCAGGATAGTTGAGAATATTGATGAAATTTTTTTTGAAGGTCAACTGGTTCATGTTAATAAATCAGTGATCTAATTGTTTTTACTGATATTAATTCTATGACTTTGTCTATATTGCATTATGTTCACTAATCCAAGAGAATAGAATCGAACTGTTAGTATATTGTTACTGAAAATTTTATGCATAAATAAATTTATTTTTCGAATAGAAAGTAGTTTTGTTAAATTTCAAATCTGTTCAAGTCGAAAGATATTTCACTTTTATGAAGAGTAAAATCCTAAATGAAGCATTGTTTTTTTTTTGTTTTTGAAAATCTTGAAATTGTGTATTCTATATTGAATCAAATCTATGTCTGAAATATGCAGTTAATTAAATGTGTCTTTGAAAATAAAGAAAAGATTTGGAAATAATTCGAATTGTTTTACATAATTATTTCACTATAAAAATAACTTTTACTAAATAGAAAGTTAATGCTGATATATATTCTTATAGTCGCTTTTCTTAATTGTTTTTCTGCTTTTTACATAGCAGTTAATAGTGTCTTCAAAGGTTGCACATAGATCCTTCCTTTTCTTGCAGTTTGTGATCAAGAAGTAATCGAAATTTTGTTTTGCTATCTCATTTTTATAGTAAAATAAAATAAGATAGAACGAAACACTTGAATAATTGTTCAGTTCTACTTGACAAAGGCCTATTTACATAATGATACAAAGAAGAAAAAGAAAAACAATTGGCAGCACATAACGAAAAGACTAACGAGCGGATTTATCTGAAGGTGAATGGACATAAAAATAAGTCTTTTAAAGCAATTTTCTGAGAAAATCGAAACATCTTGAATGTGTTAATAATACTGAGTGATAGCTTCTCCTTATGCGCACCTGATATATCGTTGAATTACGTCATTGTTTCAGTGCACAATGTCTGAAAGCATATGTTCTTCTTCCTGGGGCAGTTGATACAGACATTCAAAGATATATGGATATATTTCAATATTTCTTTGTTCCGTTTCAATTACTTCGCCTCAAAACACCTCTTAGAGGCATTCAAATAAATCTGTTTTCTACTGTATGAAATGAAGTTGTACCCGGAAAATATTATTCAGACTGTCGAGGTTGAGCTCGCGAATGATGGGAGAAAAACATTGTTGAAGAAATCAAAGAACATCAATATTAAATACATTTAAATATTAATATAAATTGAGAATAAAAAATTTTTATTGTTTTAAATGTAATCTTGTTTTCTTTCACTTAGTTCAAAAATGTGTCAACAATCAAAACGATCAGAAAAAATAGATGTTCAAGAAAAATGATTCATTCGATTCCATTCGAAAAACAAAGGTCATTAGAAAGCTGGATATCATAAAGAAGTCTCCAAGAGAACAACATCACTTTCCTGGAAGTCAGTCTTGGATTTTTTTTGCATCGGCTATTTTATTCGAAGATAGTTATAAATGAATTTTGCCCTAAAAAGATACAAGCTTATCCGATTAATTTCGTATACTCATCAAAAAGATAGGATATATACATGAAATCTTACTGATTTACTGTAGTCAGATTATGTTCCTTATATGTACATTGCTGATAATTTGCAAACGAGTCGATCTCTTATATGAATTTTATTCTTCAAAAATCGAATATCACAATGGCTTGAATGTTAAAACTTAGAAATGAAGCATAGTTTTGCACTATCACGCTCATATGTAAAATTTATTATATAAAGATAATAGCATAACGAAACTATTTGCGTTAGAGATAATATTACTTATCTTTTGTTACTTCTATGAGAGTGATAAACAAATATAAAATAGTTCAAATAATATCTCATTCTTTTTTAAATTTAAGTTACTTGCAGAATATAGCATGTATAATAGGCAGCTCTACAGTAAGTACATCACTAAGAATAATAGACCATGTTAGGAATGCAACGATGATGTTATATCGTTCACTGTACCATTGACAGACCACTCACGTATCTGATTTCGACTATTTTAGTCAAGGGAAGGTTATGTTTCTGAAGTCAAGAAATTCTGGTTTATAGTATGGTTTCTCGAGATCTATTTTAAGAAAATAAGTAGATTTTATAAAACTTGAATAGTCCCGAGAAATAAGCTTTCTTCAAACGAGAAAATTGAACTGAAGAATTTTGATAAACTCCTTGTTAGCGATGACGAGTGTCCTCGCTATCGTTTCTCCTTCTCCTCCATAGTACATCACTTTTAGAGACATTCTTTCTTTTTCTCACTTACATTGTGTTTTGTTCTTCTTCGCAGCGTGTTCTGTTTTTTGAGAAAGAATGTTATCTTTGATACCATTCTTTCTCTCTATTTCGTTTTCTTATATGATGGTGTGTTTTGTTCGTTTTGGAGTCAGTTCCACCTCGTTTGTTTGTCGATTCTTTTCTTTTTTGTTTCTTTCAAATACATTATTACAGTGCAGTTTCTCTCTCCCTCTGCAGACAGGGTTTTATTCATTACTCAGAGAGAGCTCACATTTTGGTGCCGTGACCCGGGATCTCTCCGGTAACGGGGGAGGTGTTAGCGCTTGTGATTATACATCACAACGCTATACGGAGGATTAGATGGTCCTTCTAGTCTAACTGGCTTAGGACATCTGCCCGGATAGCAGAAGGTGTGGGTTCGAGTCCCACGAAGGTCGTCTTTTTCCTCCATGTTAAGCACATATGTTTCTTTTCCTTTCCTTTCCTTTCCTTTCCTTTCCTTCCCTTCCTATGACTCACATATGATGCTAACACTCCTTAGAGATTTCGATCCTTAGTTCTTAAAAGCAATGAAGGCCAATCTAAAGTCATTAGAGATTTATCATGCGTATCTGTTAAGATCAGTGCAACACTCTATGTAAGACAGATGTATTAGTGGTCGATGATTCTATCTATCAGATACCATCATCATTGTTTTATGATCATCATCATTTCTTTTATTATGGAAACAAATTTTATAGTTACTCTTTTTCTGGTGTTAAAAATCGTCATTCTTGCATCGAAGAACACAACAACCAACATCATCACTATACAGTCAGGTAAGTTGTCATATTTCTTAACCTTAAATGGATTCTGAAGAAAGAGAACAACAATACACATGAGTTCTGGAGATGCCGATGTCCATAAGGATTCACAGATTCAGTATTCATCTTTTTTCTCCATAAGAAAGACACGTAACAAATGGATCTTAGAAGACAGGCAGTGTTTGTTGACTTTCTTTTGAAAAACTTACATTTTCTTGTTAGAATCAAATCCTAAAGAGTAATACCTATTCAATTGTCTGGCTGCAAGTTTATATTGCTCGCCAACATATACTAATTTGTATGGAACTAACGTTCATTTGATATTTTCACATGGTATGTTTATTCTTATATCATCAAATGTGAAGTTTAGTCCTAAATAAGGTTACATAACTGGTAAAACTTAATTAGGAAAATTTTTCCGTTATTTAAAAGCGAGAACAGAATAAGAACTACTAGAAAGAAGAAAAACTCATGATTTCATATTTTTTATTTAAAATACAATTTCTTTAAAATATTTATCATTGAAAGACATAAGATTCAACGAGAAATTTCGTAGCATAATTAAAATCTCTGCGATTTTAATATCAAGAGTTGTTACCACTTTTTAAAATTTTCGACGATTATAGTAAAAAGATTGAGTAGATCTTATAATATTCTCACTTTTGGACCCAGAATGTTGAAGTTTTTTAGGTAAAGAACCTAACATCTCTTGTTTTCAATGATCCAGTCTTTAGCAAACGATTCATCAACAAAGAAGTTTGGAAGACGTCGCCATTTCGAATGTTACGCTTGATGCAACGCTATCATGAGAAGAATCAGTGATCTTACCATGAATGGTTCACTCTTCATCGGAAGAAAAAAATGAGCTAATAGTAATACCCATGCTAACTATTCTATTATTTACCCTATTTTTTAACATAAAATGTTTCATTTACAGCTAATGTAAATTTAAAGACAACAATTGATTTTAGAATTCTATAGCACTTGTGAACAATTTTAAACGTCACTGATATTTAAAATCTGTTAGAAAAACTATTTCAGTATTTCGAACATAATTCAGCTATGAACATTCTAGAGAACGATCAATCAATAAGTAATGAAAATAGAAACAATATAAGTTTTGATTGAAAATACTGTGCTCCTTATTTTCCTACGCCATGTAGTGATTTTTATTTCGATCATTTGCGTATAAACGTAGACTGATTCAAAGAAAGAAATAATCTAATTTTGGCATAAAATGGGTATCATTCAATTCGTTTTCATTATAGTATATCTATTTATGTTTTTCAGAAAATTTCGACTTAATCTTCTATTCATTAGTTACACACTCATATGAATTGAGTACAAAGATTATATATTAGTATCGAATAGATTTTGTATTATTATTTTAAAACTGTCCATTTTTCTTAGAATGAATACATTCAAATGTTTTTGTTTAGAATGGATTAATACTGGCAGCATGCATTACCCACGATATATGCATACAGCATCTGTATTAACAGATGGAAAAGTGTTAGTCACTGGAGGAGATAATGGTGAAGTTTCCCTTAATAGTGTTGAATTGTATGATCCATCAACAGGAAATTGGACAATTGTTGGTAGAATGAAACATGCACGATCTATGCACACGGCATCGGTATTAACAAATGGAAAAGTATTAGTTACTGGTGGAGATAATGATGGTAGTTCATTAAATGCTGCTGAATTATATGATCCATCAACAAAAACGTGGACAACTACGGGTAGCATGAAATATGCACGATATCTTCACACAGTCTCAGTATTAAATAATGGAAACATATTAGTTACTGGTGGGTTGGGATTGGGGGAATTAAATAGTTCCGAACTATATGATCCATTGACAAGAATTTGGACAACTACCGGTAACATGAATCATGCACGATTAGGACACACAGCATCTGTATTAACAAATGGAAAAGTATTAGTTACAGGTGGGATGAGTGGTGGATTTCTGAATAATACTGAATTATATGATCCATCAACAGGAACTTGGACAATTAGTGGAAGCATGCATCATGAACGATTCTACCATACAGCATCTGTATTACCAAATGGAAATGTATTAGTTACCGGTGAATCTGATACTATTGTTGTTCGACGTAGTGCTGAGCTATATAACCCATCAACTGGAACTTGGACAAATGCTAGTAGTATGAATTATGCACGATATATGCATGCGGCATGTATGTTACTAAATGGAAATGTATTAGTTACTGGTGGTTTGGGACTTGGGAAATTAAATAGCTCTGAGTTATATGATCCAATAACAGGAAATTGGACAACAATTGGCAATATGAATAATGCACGATATTCACACACAGCATCGTTGTTACCAAACGGAAAAGTTTTAGTGACTGGTGGGTCTGCTGATGTAATTTTGGACAGTGCAGAAATATATTAGGACAAGGTTCATCAGACGATCGATCAACCTTATATAGAACGATTCGCCACTAAATTTTTCCTTTGAATTGATGATGAGGATGTACTCAATGTTTCTCTTTTACTGTTAAGATGTAATGTGCTGCTGAATTGATTTTTTGATTAAATTGATGATCATGACTGTTGGAAACAGAGGACTTGCTTTTTCTAAACCTTTTGTTCGCTATTCTTAGTTTGTCGGGAAAAATTTAGTGTCTTTTTATATTTAGAAATCATAATAATCCGAATCATATCTTCTAAGATCTTAGAACAGCCGAAAACTTGATAAAATTCTGTTTCATATCCTATCAAAATATTGATATTTCTTGGTTTCAGTCATTTTTTCCTAAAAAAATGACGAATTCATGCAGGATGGTTTAACATATATAACGGTGAAGTCATACTAGCCACGGCTAATATCAAAATAACGTTAAATAGGTCAGTTTTTAACGGTACAACAATTGAAACCAACTAATACAAGCAGTACTCGATGTCATCTCACATAGACATGTTTTAAGAAAATAAAAATGGGATATTCAATATTTATTTTGTCGGCAGTGGCTTTCATTAACATTAGTATTTGCTATACTGTATTTTACCTTTATTTGATTGTTGACACTGTCCTGGAGTTTTTCAAAATTGGATAAAATCAACTGTTGACAGTCAATGTAAGTATACCTTCACAAATACATTGTTTTTGTTGTAGAGAAAGATAAATTCAATTGATCAAATGGTATAAGTTCATCGTACTATCATTACCATTCGAATCTAAGTTCTATTTTGGTGCTTGTGGAGTGGGTGATTCAATTAGATCATTTAATTTTTGTTGAAATGTAGCTTGAGTCAACTATTGATGAATACCAATTGCAACATCGGGATTTGGACAAATATACATCATCATTTCTTCTAAGCTGTATTCCATTGTTTTATTAATATTTCCGGCAATTATAATATGCTGATTAAATGGTTAACTCTGCTAGAAATCTACTGTTGAGAGTTTCTTATTGCGCTCGTACCATTATTTGCGAGAGAGGAAAGAATCAAAGTAATGGTGATAAATTGTGCGGTGTCTACATGAAAATAACTTGGGTATTTTTTTCATACGTTAGAGAGAATTTCTTTTATTCTGGTAGTAGAATTGACATCTTATGAGCAACCATAAGCGACGATTGTAAATGGAATGTTGCAGTTAACAGATGTTTGATTTTCAGAAACGGCTCTTTGAACGTATGGAAACGATTATTGTACGACATTAAGTTGTGGTGCACTATTATGATTATAGTGTTCGTTATTTTTTATCATAATGTTATTAAAGTAGTAGCACACGAAATAGAAAGTCTTGAAATTAAATTTTTTCCTCATTCGATCCGAAAATGCTAATTTTGTAGAATTTTATTGAGGATCATTCGCTTGATTTGTTGTATAATTAAACAGAACTTAACTATTTCAGTAAAATAAGAGCAGATAGAATGTGTATTATTGTTATTTTTTCTTTCTTCTTATCTTAATTTCTTCTTTTTTTGTCATGCATGACAACATAGAAAAAAAAAGAAGCGGTAAAAGTGCGATAACTCAAATTCTTTAACAACTTTCCTTTATTGTAAACCATCTGTCTTCAAACTTATTTCTACGCTTCGACACTTATTTTTATTGATCACTTAACCAAATATGTGCCCTGAAGAGTAAGTTTCATAAGTTATTTATTGGATGGCGAAGGAGGGTGATCTTGTCAACAACACAAGCAACACTGATTTTCGATTTCCACTTGAAATTTTGTAGGAACATAGGACTCAAGATTCGAATTTTTTCGTTGGTCCTATCATCAGATATAATTAAGAGATACTTTATATAACGATCAAACATAAGAACTAAGGGTCAATTTATGATGAACACCGACGCATTGGTCAACTTATGAAACTTCTACAATATACTTTATCGACCTTTTAAAATACATTGATGTGTTTTTTTGTTTTCCTTTCATCAACAATCTATATGACTTTGTCAGATGAATTCTTCTTGCTACATAATGTTGATAACATTTTCTTTTCCTTTGATCCTCGTGCGCTCGCTCATGTTGTCTACTGTCAATACAACGTTGATATGCACGGATGCTGTCGTTAACCAACAAATGAAGAACGCAAAAAAAAGTCGTTTTCTTTTTCTACAAACTTAACGTAACAGCGACTCAAAATAAAGTTATTTCTTTGAGAATTTCTATTCAACATCGACGAGAATCAACGTGTAACTACAACAACAGAAAAAAAAGTATATCAAATGGCAGCAGCTGATAGTGTGTTAACCGAAGTACATGACAATAATCTAGAAACTTACTCTATAGTTTGGCTCGATTCTGCAGTAAAAGAGAGCAAAGAATTTATTGATACTCAGAACCGACTCCGGAAATTAATTAATCATATAACAATATTTGACAATGTTGATCAATGTGAATCATACATGCGATCGATGCCTGAAGAAAATCGAATTATCTTCATTGTTATCGATCGACTAGGTCAAGAAATAGTACCTCGCATTCATGCACTACAACAGATTGTTTCAATCTACATCTACGGTTCAGATGTAAAACGAAGCAATGATTGGACGAAATCATTCGAAAAAGTAAGTGAGAAAATCACTGAAAAATTAAATGACCATATATTTGTAGGTTAAAGGTATGACTTTACAATTGAATGCACTCGTTGATCAAATCCTATCGGATCAAACGATAAGAACTAGTAGAAAAGTTAATGAATTTCTTTCCATCAATATTTTTAATACGACCAACAATGAAGAAAAATCAACCGAAGGACTTAATGGACAATTTGTTCATTCTCAACTATTGATCGATTGTCTTATTAACATGAAACCAAAAGCAACGGATAAAAATGAACTAATGGATTTATGCAAGAAATTTTATAAAGATAATCCAAGTGAACTAGCTATTATCGATGAATTCGAACGAGATTATTCGTCTGAACGTGCTCTATGGTGGTATACGAGAGAGTCATTTCTCTATCGATTATTGAATAAGGCTCTTCGAACACAAAATATTGATTTACTCTTTCTCTTTCGTTTTTTTATTCGTGATATGCATAAACAACTGAAACAACTTCAATGTCCAACTTTCTGTCGAGTTTATCGAGGTCAATTAATATCGAACGATGAATTACAAGCATTAAAAACATCGATTGGACAATTCATCTCGATGAATTCATTTCTTTCAACTAGTATCGATCGTCGACTCGCTTTGTCATTTCTTCATAGTTCAACAGCATCGGGAAATCTTCAACGTATTCTATTCGAAATTGATCTTGATCCGACACTTGTTGGCATTAAACCATTTGCAAATATTACATCACACAGCTTCTTTACTAATGAAGAAGAAGTATTGATTATGTTAGGATCGATATTTCGATTGGTTAATATTGATTATCAAGATCGAGTATGGGTTATGCAAATGACATTGTGTAGTGATAATGAGAATAGTTTAAAACCGATTTATGATAATATGAAAAAAGAATATGATATAAATGATACAGGATCAAGTATTTTCTCATTTGGTATTCTATTATTTAAAATGGGACAATACGATAAAGCAAAAAAATATTATGATCATTTATTAAATGAATTGCCTCAAGATCATGTAGATTTGGGTCCTTGCTATAATAATCTTGGTATGATAGCTAATCATCAAGGTGATTATGATTCAAGTCTAAAATGGTTCTCTAAAGCACTTGAATTATATAAAAACACACGTCAATCGGATGATTCTGCTATCGCCACTACTTACAATAGTATTGGTGAAGTTCATTTTCGAAAAGGAAATCGTAAGGATGCACTTGAATCTTTTAAAAAAGCATTAGCTATTCGCAAGAAAATATTTGGTGAAGAAAATCTTCAAGTTGCTATGTGTTATCACAATATAGGAAATGTTTATCAAGAAGAGAAAAAATTCCAAGAAGCATTCGAATATCATCAAAAATCATTAATGATTCGTCAAAAACTCCTTCCTAATAATCATCCGGATATAGGTTCATCTGTTCATTGTATTGCTGGCATTTATTTATGTCTAAATTATCCTGATCTTGCATTACAATATTATAATAAAGCATTAGACATCTATCAAAAATCTCTTCCTAGTCAACATCAAGATATTGCAATGACACATTATAATCTTGGTCTTCTTTATGCTGGCAAACAAGATTTTCAACAAGCATTAAACCATTATCAGAAAGCTTCAACCATATTTCATGCAACATTATCTCCAACACATCCATTTATTGGTATAATCAATCAAGACATTCAGCGTATCTCCGATAGACTCAAATAATGTCATTCTTTCTTTCGCATTTATATCCATCAGTAACTAATTTGTATGTTTCATCTTTAATAAATTTTGACAGAATCGGTGTAAGATATGTTTCTCCATTCAGATCAGAGAAAAAAAGCAATAGAAAATCCAGACACATGTAAAGATGATAGCATGCTTCATAAAAAAATCTTCAACTAATTTGAAATATTCATTCCGAGAAAATGAAAAAGACATGATACGAATTCGAAATAATGAAAGTTATTACATGTTTTTGTATTCAAAGATAATTTTCGTCATAATAAAACTTCAAAAGAATAAAATAATATCTATAATAGTTCAATTCGTTCGTATCATTTGAGGATGAATAAATAGGAGAAAGGATCAAACTAACAATTATGTACTACTATTTAACTCCGAATCTTAAGAAAATAAAAAAAAAGTAGATTACATAATTCAGAAAAGAATTATCTAGTTTTTTTTATCTTTCATGTTAATGCCTAATAATGCTTTTGATCCATGTCTTGTAAGGAGCCACACGTGTATAAACATTCGGAGAATTCTCTCGTCCTTTCGTATTGCATTTATCCAAAAGATTAGATACACCTGACACGATATACTGACCTTGATATTGCGTTAGAATGGGCCCACCACTGTCACCAAAACATGCTGAAGTGCCATTAAACGCATCCGCCACACATATCTGTTTCGAACTATCGATTCCTGTCCACCACTGATCACAATCATCGATCACTTCTGTATAAGCTTGCTTTAGTTCATTATTTGCTGATCCATTTTCTGTTGTACTACCCCATCCAATAATAACAACTTCATCGTTTGGCTGCGGTTCACCACCTGGCAAACATGCTGGTTGAACATATTCGGTGAATTTAAATGGCATGTTAACACGTAACAGGGCAATATCATTAATGAAAGTCGATGAGTCATATTCTGGATGAATATAAATCTTTTGAACAGTTTGTTTCTGTCTTATATCGAATAGTGCATTTACCACGAGTTCTGTTATTGATTCTAAACTATGCATCCCAGCAACCAAAGTAATATATGATCCATTTTTCGTTCCAATGCAATGAGCGGCAGTTAAAACATAATCTTTACTGATTAAGGTTCCACCACAGACTGCAGTGCTTTCATGAGTATCATTCTCATTCTTTTCTTTATAAAAGATCATCTAGATAGAAAAATGACCAAAAGATCAAATGAATATTAGTATTTTTCGTACACTTACCCATGGCCATGAATTGGAAAATGCTTCTTCTCCACCATAAATTCGTTTTTTTCTTTTAGCTTTGGGTTTAATTTGTCGTTTACCACAAGTAGTACTATCCAAAGGCATAGCAGTTGTGGTCGTTGATATTTCACTAATAAATGTACCTGTTGGACAACAATATCGAACTTGAAAATCTACACCACCAGGTTCAGTCGAATAGAATGAAAGAAGAGTTCGTGTGGCATTTACACGTTGTCGTCGCCATCCAGTCGACCAGTTACCGGCACGATAGTTGATCGATTGAGCTTGAATACCAAAAGGTACATGACACATCATTGTTGGATATTGTGCTAAAATAATACTCATATCTTCACTATCCCCACTAGTCTTATTAATTGGTTTGCCAATATTGAACCATTTAGTCCAAGAATATTTACCCGAACAGCTGTGCTTATTGAGATACATGGGATAAAATTCATTGATAGCACCTTGAACAGTACCAAGTAGAATATAAACGACAAGACTGATTGATACTAATGTAATCTTCATTAGAAGAAACTGTTCACTATCGCTTTACTACTGCTCTCGTTCTTATTCACTGAACTATATATACGAATACGAAACGGCAAGAGAAGCATATTTCTCCCACATAGTCATTAGTTGACATCATATAAAAATCAAGATAAAAATAATGTCCCACATTTTTTATGTACAGACTGTGTTTGTCCTTCGATTTACCTCGTGATATGACATCACCAATAAAATCTTTGTTTATAGTTTTCTTTAGGTGGTTAGTTGAGCATGAATAAACCAATAGTGTAATGACAACACATGAATTGAATGGATAATTTATTCTATACCGGATAAGATTTGGTATTTTCTCGACGAAATTTTCAATCTTTTCTTCTCATGAAAGTGTCGTAGAAATGTTTGACAGATCATATAGTTGATGATAAAATTTTTTTTACCATGTAATATTCAAACTGAGTATCCTATCTTTCATCCTTTAAGCATCGAAGGGTGGGGGTAGAGAACAGAGAAAAAAGAACGTATCTGCTGTTGAAGGAACAGCATACGTTTTTTCCAACGTAGTAATATATTCAGTCACCAATAGAAATCTTTCGTAGCCAAATTATTCTTTATTTTTTTGACAAATGAATTGACTGCAACAATTTGTATTGTTGAAAAATAGTAGATATTCTTTTTTACATATAACTAAGCTGTGGCTTTTACTCAAGCAGAGGCACAAGTATTTTGATAAGAGGACCGTTCAATTCAAAATTTTTTTGGTCAAAAAGTCGATTTTTCAAATAATGAGTGCTTAGAAAAAATGAGAATTAACATAGCTTATTACAAGACAAAAATTCTCAAATAGTGTATTTTGTAGGCTCGTTTCTGCTCTACAAGATGGTATATAAATAAAGAACCTACTTTCTAGTTTTGAATCGAAATTGTGCGTAAATACAAAAATATGTGGAAAAAATTTTATCGCAAACTAGTTTTTTTTTGGCATTTCAAAGATTATTTCATCACTCTTGACTAAAGAAAAAAGCAAGGACTTTTGAACCCAGATTCAAAAGGAGCACAAAATTCGGGTTCTAACTGATAGCTTTTGATTCATTGGAAATACTTCCAAACGGACCAAAAGTGAACAAATCTCTGTATATGATTCCAATGTATGATCCTGGAAAGAAAAAACCGATAGATCGGCTAAAACTAATTTCATATGCACGCTCTTCACATTTGGTTACATTTGCTCAAGATTTATAAAAAATAGTCCAATTTATTTTAACGATATTTTTGGATTAATCACTGATGTGCGAACATACAATTTATTTGTGCTAGGCTCTTATCTATGAGAAAGAGAATAAGTCTTTTGAACATAGTGATGTTGTTTTGTAATTTTTCCTGTTCAATCAGTAGAGTTCATCTTCTATATATGATTCCTCGTTGATAGGCAAGAATTTTTCTTTTCTACTTAGTTGAGACGTAGAAGAGAATGTTCTTTTTATAATCAGTTGAGATGCAGAAAATGATTCTTCATTCTTTTTAGTTGCGATGAAGGAAAGATTTTTTTTATGCTTTTATACGGCTGCGATGTAGAAAAGGATATTTTTTTTCTACGCAGTTGAAATATAGAAAACTACTCTTCATTCTTCTTTTTAATTGTGGTGAAGGAAAGAATATTTTATGTTTCTATTCGGCTGAGATGTAAACAAGGATGCTATTTTTTTTTACGCAGCTGAGATAAAGAAGTAACTTTTGAGTTTTCCATTTAGTTATTCATATATACGCAGAAAAGATTTATAGACAGGTTTGAGAGGAAAATATATTATATTTGAAGAGGGTTAAAGAAGGAACATTCAGAAAAGACTCATAACCAATGTATGAGTATCTTTGAAAGCCTTTTTTAAGTTCCTGTTTTGAGTGTGCCAATGCCTCACTAAATCTTTAAATTTTTTTTAGATTTTACGGTACTCTTTTACAGTGCACATTTTACTAATTGTGATTGAAAATTAAAAGACATTAGAAAGAAAAAGAAAACAACTGTTGATCGTTACCCACATTGCGCGTGCGCTTATTCAATACATCAACGCATTTACACGAACTCTGTGTACGTACGAATTGCACGAATGTCTCACTTACAAATGGAGTGTTGAAACAGAATGAAAACAATGAGCAAGCTATAAAAAGGCAGCAAAATTCAATATATATTTATCGAAGCAACGAAAAAATACTTTCAATAAACTGTTGATCAATAGAATAACAAGTAAGTTGTATTTAAACTTTGCTTTAAATTGAAATAGTCCTGTGATTACTTGATAAAGATATATATGTATTTCTTCTTTCAAACTTAGGTACAATTTGATACCATAATTACTCATTATCCGTGAACAATTATCATGAGCAAATCAATTCCACAGCCTGAAAAAAAATGTTTCATTGGAAATTTGAAAGAGATAGATCCTGGTCATGGTTTAGAATCACTAAGAAGATTGCAAAAATTATATGGTTATATTTATCGATTGACTATTTTTAACAGAAATATTGTGGTAGTTTCTGGACAAGAAATTGTTAATTTTGTATGTGATGAATCGAAATTCGATAAAAAAGTTGGTCAAGCTCTAGAAGAATTGAGAGCTGCAGCTGGTGATGGACTCTTTACTGCATATACATCAGAATTAAATTGGAAACTTGCACATAAAATTTTAATGCCTGCTTTTGGACCACAAGCAATTCGAGATATGTTTCCTGCTATGATGGATATTTGTTCTCAACTTATTCTTCGATGGGAACGATTTGCAGGTGAAGAAATTGATGTTTGTGATAATTTAACTCGTCTAACTTTGGATACCATTGCTTTATGCAGTTTTAATTATCGATTTAATAGTTTCTATCAAACAACAATGCATCGTTTTGTTGATGCTATGGTCAATGTTCTCGTTGAAAGTGGTAATCGTACTCGACGATTATCTTTTCAAAATACACTTATGATGAAAACTACACGTCGGTATAAAGATGATATTGCATATCTTCATAATCTATGTGATGAAATTGTTAAAGAAAGACGTGAACATCCAAATAATGTTAATGATTTACTAAATCGAATGATTAATGGTAAAGATTCTGAAACTGGTTATCAATTATCTAATGAAAATATTCGTTATCAAATGGTTACTTTTCTTATTGCTGGACATGAAACAACATCTGGACTTCTGTCATTTACTCTATATTATCTTCTTAAAAATCCACACGTTTTACAGAAAGCACAAGCAGAAGTTGATCAATATAAAGAAATTACAGTTGATACATTAAGCAAATTAAAATATATTGATGCAGTATTAAAAGAAACTCTTCGTTTACAACCAACAGCACCAGGATTTGCTTTAGAATCGAAAGAAGGTCATATCGTATTGCCTGGTGGTTATGAAGTTCATAAAAATGATGTGATATTTGTTCTTTTACATCAATTACATCGTGATCCAAAAATTTGGGATCAACCAGAAGAATTTCTTCCCGAAAGAATGTTAAATGGTGGATTTGAAAAACTTCCAACAAATTCATGGAAACCATTTGGTAATGGTCAACGTGCTTGTATTGGTCGAGCTTTTGCATGGCAAGAAAGTCTTCTTGCTATTGCACTTATTCTTAAACATTTTCATATGGAATTTGTTAATTCATCTTATGATCTTCGTGTTAAAGAAACATTAACAATCAAACCAGATGAATTTAAAATACGAGTTCGACCACGTCAACAGGCAGGTTTTATACTTAATCCAAATGTCAAACAATCAGAAAAAATACCAGAAAAAACCAAAAAAGAACAAATTAATCGAGAACATCTTCAACCAATGTGTATTCTTTTTGGTAGTAATTCTGGTTCTTGTCAATCATTTGCAGATACATTAGCATCGGAAGCACCTCTTTATGGTTATAATGCAACAGTAGCAACTCTCGATTCTGCTGTTGAAAATCTTCCAAATGATCGACCTATTATTATTATCACTGCTTCATATGAAGGTAAACCATGCGATAATGCTAAACAATTCGTCGCTTATCTTGAATCGAAACCAAAATTAGAAATGACTTATGCTGTATTTGGTGCTGGACATCGTGATTGGGTTGATACATATCAAAAAATTCCGACTTATATTGATCAAATGATGGAAAATGCGGGTGGAATACGAATTATTGAACGTGGTGAAGGCGATGCTGTAGGAGATTTTATTGGTGCATTTGAAAGTTGGAAAGAAAATCTCTTTCGAACATTACGAAAAGATCTTGGCGAACAAAATATGATTAGTAATGAAAAACTATCAATTGAAATTATTAATTCAACAAGAAATCTTGGACAACCAATAGATTTTGGAATTGTTTTACAAAATAAAATTTTAGTTGAAACAAATGAAATTGGACCAATGAAACGACATTTAGAAATTCAATTACCTCAAGGACAGACTTATCGTACAGGAGATTATCTAGCTGTTTTACCAACAAATCCAATTGAAATTGTTTCTCGAGTTCTTAAACGATTTAATCTTTCTGGTGATATTCATGTAAAAATTATTTCGTCTACAGATACATTCTTTCCAACAGATTCTCCAGTTAGTGCATTTGATATATTAAGTGGTTATGTTGAATTAGCACAAATAATTAGTAAAAAACAAATTGAAACTCTTGCTGATTTATGTTCAAATGAACAAGAACAAATAAATCTTAGAAAACTTTCTAGAGATTTATATGAAACAGAAATTCTCGATAAACGTATTTGTATATTAGATATTCTTGAAAACTATCATTCATGTGAACTTTCATTTCCACAATATTTACGTATGCTTCCTGCACTTCGTATTCGTCAGTATAGTATATCATCTTCACCATTATGGAATCCCGAAGTTGTTACAATCACACTTGATATTATTAATGCTCCAGCATTGAATGGATTTGGACGATATTATGGTGTTGCATCAAATTATCTTTTAAATTTAAAAAAATCTGATCGAATTAATTGTAGTGTTCGCGCAAGTAATGTTCGATTTCATCCACCTGAAGATACGAAAATACCAATTGTTATGATGGCTGCTGGAACCGGTATTGCACCATTTCGAGGATTTATTCAAGAAAGAGCAGCCTATTTAGCATGTGGAAGAGACATTGGACGCACAATTCTTTATTATGGATGTCGAACAAATGAAGATTTTTTATATTCAGATGAATTAAATAAATGGTCAAAACTTGGTGCAGTAGAAATTAGATCTGTTTTTTCTCGTCAATCAAATAATGGAAAAAAATATGTTCAAGATCTACTTTGGGAAGATCGAAATGAGATTGCTGAATTGTATCGTAATGGTGCACGATTTTATACATGTGGTAGTGCGAAAAGATTAAGTTCATCAGTGAAAACATGTTTTATCAAAATTATTTCAGAAATTAAACAATGTAATGAAGAAGAAGCAGGAAAAATCCTTGAAAAAATTTCACTTGATCGATATAGTGTTGACGTTTTTGCATGACAATATTTTTTTTATCATAAAGTTCTTTTACTTGTAACTTATAGATTCTCAATAAAGATTCATTATTAAAAAGTTGATTATAACTCTCTTGAGCAATAAATCGCATTTTTGAAGTTTGCGGTCTTTTCATTATTGTTTTTCTATCTATTGAGTGAATTGACATTGCATTCTGTGATTCCCAGTTCCAATGATTTTTCAGAAATCATCGATGGATTCAAGTCATCTTATAGAAACTCACTGCTTTCTTGAAAACATTGTTTGACCATTGTTAAAACCTTATAGTACTATTGTATTTCTCATCTTCGAAAACGCCTAGTCAAACTTTATAAGAAACAAATCTATGACTAATAATCTTTCAAACGATGGGTTTTTGATTCCCAGATTCACGATTACGATGATCGTAAACAACCATATCTCATAAAAACTATTTGAAAATAAGGCTTTTTAAATCCTTTTTCAATCATCTTTTAATTCTTTTTAATCCTTTCTTTAGAAAATTTGTTTTGCTATAACGAAGCTACATTGTATGGTTCTGACTCATGAAGAAATTTTACAATGATTTTTTAAGCCATATTTTAGAAAAATCCATTTTTTCAAGAGAAAACTTTGTCTGTAAAGGTTTTGGTTAAGAGAAAAGCCCTAAAATAGCTTTTCTTATTGATATCCATGCATTCGCAGTAAAAAATGCCGTATCCAGAAGTATCTGAAAAGAAGGGTGTGTTTGAGATGTCAATGTATTTTGAAAGGGTCATTGAATGATGATGAACCTACAACTTGATCAATTATATATATAGAGCTATTTGGCGCAATAAAAACGGTGAATAGGTAAAGGATAAAAGTGCTTTAAAATTCCTTTTAAAGCTCTTTTTCAGTTCTTAATGTACTTTGAAAGTGTCAATGAGCGTTCATGAGAATGATGAAAACGCATATATTATAGATTCTACATATACATATAATCGAATGATCTTGCAAAACACCCTTCTAAATACACTTAACACTATAAAAATGTTGTGCAAGACACAATTTATGGTGGTCATCTATTTCATACAAATACAAGTATTGTTGCATTGCCACAGCTGTAGGTGGGTATGGATGTGTGTTTCTGTTTATATATATCTTTTTTATATGTTAATCATTATAATAATGTTTCAGGAAAAATTCTTTAGTTCAATCAGAATTAAATGTCTTTTAGATGATCTATTGCATAGTCGACCCTTGATGTGGTTTGTAGAGAATGATTAAATGAAAGTATTTGTTCTCTGTCGACATTCCTTTGTTTTTGATTCGTCGACGACGTGTTCATGCCGCTTACAGTTGAACTTCCGATATCTAACGGTATCGTTCAGTCATCTTTTACGATGGTCGTAATAGCATCATAAAGCATCGTATATGGTTGCTGTGAACGATAAGTGCGAACGTCTGTTATTTTCCATCGTAATTTATTGGCATACGACCGTTTACAACCGAGGGTGATTGACTTGTGTTTAGATGTTTCTTTGATCTTGACATATACTAAAAACGCATTTTATTTCATATGATATTCTCTTCGCATAAGAAAACATTTATCGTTTTAATTACTTATTTATTTAATTCTGTGTACTATTTCATTTTTTTCTCTACATTAAATAATCCCTTATTTATTTGTTTTGTGTGTTATCAATTTTTATTGTTCATTGAACTATTATTAATTAGATTTACTTCTTTTTTTCGTCTTCACTCTCGAAGCCTATAATTATGCTCACAGAGACAATAGAGAAAAAAATCATTATTTGATTACATTGTTTGTTTTTGAATCCTGTCAAAATCAATGAAATTAGCGAGCTTCTTGAATGCACGATAGAAATACGAACGTCATATTCAGAGGACGAACTTTGCGTATGTCAAAGCCAGTATAAATATAGAATGAAAATATTAAATTTACACTTTTTATAAACTCAGTAACTCGATACGCATATAATAAGTAAGTATAAGTGAAGAGAAAGAAATGCATCTCAACACTCTTTATGATTCAAGAGACTTCACTAGAATGAATAAAAAGAAGTATTGCTGAGATATGTACCACGGTCTGTATTAAGAGAGATTTGTGAAAATGTCTTTTACAGTCGGCACTATAATGGAAAAAAACCTGTTGTTATCTATTACATTTTCATGGTAATGTTCATCACTATATTTTTTAATATAAATTCTTAAATCGACTATAAATAATTATAAGAAACAACATTTGGTTTTTAGATATTTTAGATTTGATATTTTAATGAAATGATCATTTTATTTCTATTAATATTAATTAGAACAAATCCCATCTATAGTAATCACTTTAATGGTGGTACTATAACTTGGGCACCAATAAATCGTAATTCTACTTCTGCATCAATTCCGATTACTGTTACACAATTTTATTCATGGAGTTATCCGACTGTAAATTGTTTGACAGATGTACCTCTATCAAGTAATTGGCTTTATTTTCTCGGTGTTTTTTTAAATTGTGTTGCTAATTGTTCTACTCAAGGTGGCTATTCTAGTAGTCCACTCAATATTTTAACTGATTGTACTTCCTATAGCGCATCATTAGGAATTTTAAGAAGTCAACGATCTGTTAATATTACACTCAGTAACGATGCGTATTTTTGGATCGCTTATCAAAGTTCATCTTGGAGACCTTTAGCAAATGCTGCTACGATTTTTAATCCTGGATGGTCAATTGTATCTTTGATTAATCTTCGAAGACGTCTCGATGGTTTAATTAATACTCCACCAGTGTCGCAGATAATATCACCTCAATATGTTATTGCCAACAAAACAGCTACAATTAAAATATCTGTGACGGATGTTGACGTAGATGATGATATACGTTGTCGATGGTCGTCAAAAAACAGGCATTGCATATAAAAATGAATTAATAACTTATACACTTTTTGCCATAATCACTCATATAGAAATTCTACAGTAAATGTGATAGTTACGTGATTTACAAAAAAGGAGAATTGAATGAATACTATTATAGTAAGAATATTTTCTACATCTCTTTCACGAGACGTTCTATCAAAATATGAAGGGGATCACTCCATAGTATATGAAATTATCTTTTTGAATTTTATTTTAATTTTTTTCGTAAATAGTCTATATGGTGTTGATGAATGTGCCGATGTGTGCAGTTCTGCAAGCACGCTTAGTCTTGCAAGTTTGTCTGGTTGTACGTTAACATTTACAGCAACAACATCTAATGTTTGGTATGCCATTGCTCTACAGGTAAACAATACATTAATACTATAGCTATTTTGATTTTTATCATCAATTCAAACTAATATTTCTCTCAAAGTACAATTCTTCTTGAGATACTGTCTTTAGTTTCAATTGAGAATCCATAGCACATACAAGGTTTTATCTTAACAGGTCGAAGATTTTATTAATACAACAAGTACTACTCCAATGAGTTCAGTAGCAACACAATTTTTAATTTATGTATTGGAAAAACCAAACTGTACACAAGCACCTATTATTCTTCCTTTAACTGGTTGTTTAGAACTCCAAGTTAATGTGCCAATGAATTTTACTCTTTATGTGATGATTTATTGTAATAGAACAAAAATAATTATTACTGATATAATACAAACAACAAGTATTACTGGCTTGTCAGCCAGTAATTTGACTAATTCAACAGCAAATACATCATTGTCTTATGTTACATTCACCTGGACGCCTCAAATAAATCAGATTGGATCACATGAATTTTGTGCACTTGCTTATACAAGGTAATAATTATTCTTATTTTTTAAAATATTACCGAACTTTTTCATCTAATCTATAGTGAGAGTGTACAATCTGATCCATATTGTGTGACATTCACTGTTGTGACATCACAAATTTGCACGTCAACTACTTCTACAACTACAACAACTTCAACTACAATAACTACCACAACATCAACAACAACAAGTACTAGCACGACAAGTAGTACAACATCAGAAACTACTACGACAGAGACAACAATAACTACTACTTCAGTAATGTAAGTAACAAAACTGTAAACGTGTACAAAATAAGATTTTCAGATCTTTTGATTATTCCTATCCTAAGATTTATAGAGAAAGGATTAAAAGAAGAATCGTATGAAAAATTTCTTTAATATGTATATATTTAGAACTATAATTCAAACAACAACGATGACTTCTAGTAAGTAAAAATTACAAATATTCTTCAATTTTATATTTACACATATATAACATTGCTTTTTCTTTAATCTAAGATCCAAACCAACCAAATTTACTGTTAATAGTGGGTCTGCCTTTACTGGTTTTATTGCTAATTTTAGGTTGTGCCTCCTTTTTGATATATTATAAAAAACGGTAACCATTGACATCTTTTTTCTTATATTTTAAACTTTTTTTCTGCATAGAAGTGCTGCAGCACAGCATCATCAAATCAACAAAAGAAGAAAACAGTTGCAAAAAGACATGTTTACATTACCCATTAACGACGAAATAAGTAGTATTCCGCTAACCAAAATACCGAAGAATTACTCCCCATTCACTGGAATCAATACTCAAAAAAGTTTAAATAGTTTTCTGTCCAGTAGTTTAACAGAACCAATGGCAATATCAGCAATTGACAATCAGGTCATGAACAATGATAATGCTATTAAAATAAAAAGTGCAAAATCGCTTGAAGAAGAAAATGAATCATTTAAATCTCATCAACAACAAGATTCTGATGAAAATGTATTCGCTCTTGACAATCGATCAAGATCCCAGCGTTCTTTTATTACCGCTTCTACAGTAAGAGAATCGCCGAAAGTATCAGAAATCTTGGAAAATAATGAACTAAATGATTCATCTAAATTTTATCATCTAGAGGACGAAATTGTCTCCACAGCACCATCTAAAGTACATGTTGTTAAATTACGAAGAAATAAAGTATCAGCATCGTTCCAAAATGATATCAATATTCCTTCTTCATATCGAAATGTATCTGATAGAATAATTAATGCTCGTAGCAGAGAAGCCACTCATACGAATCGTGCGGATACTAAAATCAACAATGATGCGCAATCAAAAGCATCAACCTTCGATGGAGTCACTGTTAAAAGAATTAGAACAGCTCGTAACGTGGATAGGTCATTTATGGAACATTCAATGAATACTATTCGATCAAATAATGACAATAAAGAAACCAATAATGGAGTAACGGTAGTTTCTGTGAAGAAAATACATTTATGAGTTTGAAAACATTGTTCAAATATATTATTAAAAATTTTCACTTCACATTCGATTAAATCTATTTTGCAGGCGAGTGTCCTTGGCAAAACTTAAGAAAATAGGAAATAGGAATGCTTGAACGATACTGACACTACTTGGTAGGTCCAGTGTTGGCTGACATACTCAAATTCAAGTACATTGCTAGAACTCCAGTAATAGCATTAACTTCTTTATATGAGTCAAAGAGTTTGAGAAATTCTTATTCAGATATTTTTATCTTATTATCAAAGGCGTTTTTGAAAGCCGTATTGATCCATTCCATGTTCATCGTTGAACATGCGGAAGAACGTGCATATAGCATTAACAAATTCGGCTTGGGGAAGAAATCCATCGCGATCAGAGCCACATAATTTGAAGAGATAATTCATAATTGTTTTTGGTCCTTTCTTGCCGTGTATTTCAAGGATTAGTATATAGTCGCAAATTTTCAAGTTCAATCAACTTGTTGAAAGTTTTACATTATCTGAAAAAATGATTGCGATCATGTAAAGCGAGGGGCGACACATTTGCATCAAGTTGGTCGTTTCTATCATGATACCAACTATTATTCAAAAAACACAAAATTCTAAATAAGTTGATTGAACGAGAAAAATGTAAATTAGCAAAACGCTTGAAAAGGTGAACGAACGACAAAAAACAAACTTGATTTGTCTCAATCGATGGTTGCGAATAATTCTTTGAACGGAAACCACTTTCTGGTTCCGACATCACCGAGAAGTTTTACATGTACGATAACTTACGTTTTTGATATACGACTGAAATATTGCGAGACATTTTCATCACTTCTACACAGTGCATCTGATCGTATTCAACGTGTCGCATAGTCAGACGAGGCAATTATTGACTGACCTGCTAAGTAGATCTTCTGATTTCAAATCAGCTATTTTTTTCCTGTATTACTATCTAAAAAATAGTTTCAGAAATACGATTTCCACCCTAGAAATAGAAAGAAGAATCTTTAGATGTCTAATTAGAGAGCTGAATCTTCAATAGCACAGGGTGATTCCATTATATTATTTTTTTTCAAAAAAAAATCGTCGTTATAATCATAATTAAGAAAGATGTCTGCGACGTATAGATACAAATGTGTTTATTAATCACAGCATGATCCTGTCATTATTTCAGTCAAGAAGATGGTAAAAAGAAAAAAAACTGCTTTTTAGTTTCCTTTTCACATCACAATAATTTGTTTTTTAATGAGGTAAAGTATACTTCTAACGTCAATGAAGATTGAGTGTTCTTTTCTGTTTCAAGATGATGAACTTTCTTAAATCAATTTCTTTCAATATGTTAATATTACTAGCTATCAATTTTATATACATATAACAAAAATGTCCAACACCTCTTCTCTATCATATTGGGCATATAGCTCATTGGCAATTAATCGTTGTTTTCCAATCCCACTTCTTATATTGGGTACATTTGGAAATGCACTCAACATTATCATTTTTACTCGTAAAACTTTGAAGAAAAATTCCTGTGTTCAATATTTATTAGCAACATCAATTGTAAGTATGTTTGCACTCTATATTGGTCTGTTGAGTCGTTTATTAAATGGATATAATCTTGATTATACATCTTATTCATCAATTTTATGCAAAATTCGATATTTACTGTCGTATCTCTGCCTCTATTGTACATCATGGTTTATTACACTTGCATGTTTTGATCGATTTTGCAGTTCATCAACATCTATGTCTCTTCGAAATTTTTGTAACCAAAAATTTGTTTATCGAATGATTTTATTTATACTTATTCTTGGATGTTTGATCTTTGGCGAAACATTATTTTGTTTTAATAATAATAATTCGAATTCAGTTGCATCATGTTATACTATTTCAACTCAATGTCAAATAGTTGATGGTCTTCTATTAATGATCTTTAATACAACAATTCCAACTTGTTTGATGATTACTTTTGGTTGTTTAACATTAAAAAACATACGAAAAAGTCGACGACAAGTGGCAATAGCTCAGATTAGAGCAAGATTAAATACAACAACCAATGAGAATTTTTCCACGACTATAAATTCAAATATTCGAAAACATGATTTACAGATTCTGACTATGTTGTTTATACAAGTATGTTGAAAGTATTGTTGTAACTCTCTGAATGTTATTCTTATCTACTAGGTCGGTATCATCATTGTACTTAGTTCACCAATGGGTTTTTACAAATTCTACGCTTCTCTAACTGTTTATACAAATAAATCATTGGAACGTAGAGAAATTGAAAATTTTTTTGCACAATTTGGTATTCTGATTTCATATATTAATAATTCAATGATGTTTTTTGCCTATACACTTACAGGACGTATATTTCGTCAAGAACTATTCAAATTAATATTTAAATATAAATAACTCTATATAAAAAGACATTTATTATATCAAATCATGAGTGCAATTAGAAGAATGTTCAATACCTAGATTTTTATTAATTTCATTTATATAAAGAGAATCACGTCAATACACAATTTAACACATTCTAAATAATAATATAAAGGAGAACTTTTTCTATATATGATTCATTTAATGCCCTGTATATACACTATCAATAAGAATGTTACTACTAGTTACGTAATTGGATGATTCATAGGTGTCAATTGATGTCATTGCTGAGCATAATCGGAATTTTGTAAACCTGCTATTGTCAGATCTGTTCCTGTATAATTTGGTGAGATTGAATTAACACGAATATTATGTTGTGCACATTCAGAAACAAGAAGTTTTGTTAATAATATAGCATCGACATTCGATGCATTGTATACACATTGTGGTTGTGGAAAATTGTCAATTACTTCCCACACAGATGTAATATTAATGATACTATCACTTTTTTTTGTTTAATCTATCTGTCAGATTGATATCCGTTACATGTTGCCATTGTTTTAAATGCATTTCTTCAGGTGGAGTATTAATGACAATACCAGCATTATTTACAACAATATTTAGTGATTTGTATTTATTAACAAGTAATGAGTCGGTTCCATGAGCCTCACTTAGCTCAATACTGAAAGTACAGAAACATGGTGTAGAGCATTGAGTATCACATTATTAACCATTTCATTTCTATGGTATAAAAAAAGCTACACCTGTTTTATAATTGTCGTTCACAACATGATCAATAAAGAAAAATATATCTTCTTTTAGAATAAAAGAATAGAGAATGTTCTAGAAGCTTCTCAACTGATTCTTGAAACACGTATATAAGATTCCGTTTTGAATTGGCGCCTATTTCAATAAATTATCGTGCAATCGAAATAAACTTCTAGATTCTTTACAATTTACTTCTAACTCACAAATCACATCAACGATAAAAATCAATGGATTCTGTTGAAGACAGTGTGGAGACTGAAGAGAATTAAGAATTCGAGTGGAATTGGAACGAAAACTCTATTCAAAATACAAGTTTTTCTTCGAAAGAAGTCAAAGGACATACGATCATAAGTTTTACTGAAAACATGAAGTCAGTCGATATTTTCAACAAATTTTTCACCAAGGATATAATTGATATGATTGTGGCACAGGAATTAACAAGTAATTGACAAAAAGTGAATGAAATTAGTATAAAATTCCTCTCTTGGTTCATTAATTATTATGGATTTGCATCGAGTAACTCAACTTCGAGATTATTGGATTAGAAACAAAATATTTTATAGAGAAATCATTGCTAATGTTATACCTAGTAACGAGTTTTATCGAATATTGTCTACATTACATTTATCAGATTGTTCAAAATTTTTGACTTCATTTGCTTACTGAAAAGGAATTTTCAAGATAACTTCGTTTTGGGAACCAATATTTGTGTAGACCAAAGTATGATCAAGTTCAAAGGCAGAAGTTCGTTGAAACAATATCTACCTTAAAAGCCAATAAAAAGAGGGCACAAAGTCTGGTGTTTAGCAGATTTTATGACTGGATATTTTTATAATTTCGACATCTACACCGGTAAACAAGAGAACAGTCAAGAAACCTTGAGTGAAGCTGTTACTTTACACCTTTTTAGCAAGCTTAGTTTAGTAAAACGCCAATTAATTTTTCACAACTTTTCCTCTACTGTTACATCTGGAAAAGAAAAAGATTGGGACAACTGGAACAATACGAACAAATAGGAAGCTATGTCTCGAGACAGTTACAAGAAGATAAATTGGAAAGAGGTGATTATAAATACTATGCCTGTAACCAAATATCGGTCGTCAAATGGCAAAACAAAAGAACAGTCTTTATTGCAAATAATTCATTCGATCCAAGGCGACCTGAAACGATTACTAGAACAGGAAAAAATGATTCAGAGCTCTCTATTATTTGTCTTGAAGTGGTTTCAAAATATAATAAGCTCATGGGTGGTTTGACTATTTTGATCAATGAATTTCTCATTATTCGATTTATAGAAAATTCGGATCAAACCGGATTCGAATATTTTATTACTTTTTTCAAACAGCTCGTTCGAATGCGTTTGTCTGCTACGATGACTTATGTAGAATTTCTCTGTTCCGTATCAATGTCACTAATTGGTGATCAAATTTCACGAAAAAGAAGAGGTAGATTTGTCCATTTATCTCAAGCAAAGGAAAAACAAGTTCAGCGAAAGTCGGACAACAAATCTTCATCAGTTCGCTTATTAGTGAACATGCCTGTCGCCGGGTCTACAGAAAGATGCCGATATTGTAGCACGAAAGATTCCTCACCATTAAAACCTTGTGTGAATTTTCTAACTAATAAACTTTAGTAACTGTATTTTCCACTGATGTACATCAAAATTCGAAGAATCTATACGTTCCATGTCACAGCAAAACACGCACGAGTTATTCATGGAGTATATTTATATCCAGGGTGACCGGACAGAATGTCGCAAGACAAATCGTCGCATGGACAAATCGCTGCAATAATAAGATACAATATTTCATAGCACTACATTGTTATTTCTCAGAAAATGTTTTTCTGAAATAAAGTATAAATGAACAAAAAATCATTTGTTTCCTGCTATAAAGTAACTTGAAAGAACTGAAGCCGACGGTGCTACTAATTAAGTTTTGTCCATGCAATGATTTGTTCATGCGACGATTTGTCCATGCGACGTTTTGTCCGCGACGAAATGTCTGCGACGATTTGTCCGCAACGATGTGTCCGCGACGTTTTGTCCTGCAACGAATTGTCTTGCAACGATTTGTCCGCAACGATATGTCCGCGACGATTTGTCTTGCGACATTCTGTCCTAGTGCCTACGTCCAGGATGGACTTAGTAAAAATAAAATTGAGGCTGAAACGGTTAAACACTTTATAGATTTCATGCCCCATTTAAACATTCGTCTGTATGAGAAAAACTTGACAAACAGTAGATATTTATATCACTTAGAAAGAAAATAATCCGTTAAATTGTGATCTGTACTCAACTAAAATACAATATGAAGATAAGGACATTTAATATTGAAAAAAAAAACGTAGAAGTGGAGCAAAGTTTCATACCATCATAGTTACATGAAAAATTTGTTATATAAAGATAAGAATATAGCAATGTCTTTTGTGCTTATGATGATATTATTTATCTTTTGTCACTTTTGTGACAGTGATAGACAAATATAAAGTAGATTCAAACAATAAATCGTCATTTTTTGAGTTTACATTTTTTGACTAATATAATATGGAATTTCAGCAAATAAATAGTGAACATGTCACTGAAGATAATAGATCAAGCAAATGGTGGCATCACCGTTGGTTTAAGATCATATGTCTCATTCTTATTATTTTAATATTCTTCTCAGTTACTTTTGGTCTGATCTTAAAATTTGTAATTCTTGCTCCAAAGAAGCCAGAAACCACTACCACTACCACCACTACAACAACATCATCACTAACAACAATAACTACAACATCAGTAGCAACAACTATCACCACCACTCAGCAGCCAGGTAAGCTTTATATCAAGGTTTACTAATATTCCTAGAAGCAATTTTAAAATCATGTATATATATATATATAGGGTGGCGCAAAAGTCACTTTATCAAAAAAAACTTGACTATCTCCATTACGGCTCGAATCAATGAACTGATTTTTTTACCATTGATAGAGGCATGTACAAGCTTTGTATCTATTAAAACATGCCTAGAGAAAGTCTTTGTTAAGTATATTGTTTTTTCTTCTATCTGTCAAAAAGTAAAACGTTTTTTGTTGAAATCAATAGTGATAGTTAACAAAGAATCTCTCTAGATATGTCTACATTATTAGTAAAAAAATCAGCTTGTTTGCTCGAGTCGCAGATTGATTAGTGTATCGTTACATCAGTTAATTATTAATGCTGCATCGTTAGACTAAGAGATCTCGGCGATTAAGCAATACACATTCTTTTCAGAATATATATACTCTAATGTTTTCCTCTAGGATGGACGTATGGGGGAAGAATGCTAGGTGAACGATATTATCATACAGCATCTGTATTAACCAATGGAAATGTGTTAATTATTGGTGGTTATACTGGTCGTTATCTGAGTAGTGTTGAATTTTATGATCTCTCAACAGGAGCTTGGAAATTTACTAACTGGATGAAAAATGCAAGATATCGTCACACAGCATCCGTTTTAAGAAATGGAAAAGTGTTAGTTGCTGGTGGAAAGGACAGTAGTACGTATTTAAATAGTACATTGTTGTATGATCCAATAACAGGAAACTGGACAACTACTGGTAACATGAATAACTCTCGAGAGTCTCACACAGCATCATTATTAGCAGATGGAAAAGTGTTAGTTACTGGTGGTTCGAGTCCGCTGTCAATGAATGGTAGTGAGCTGTATGATCCTGAAACAGGAACTTGGACAACTACTGGTACTATGAATTCTGCACGATATTATCATACAGCATCAGTGTTAACAAATGGAAAAGTGTTAGTTGCTGGCGGGTTTAATAATATTCCTCTAAACAGTGCTGAGTTGTACGATCCATCGACAGGAGTCTGGACAACGACTGGTACAATGAATAGCGAACGATATTATCACACAGCATCCTTATTAACAGATGGAAAAGTATTAGTTACTGGTGGGTATTATTATGGTACTTTAAATGATGTTGAAGTTTATGATCCGTTAACAGGAACTTGGACAATTACTAGTAGAATGAAATATGCACGAGAGGGACATACAGCATCTGTATTACCGAATGGACAAGTGTTAGTTGCTGGTGGAAAGAACGGTGCTTATGATTACCTAAATAGCTCTGAATTGTATGATCCAACAACAGGAACTTGGACAACTTCTTACAGCATGAGACGTGGACGATGTTATCACACAGCATCCGTGTTAACAAATGGAAAAGTATTGGCTAGTGGTGGTTATGATGGTGTGGCTCTAGTCGAAGCAGAACTATATCAACCGTTTCAAAAGAATTAACATCATAAATGAATTTTATCATTCAATACGATAGGTGCATTTCCAAATTTTAACTATAAAGCAAGACTGTCTTATTTTTATTATCGAAGAAATGTTTTTGTGATAATACCTTTTGTTGGTATAGAATAAAATTGTGTGTAATAAATCAGTTTGTACGTATTAACGTAATTAGTTCAATATGCAGTTCTACAAGTGCTCAAACGCATAGAAAAATAATAGTAATATCATATCAAAGATGAATGATAGCCATCCCAGAGGCAGCATTTTTTCCTTGCGATTTTGGCCGATTCTGTTGATGTACACACAAGAATCGATCGAAACATTGTGAAAATAATGTTTCGAATCAGAACAACATTGTAATGAGAACGAGAGCTCATCACATTTTTCTGGTCAAGCGAAATACGATGGATGTGACGGAATTTGTTCGGACAGTAAAGGAATATTTCGAAAACATCACAAAACTTCATCGTCTCAAGATAGTTTTGTATGCAAGAATTATTGATTAGATTCTTTTACATTTGTTTTTTGACATTAACACAATGGTTTTACAAACGTTTCTTTCGAGTTCTTTCCGCTTTTTACTGCCGAATCTAACCATTTTCCATTATTTCTAGCGATGAAAATATTTGGTCAAAAAAAATCATCAGAATTAATCAAATGCAGAGACCAAAATCATCGATCTGTGAAACATTCTAGCTATATGCAAAAAACTCGACAAACAGTAGATATTTATAGCACATAGAAAGAAAATAATCCGTTAAATTGTGATCTGTACTCAACTAAAATATAATATGAAGATAAGGACATGTAATGTTGAAAAAAAACGTAGAAATGGAGCAAAGTTTCATACCATCATAGTTACATGTAAAATTTGTTATATAAAGATAAGAATGTAGCAATATCATTTGTGCTCATGATGATATTATTTATCTTTTGTCACTTTTGTGACAGTGATAGACAAATATAAAGTAGATTCAAACAATAAATCGTCATTTTTTGAGTTTACATTTTTTGACTAATATAATATGGAATTTCAGCAAATAAATAGTGAACATGTCACTGAAAATAATAGATCAAGCAATTGGTGGCATCACCGTCGGTTTAAAATCATATGTCTCATTCTTATTATTTTAATAATTTTTTCAATTACCTTTGGTCTGATCTTAAAATTTGTGATTCTTGCTCCGAAGAAGCCAGAAACCACTACTACTACCACTACCACTACTACAACAACATCACTATTAACAACAATAACAATAACAACAACAATGACAACGACAACAATAATAACAACATCAATAACAACAGCACTACTATCAACAACTACAACCACCACTCAACAGTCAAGTAAATTTTAGAGTAGTCCTCTTGAACCTCCCTACTTCCATTATCTACCACTCGTCAAGTCAGGCTTTTGCCAAATAAGGGCCAGTGAATCGAGTAATTTTCTCCCATAGACTCTGAACTATTTAATTTGTAATTACTGTTAGGCCTAAAGAAAATAACATAAACACATTTTTAACAATGAGGTAACTCTCTTAGCAATGTTGGAACATAAGCAAACACATATTTTGCGGTTAGACATCGGACTGAGTGTGGTTAACAACCGATCCTGAAAGAGTTATTTCTAACGAAAAGTCTTACGAAGGTAGCAGAATTTGACTGAAATGACGTTACTTATAACTAGAATGAGATATTTAACATGAAGAAAAAAATCGAGAATTTTATGTGAAAATGCGAGAGTTATTAAATAGTTTGCTCAATAGAGGCGGTTTAGTATTTACTCGAATCGATTGAAACTTTCACTTACAGTACACATTAACATAAGAAAATTAAGATCTATGACTCGAGTACTTGATCAGATCCTTCAGTCATTAACATCTTCTAAACGCAGTCCTCAGCAGAAAAGAGAAAGCCAAACAGGTATATGTGTAATTTTTGTAGGTATCAACTACTAAAGAATTTGATAGCAATATTTTTCGTTCTATCCCGTTTCGTCCGTATTCATTGTATTCTAATCTCATGTTGTCCTATATACTATATACTTCGTTACCTTGCCTCTATGTCTTTGATATGATTCTTTAATTTAAAACTGAAAAGGAAAGAAAAAAGGCAAATTCATTGTGAGTTTATATTCATTACGTATAACCTTTCGAGAATGGAATTTTTTTGAATCAAAAAGCACTTCTTCAATCATTTTCTGTTGCATTATAGTGTCAAGCTCAAGACTCGAGTCCGATTTTTTTAAATAGAATTGTATTTGTTTAGTTCTATCTGCACAAATAGTATAAAAAAAATAAAGAGTACAAGTTCGAAAGCGAGGTGATATACTTTGCAAAATCAAGAACAACGCAAATTTGTCAATGAGAACGAGAATATTCTCCAAAACAAGCGTAGGAGAGCAAGTCATAACTACAAGAGTATGAGCCGGTTTGAGTGAAGAAAAGATGGAAAACGTCATTCATTCTCGTTCTCACACAGAAGAGTCATGTGTTGATCACGTATCCTGTTGTAGTCATACGAGCGAAATGTATTTTACAGAAACAAACAAAACTTTAAATATCATTGCTGTTTGTTATAATTTCAAACCAGTTCGTGATCATTTAGTGTATATATAGCTTATAACGTGAAACTAAGCTAGTTAGCTTTTAATCATTCATCACAATAGTTTATATGTGACACATAAATGATCATAATGTAGTATATAGTATATTAATTGGGATAGTCATAAACGGCTTGGTCAGAATTGAGAATAAAACGACTGAAAAAGATAGTATAACGAAAATGAAAGTAACGCATGACATGAGTGTTCATTGAGTATGTAATGAGAAAAGACAGAATTTGTTCTTGAAAATTCTATTACCTTATCTTATATGAAATCAGCGATCGAAAATGATAGACTGTAAGTTGTCTCTAATGCTTTACATTAGAACTTCTCGATCATTTTAAAAACTAGTTGTCAATGGCAATGTTGTACACGTTTTTTTTGCTATATGAATATCCGTTTACCAATAGTCCTCAAAATAGAAGTTGACAAGAAGTAGTAAATGATTGTTAGATTGAATTCAGTCGAGAGTCAAGCCAGTCGTATCGACTAATATAAGATTCACCAATAACTAATTAACTGATCACTTAGAACAGCCATGAGAATAGGAATAGAGCAAATTTTGAACGAAAAAGTAGTGTATTTCTTAGTCTGTCTCATCATGTAATTTTTTTCTAATCCTATCATTTCCACATCTGATGGAAATTATTCATAGGTAATAGATGAGTTAAAGATAGCACGAATTCTAATTTAAAAAAAAATTATTCGATTCATCTCATTTGAGTTTTGAACACAATGAGACACAGTTCATATGTTTTGATCGTGATGAATCATCGTATCTCTTAATTCAGAACAATGACTTAAAGAACAATTGTATTTCGATGTAAGATGAAGAAAAATCTAAAATTTTCCGCATATGATTACATGATTCAAAGAGCTCAACATTACATTTTTTTTTACAATGAATGCATTCAAATTTTTTCATGTAGGATGGTCTAATACTAGTAGCTTGAACCAAGCACGATCGAGTCACACAGCATCCTTATTAGCAAATGGAAAATTATTGGTTGCTGGCGGGTATAAGAGTGGTGCCATAAATAGTGCCGAATTGTATGATTCATCAACAGAAACTTGGACAGTAACTGGTAGCATGAATTATGCACGATATCAGCATACAGCAACTGTATTAATCAATGGGAAAGTATTAGTTTCGGGTGGAACTAATGATAGTGCCATAAATAGTGCCGAATTGTATGATCCATCAACAGGAACTTGGACAATTACTGGTAACATGAATTATGCACGGTTTCATCACACAGCGTCTTTATTAGCAGATGGTAAAGTGCTCGTCACAGGTGGAGATACTATTACGAGGAGCCTAAACAGTACTGAACTGTATGATCCATCAACAGGAATTTGGACAATTACTGGTAGTATGAATTATGCACGACGTTATCATACAGCATCTATATTAACAAATGGAAAAGTGTTAATTATAGGTGGAGACAGTGCTGGCGCTTCAAACATACCTGAATACTATGATTCATCATCAGGAACTTGGACAACTACTGGTAACATGGTGAATGGTCGATATTTTCACGTGGCATCCGTACTAACAAATGGGAAAGTATTAGTTAGTGGTGGGTTTAATGCTGGTCCTCTCAATAAAGTTGAAGTTTATGATCCGTTAGCAGGAACTTGGACTTCTACTAATAGCATGCGTTATGCACGATATCATCTCAGAGCTTCCGTATTAACTAATGGAAAAGTATTAGTTATTGGTGGATTTTATAGTAGTCCTCTAAATCGGTCTGAATTATATGATCCAACAACAGAAACTTGGACAACTACTGGTGATATGAGTAACTCTAGAAGTGTGCACACCTCATCCCTATTAACAAATGGAACAGTATTAGTTGCCGGTGGATCTAATATGAATACTCTCAACGGTGTAGAACTATATTAATCAATCCAAACAAATTAATACTATGAATGTTTTTGCATCTTCGATATAATAAAACTCATATCCAAATATTATTCTAAAAGTATGACTAACTTTTTTTTATTAATAATAAACCGTTCCTACACAAACATCTTTTGGTCAGGATATCTCTATAAAATAAATTTAAAATAACAGATTGTTTATATCTCTGTACTTTTGATAGTTCATTTAACTATTGCAGAAACTTCCAATGACTCTCAAAGATAAGATCGATTGGTGTCTTTTTAGAACCAAGTTGAGGAATGCATAGAATGCTTGAAAAACTGTGATCACTTTATGATACTGCTCTTGAATACAACGATAAACTCTTGTTTTTTCAAAACTGAAAACAATGTGCTCCACTTTTTTTGGATATTTCCTCAATATTTTTTCGTGGTCATGGTCTTCAAATCATATGACAGATGAGTTATAAAGTAGTGTAACATACTCGTTTCCATGATTATCAGAGGCGAACCGAGAAGTTTTTGAGTAGTGGGCGATTTTTTTTTAACTTTATAAGAATCTAATCATTTCAATGTATGTTCAGTAATCATGTGAATAAGCAAATAGTGGAAAGAAGTTACGAAAATATTATGAAAACTTATATAAGTGACGGATTAAACTTGTTGACTATGTGATGAGCATTATCTATTCCTCATTTATTTTCCGAGGTCATAATCAAAGTATAATCTTTTGTAGAGCTGAAAACTGAAATATTCATAATTCACTTATTGCTATTTTACATAATATCTCACTAAACATGGAAATTAGAATGATATTCTATATAATATATAGGTAGACTGAAAATTAGATTTAGGTAATTTTAATTATATGTTAACGAAATGTTTGCTTGTCGATCACTATTTAAAAATATTGAGCTGCAGTGCAATCTGTGCGTGCAATTATTGAATGAAATGAAGATACAACTCGTATGCCAATTATATCAGAATACAAATACACGTCAAGTTTTCAAAAAACTAAAGAGAGGAGAAACAAGAGAATAGAATGAAGTAATAAACCGTCTATGTCTCAAAAGCGGTCAAAAATGAAGTTAATTAATATAAAAATGGGTGCTTTTTTAGAATAAACGAAATTATATTGGTTTCATTTTTATTGTGTTCTCGAACGCACTCACTCTTTAAATAATTAGTCACTGCAAAGATTGATCTTTGGATATGGATTCATGATGTGCATTCACTTGAGAAATCTATTGTGTATCATTATGAAGAAGAACAAGTTCAAAAACGTACAGTAAGATTATCAAAAAATAAAAAATATGTCCAATTATGAAAACCACAAAATAGTCAAAATAACATATATTCAAGTTTAAGACTTCAATACTTAGTAATAAATCTTAAGAAAAATTTCTTATCGTTATGCATACGTTATAAAAGATGCTAAAGTTTGCAACGACAATTAGCTTAATTTATAGGAACTTTTGACAGCTACATGAATATGAGTTGGAAGAATAAAAATGTATATTTGCATCATTTGTGAGGGTAGGTTCAACTCGGCGTAACTATGATTATGAATTAGCTAAACGGTTAGCTCTTATCAGACAGTTTGAAATTGGATATCGATAAAATAACTTGAATTGCGATTTGAAAGGTGAAAGTAATACTTAGGGCAATCCAAAAGTAGTGGAGGAGGTACTTTATTTTCTTTTTTTATGAACAGATACAACGTTTTTCGCTCTATTCTATCAAAATACATGCGATTTAGTACAGTTTCTAACGTTTATTTCAAATAGCATATTCATTTTTATATATAATTGTATTATGATAATGAAAATATCTAAAAATGTCTGCTTTTTAACAAAAAAATATCAAATATGAGAATTATGTGAGTCGCTTTTCGCCTCAAGGGTATCTTTTTTAAAAAATTTTTTTTAGCCATTTTGTAGAGGAAAAAAAGTTGCACAACATATTTAAAAATCAGTTTGGAATCTCATGAAACGACTTAGTACTAACAAATATACAGTAAAAAACTGCCACATTTTTCACTTGAAAATGACCAGCCATTGACAGTATTTGTCTAATAACTCTAGAATGACACTCGAAAATATAATATGTAAATAGCTCATTTTGTTCAGTATTTAATTCTCTATCTCCTGATATATTACAATATATATTTACTTAATTTTTTGTTATCTTAAAAGACTCAATTTTAAGGAGATGATTTTTGATCATGTTTTTTTTAAATATTGTCATGAGTACTCGATAATAAAATCAAGCTAACTTTTTACTAGAACAATTAAATGTGCCAAAAATTTGGATTTCTGAGTTTTAGATGATACTGAACAAGATGAGAACATCAAATCATAAATTAAAATTTTGAACAGTGTCTCAAATTTTCGGTCCTGTCACGGAAGCTCTCTTAAATTTAAACAATTGAGTCTTTCAATATTCAAAATTCATTTTAAACATCGCACCTGACTGATTTGTTCTTTATGTATATAACTGAAAACCTTACATAAAAAAAATTACAAAATTCATCAATATATAGTTCGATGCGTGTTCAACTCTTCTTTCCAACGGTGTTACTAACAAATATGAATTCTATAGCTTTTCATTCGAAAAAAAAACCAGTATTATGAGTGTTGCAAAGATATCAAAAACATATAGTGTAAAATTCTCTTATTATTGCTACCGTATACTCTTAATTTTAGAATAGAACTTTATGATACAAACTTATACGAAGTAATTGATTGATTACTTGTTTACCTTTTAATTTTTTTTCTAATCAAAAAACTTATTTGATAGAGTGGACAATCGTATGTCTGCTGAGCTCAGAATAAAATCTTCGGAATTTACTCTTCATTTTTCTTAAAAAAAAGAAAATAAACACTTAAGATTTTATAATTAATTTTAAACAAGTTGTGTAATTTTTTGCAGTTTTTTAATTTTTTTATGATGGGAATTTTCGATCTTACACAGGAAACACAATAATATAGACTAGACAGCATAAACATGATACAAGTATAAATATTAGCAACATTCACTTTAATATCAATATCAGATCTTTTTCATTATTTGAATGATGTTGATTCAAATCCAACACCAATATACCTATAATAAATTATTCAAGATGTTATGTACTACTTGTGTATAATAATATATGAAAATGATTATGTAAGATCGAAAATTCCCATCATAAAAAAATAAAAATAAAATAAATATAAGAAGAAAAAAACTACAAAAAATGACACAAATTCTTCAAAATTTCATTTTCATTGTATCAAAATGGCTTCGAGTATCCGCAGTCACTATTGGACTCGAAAGGAATAATATACATTTAAGATTTAACTAAAATAAGATGTCTAAATATACTTTCAGCATCGAGCTCAACGCGCTGTACTGGTAAAATTATTTAATTCATTCGTTAATGTTTGCATCGCCAGTGTTTTGTTATTCTCACCATAGTATATGATGTATATGCTTATCTGAAGATTGTATTCACTATAAAAAGAAATTGTCTCTTTATATTTAAATGCAAACTAAATCTTAACCAATATATACATTTCATAAGAATGTTTATTAAGAGCGAACTGGTCATAATCAGTATAGTTTCCTACAACAATGAGCCATGTTCACAATTCGCTTATAAGGTACCCAACAGCAAAAATTGTACGTTAAGAGAGACAATATGTTGCTAAGTGCGGCTTCTCTCTTTCTCTGTCTCTTCTTGGGAAGCTGATCATCAGTGATAAGCAACATCACCTTATCTCTTTTATCTTCAATATTTTTTGATGTTTTTGTTTTCTTTTCCATAGATATATATATATATAATCTATTTTTGTTGCAGAAAGAAAAAATGTATGCTTGTATTGATATCGAAATAAGATTTATCAAAATCGAACATAACATATATAAATATATATACAGTAAAACCTCTTTATAGTGAACATCTTCGGGACCGGAAAAAGACGTTGACTCTAATGAGTTGCTTTCTATTGAGAGGTATATTTCCAGTAAAAATCGATTTTTCGGATTTTTACAAAGCGTTCATTATCAGGAAGTTTTCACTATAGAGGTGTGCTCAGTAATAAAAAGGTTTCACTGTATATATATTTATATATGTTATGTTCGATTTTGATAAATCTTATTTCGATATCAATACAAGCATACATTTTTTCTTTCTGCAACAAAAATAGATTATATATATATATATATATCTATGGAAAAGAAAACAAAAACATCAAAAAATATTGAAGATAAATGGATAAGGTGATGTTGCTTATCATTGATGATCAGCTTCCCAAGAAGAGACAGAGAAAGACAGAAGCCGCACTTAGCAACATATTGTCTCTCTTAACGTACAATTTTTGCTGTTGGGTACCTTATAAGCGAATTGTGAACATGGCTCATTATATTAACTATCGAAAAAGTCAAGAATGTAAACAATTTGCTGCTATAAATGATTTTTCTCGAGGTATATCAAAGAAAAACTATCTGTATAGCAACATATTATTATTATTAAATATAACAATTGAGAACGAAATTAATCCTATCAAATTTAAAAAGTTGTTTATTATGTTCATCTGTTTAAAATTTTTAATATAATTCTGCAGTCTTAAAAAATCCACTATCACTACCACCACCAGTTACTAACACTTTTCCGTTGATTAATATAGATGCTGTGTGTTCATATCGTGCATTATGCATGCTATCGACATTTATCCAAGCTCCTTTCGATAGATCATACAATTCAACACTTTTTAAATAACTACCACTAAGACTACCAGTAATTAATACATTTCCATTTGTTAATAAGGTTGCTGTATGTCCATATCGTGCATGATTCATGCTACCCGCAGTTGTCCAAACTCCTGTTGATGAATCATATAATTCGACACTATTTAGAGGCCCACTATGAATTCCACCAGTAACTAATACTTTTCCATTCATTAATATGGTTGCGGTGTGCTGATACCGTGCATTATTCATATTACCAGTCGTTGTCCACATTCCTGTTGATGAATCATACAATTCGGCACTGTTTATAGAAACATGTCCATGATATCCACCAGCAACTAATACTTTTCCATTTGTTAGTAACGATGCTGTATGCCCATATCGTGCATTATCCATGCTACTCATACTTGTCCAAACACCTGCTGATGGATCATACAACTCAGTACTGTTTAAATGAACACTATTAATGCCACCTGTAACTAACACCTGTCCATTTATTAATACAGTTGCTGTGTGTTCATATCGTGCATTATTCATGCTACTCGTAGTTGTCCAAATTCCTGTCGATGGATCATATAATTCGGAACTTTTTAAAGCATCACCATATTTTCCACCAGTAACTAACACTTTTTCATTTGCTAATAAGGATGCTGTATGCATATATCGTGCATTATTCATGCTACCTGTGGTTGTCCAAATTTCGGTTGATGAATCATATAATTCAACACTATTGAAATTACCAAAGCTAATTCCACCAGCAACTAATATTTTTCCATTCGCTAGTACACATGCTGTGTGTTGCTCTCGTGCATTATTCATACTACCAGTAAGAGACCATTCTAGACGAAAATATTTGAATTTTATTCATTCTGAGAAGACTCCAAAAATTATTTCTTATCTTTGATATAATTTGTTTTTGAATTTCTGAGAATCGCAAAAGGTCTTCAATTTGTTGTCAGAACTCATTCATAATGAGATATAAACACGATTCAGAAATTGACAATTGAAGAAATTCTAGGAATTTTCTTCAATTGTCAATTTCTAGATCGTAGTTACTTCTGCAAACTCTGAATAATTATAGTAGTCTTAGAAGTAGTTTTTGCCATTACTATTGTTCATAAGTATGATTCTTCTGTAAATTAATCGGTGATCTAACTACTAAGCTTCTGCGAATTCCTCCTCTAATAATAAAGGGCAATTTTGACTATCTACTCACTGATAGTTTTCGCAAATAATCACGAATCGTTCGTTCACATACTTATCCATACATCATCTTTTCTATCTACACTTGATACATAAAACGTTAGTTCAAGTTTTTCCACAGCAGCTAGTTATTACTACTCGAGCGCCATCCGATAAAAATATGTGTAACCAATCTTTGTTAGTATCAATTTTGATAATGAAAAAATTATGTCAATATGTGTTCATATGGAACTTAAAATATTTTGTTACATATGAAAGAAGAAAAAACGAGTTCGAACGTCAGAGCTCATTTGTAGAACTCACTTTTCTCGTCTTGAACACAACAATTCATAAAAACAAATGGATAGTATGGAAAGTAGTAGTTCTGTTTTAATTAAATTCAGTCTTGTTTCATCTCTGTATCTCACATTCATACAATTCGTATATTTTTAATTTGTAAGAAAAGTCCTAATGATGTTTTCTTCATTATTACAAAAAAAGTGCAGGATGGTCCAAATGTCAGGCATCAACAAAAAAATTGAATATTGCCATTATAACACAAGCAAATGAGCTGATTCTTTCATCAATAGTAAAAGCATATTCGAGCTTTATTTTCATAAAGACACATCTCGAAATATCCTTCCCTATCATCTACTAACGATGTTGATTTTATATAATTCTACTTTCTGTTTTTACTATTCTTTTAATAAAAGTCTAAAACATTCGTTGTTGAGCGTATAACTATCGAAAATAAACTCATTCGTTTCATTTACACTAATTGGAATTAACAGTGATTGTCTTAACAGATCTAATCGAACTTGAAAAATTACGTCATGTTGTTTTTCTTTCAATTAAGAATTTGAAGAATTCTTGAGTACTAAATATATTATGACTTCTATACTTTACTACTTTTAAATGCACCATCATTAACAAACACGTTCAGACAACTCTTGATAAGAAAAAGCTCAAATATACTCATACGTTTTGAATAAGTGAAATCACATTCCCTTTAGAAATGTTCTATTAATATCAATTTTTTTTTATGAGTAAATGCAGAGAGAAAGCAGCGAACGTGAATATAGCATTTATTTGATTTTCTTTCTTAAAATAAAGATTAAATTACTCATCACAAGACTACTGATCCTTTTGATGTAACTTTTAGTTGAATACGGAATACAGTCGGTTACAAGGTATCCACATATGTCACATTTAAAAGCATTATTTTAGGAAATTAAACATTGTTAGTTTAAAGCTTACTTGACTCTTGAGTGGTGGTGGTAGCTGTTATTGATGATGATGTTGTTGTTATCGTTGATTGTGTTGTCGGTGGCACTGTTGTTGATAGTAATGATGATGGTGTTGTGAGAATGGTAGTAATTTCTGACTTTCTTCTAACAAGGATGACATATTTTAAGATCAAAAAGAGGCTAACTGCGAAAATTGCTAAAGCAATAATAGAGATGCATATGATCTTAACTCGACGATGACGCCAACACTTGCGTAGTCCATTATTTCTAGTGATTTGATCACTATAAGCCTGATTCTTAATCATATTATATTTCACAAGAACCTTAAAATCAAAAAAGAAAGATATTATTCAAAATAACTTCATATATATTTATCAGTCTCACAAGCGTAGCAAAAGGCAAGCGACACTATCTCCAGCACGAAAGGTATTGCTATACGCTTATCTTTCTATATATTTATTTTGTTTTTTATTTGAAAGAGCATGTCAGAATGCAAGATATCATAAAATGCACTTTTTCAGGTATTAGATCTAGATGAAGCTGAAAAGTTAATATTTCAATACGTGATCAATTGTCAAGTAATCATTCAACTGCTCCTAGAAGAAATGCCAATAAACTAGTTGATCCTCAAATATTGGTTAAAAAAATATTCTAGCACTAAAAAAAAATAGCCAAAATGAGCAGAATGCACTAAGATGTAGCAATAAAACTTTTGGCTATTTTTCACTTTCTCTAACAATACTAAAAGATAATTTCTTGTATGTGCAAACTATCGTATTGTTAAATTCTAATAAACATTTTGTTTTATATTGTTCTTCTCCATTAATAATAGCTGATATGACAAAATCGAAGATACGATAGCCAAATGTCACACTCAGTTACAAATTTATAATAAATGATTATCGATAAAATGAATTCTTTTTTCCCCATTTAGATCTATATAGACTAGACATTCTCTTGCTATGTGGTAATTTTAAACTTTCAGTCTGCTTGGAAAATGTTAATCCGTTTCTAGAGTGAGACTTTTATTGCTCATAAAATTGTCTGCTTTAAGGTTTTTGAGACCTCAGAAATCTATCTTCGGTCCCCAAGACTATGTCTTTTTAGAGTATATAAAGCCAGCTGATGAGTTCCTCAAGCAAGAACGAAACCGATCCTGATGTGCATATTTCATTCTCACTCTTATTGACATTCAAGTAGGGCTATTGTTTGGCAAAAGATATGGATGTTCGTGCATGCTCTTCTTACTGATGCAATAAGCTTTAATTTCGAGAGAAGAATGTGCGTTGGCATTCGTATATTCTATTAGAATTGAAATAGATTCATGACATGTTTCCACACGAACATTCTTGGTACTTTGCTGAAGCATTGTCTACTATCATATTTCATTTATTATCTCGGGAGAGAACGAACTAAACTGGAATAAAATATAAATGGTGTCTCGTTACTATTGATTAAAGTATCAGGTAATGTTATTTCAAATTTTCGAATAAAGAATACGTTTTAATACCGCCACCTGAGCATCGCATATATAAGAAGATTGCATCCTGTTGATTCTCCATCCTAGTTTACAGCAAACAGTGATGGAAATTATATTTCAGTGTTTCATTTTTGGTCTTTTCTGGTATGTAATCTATATTATTTTCTTTGATTCAATAACTGTTGAATGATCTTGCATTTTAGTGTTACAGGTATGATATATAATGTGCTCTTCATGTCTGATTATTAAGAGAGACTTCACAATGGAATGGATCATCTTACCTTCTGTATAAGTAACAGAGACATTTTGATTTTAGATTTATTCGCTTCCAAATGCAGTATGTAATTAAGTTAAAGGCAAATTCACAATATTCCGTTATTTACTTTTACCTATGAAAAATGCTAGCTAAAACAGCTCTAAAAATTTCCTCACAATGAGTAGGCCCTATTTTTCGATACCTTCCCATGATTGATATGATTGTTTAAGTTTGATGACATCTAATTTCATCAAGTATAATTCATATTATGAAATCATTGTGTCGAGATAAAAGATAGTACAAGAAAAAAAAGGAGTACTCAGATCGATACTACCGATCTTTTGATCTCACTAGAACTCTACGAAAATGACTTATTTCCTGATCCATGTAGTCGAACCTTTTATGATCTCTCTACAGTTAGTAAATTACATACAAGGTACTGTGAAGATTGAGAAGGTCTTCATAGTAATGGTAGAACATATATCCTGCTTTTACACATAGCATGCGCTAGAATAAGAATATCAAAAATTGAGGTAGATTAGTAATTAGCTGTTGAAGTTTTACAGACGAAAACGAAAATCGATTAAAGTGAGTAACTGTATTGAATATGATCGAAAAATCCGATGTGTAATAAATTTTCATGAGTATTTTATGAAAGAGCGTTTAAAATAAATTTTTACTATCTATTGATAGTTGTGTTTTGGCAGAGAATCCCTAATTAGTCGGTTAAACTTTATCAATGCCGTGCAACAAAAAAAAGAGTAAGTTTTAAAGTGTATCTCGTCGTATCTAAGTTTTGTAGACCGACGAGAAAGAAGTGGAATATAAATAGAACACGGAAATCTTAGTGTGAAATCGTAGTAGAAATGGCAAATATAAAACTCGAATCTTATGAGCATGATATAACACAGAAAATCTAGGCGGAAATTGTATATGAAATAAGAATCACATACGAATATCTCATTCGAAAGCAGGAAAAGGGAGCTGGAAATTCACGGTTTCGTGCCGTACATCTTGAATTTGAAAAATCATTGTTTCAAGGAAACAGACGATATTTTGGATTTTCCCTCTATAGTAGGGACGAAGCTACAATTTGACATTTTCTGATAAACCGAATCTAATGTTCATTAATCCTGTTCCATCGAAATCACACTTGTTTTATATTATTATCAAAGCAGGATAATGTACTTTTCTTGACTGGATTTGAATGACTTTTAACTATAAAGCAATGGCATTATATTTACAAACATACACGAGAGAGAATCTCAATGTGAAAAAATTAATCTGTGATCAAATGCAAAATAAATCAAAGAAAAATAATCTTGGTCTAATGCTAATGCTCACTCTAATAGAACTAAGTTCTTTTTCTTCAGCCCTAAGTCCCTTATATTACGCACCACTTTTTACAAATCATTGATATTTTCAACGATGGAAGACAACGACTCCGGATTTTCAAGATTTTTCTCGTTTTTTTTGAAATTTGAAATTAGTGAAAAAGAATGATCATATTAATTAATAATCGATTTCAATGATGAATTCACATGTCATTTTGCAAGTCATAGGAATTTATTATTTGTTTGATTCTTTTTCATTTCATTCGATTTTAGGTTATGCATTACGTGAAAGTTCAATTGAAATTCATCCAAATGCTCGATGGAAATCGAATGGTCTCACCGTAGTTGGAGGAAATGGTAAAGGCAATGAAATCAATCAACTCTCAATGCCATCGGGTTTGTATGTTGATGAAGAGCAAACGATCTATGTGGCTGATAGAGGTAATCATCGTATTGTGGAATGGAAATCAGGTGCGACAAGTGGTCGAGTAGTTGCTGGTGGCAATGGACCGGGAAGTAGTGCAAATCAGTTGTATGAACCATTCGATGTGATTGTTGACAATGAAATCGATAGTCTCATTATCTGTGACAATGCTAATAAAAGAGTAGTTCGATGGCCTCGTCGAAATGGAACGAGCGGAGAAACTATCATCTCTAACATTGTTTGTAGAGGTATGGCAATGGACGACAATGGATCTCTCTATGTCGTTGACACTGAAAATCATGAAGTGAAACGATATCGAAGAGGAGAATCAGAAGGAACAGTGGTTGCAGGTGGTCGTGGAGGTGGACATGATCTCGATCAACTCTTTCAGCCACAATATATATTCGTTGATCAAGATCATTCAGTGTATGTCTCTGAGCATGGACAATCACGTGTGACAAAATGGGTAGAAGGTGTGAAAGGACGCATTATTGTAGCTGGTGGTAATGGAAAAGGAACTGATTTCACACGTTTGGTATATAATGAAGGAGTTGTTGTCGATGAATTAGGCACTGTCTATGTGGCTGATCTTGGAAATAATCGAATTATGCGTTGGCCAAAAGGAGCCACACAGGGTAGTATTGTAGTTGGTGGAAACGGTCTAGGACAAGGATCAAACCAACTGAATATGCCCTTCGATTTATCATTTGATCAACATGGTAATCTCTATATCGTTGATTTAGGAAATCATCGAGTACAAAAATTCGATATTGAATTCAATGGATAAAAGAAATACAATAATTATAAACGCCAAAAACGACATTCATTACCATAATTAACTCATTAAAATAAAATTGAACTAAAATATAATAATACATGAAGCATCATATTGGTTTGTTCTAAAGTAGTTAACATTACGTTTTCGTCGTTGAAGTAAATCCCATGTAGCTGATTTTGGGGTTTTGGGAATATAGATAAGTGGCATAAGCTAAGATCTGGAGAATTTGAAAGATATGAATAGAGTTCTATACGGTTTTCACTCAAAAAATTTGTTGGCAATCCAAACGCCTTATGTTGTCTTACATTACCACTGTGAAAAATAAGACTTCAAAATCACACATTTGTTGTTTCCTTCAAGAGATAAGATCAGTGTATTTTTCGGTTCATTGATGTGTAATTATGATTTTTCTAATCAATTGGCGCACGTTTCTTAGATTATTTACTACCTATAAAATTTTATTACTATAGCTAAAAACAATCTAGAAGAAAACTTAGCATAAAACGACAATAACTGCGAAGTAAGATGGCTAAATATGTAATGAGTATTTGGATATCGATTAAAATAAGAAGATAAGCATTATTTGTATGAAAGTTCAAGTGTATCACATTTTTGATACATGTTATATTATTTCTAATTTTTCATAGAGATTGATCCAACTGCTGATGATGGATTCCAGATAGTCAGTAGAGGTTGCCATTACAGCAGTTAGTTCTACAAAGCTTTTTATATTTACCAAATTATAGCGCTTTCGAACGACAAGACGACGAAAAACGTCATTTAAAGGATGGGCCAGAAGCTCTAACTTGAGTTTTTATATTAAAACATATACATAAAAATGTGTTCCCATAACAACAAGATACAATACAAGACGCTCTACAAAATAGCCTATGACTAATCCTCTCTCATGCATATAATACGAAATCTACAAGCTTAAAAATATGCTTTACAAAAAAACTAAGCAAATAATAGATGATCCATAAAACTGAAAGTTTTGTAAATTCGATATTATTTCGGCTCGAACTTCTTTGTTATTATATTATTTCCGTGAGAAAATTTAGAAAAACTGAAAATTCAGTTTGTATTTGATACTTTTGAGCAATGTGTCGAAGTAAGAAATACAAAAATGTGATCAAAATTTGATTTTACACTTAGGTTGAGAACAACAATTATTTCTCATCGAAAAAAGACAAACCCAATCGAAAAATCTTTTGCTTTGATGGAATTACAGGACATTTCTTAAAAACATGACCAGAAGAAGAAAGCCTATGGTTAATTTTTCTTTTTTGTGAAGCATATTTCCAAGCCTATAATTTTCTTACTATATGAGTTAGGAAAGATCAGTTATAGGCTATTTTGTAGAGCGTCTCTTACCGCATCGTTTTATCATAGAGATACATTTTTAATCGAGTCAGAACTTCTGGCCCATTCTTTATCGTTCTAAAAGGTTCTATTGAAAATCATTTTTATATAGATGGTTAGATCAAACATCGCTCTTTCGAACGGTGAAACAGCGAAAACTATTCAAAAGATGCGTACGTCCACTTTACTCTGAAATGGACAATAATTAACTTGTTTCATTGCATTTTTCTATGAAATAAATTAGGAAGTAGCAATTCAGAGATCTCGTTTATTTATTTCAGTTAGATAATAGTTAGTATGTTGATATAAAAGTAAGGAATACAGAGAAAACTGTTTGTACTCTGTTTATGATTACAAATAATTTTGTTGTTGGAATGATTAAACGAATCTAAATGTTAAAGTAAGAGCAATACTTATACCAGAAACGAAAGTAGCAGTTACATAAGCAGGAATCCAGCGAAAATAAAAACGAATAAACAGTAGGGCAAGTTTCCATAGAAAAATAGTTATTATATACTCTAACAGGACATATCTTAGTTTGGTTTTCTTACTCAACAAGTGAGCATTGGCATAAATAATTGTAGAGCCAACTATTAGAAGGAGAATAGTAAAAAATATCATTATAGAAGTGACATTGATCGAATTAAAAAACCATGGTACACCAGAGTGCGCAAGTCCAATAAGAAGACTAATGAAGAGAAAACCGGTGCATACGTTCCGAAAAAAATAAGCAAAGATCATGATAATCCAACTTATCAGATAGCCTAATGTAGTGCTGCAACCTGTCTTCCAAAGAAGAAGGAGAATGTATGGAGCATTGAACAGATTTGCGAGAATGAGCCAACCTAGAGACCAAAAACGACGCCACCAAACTAAATTACAATACTGTTGGTGAATCTCTTGTTCAGTCCGTGTCAAAGTGAAAATATTTCTTAATTGAATTGGAATGTCAGGTTGTAACGTGTCCAAAGGCTGCGTTAAGTTATGCAATTGATAGGTGGGTAGCAATTGCTGTTGTGAGTTCATTGAGGCACAAAAGGATTGATGCTTTTGCAACAAAAATAGTGGGATGGAATTAGCGCACTTGACACACATTCCAAGTCTTTCACCACATTGTTTCTCATGAGATTCGATTTCTTTCGCTAGCATAAAACTATCACAATACTGGCAAAGAATAATAGGATACGGACATTGATTTATCTGATGCTCCTCTAATGTATCATAAGAAAGCACAGCAGTACAACCGTATGGAGCACTTTGACATCGAATCCATATGTTAGACAAAAGACATCGAATTTGAGGTGAACAACGTCTATCCTCGTACTGTTCACATCCAAATGGACACTTCGTATTCACCTGAAGCCATTTTGAAATGCAAGTCTCACAGAATAAATTCTGACAAAGTCCACAGGAGCGTGGTTGCCAAAGTAAGCATGAACAGATCGGACAGAAAAATTCTCGGGGTATATTTTTACCATTGCAAATTCGTTTATTGTCAATGTTGCATATGCCTGTAGCTACTCTCGGTCTAGTTATTACGTGACTAACAGCTCGCTCACCAACAATATTTACTCGTATTAGTCCGTTCATACACTCGAATTTTGGATAGAGCGATTTTTCACTACTTCCTAACAAACATACACAGATGTAATAAATAATAACATTGCTTTCGCTATTGAAGCACGTCTTTCTTTTTTACTTCCTTTGACATCATAAACGTCATTCTGTACAATGGCGCACACCAATTTTTCTATCGTTAGATAGTGGAGAAGGCCATGCATGACTGTTCTGTATTTTATTATCTGCTTTGGTTGAGACTACAAAGATTAGAATGAGTCATGCAATTAACGATCAAGTTTTTAAACGATCGTCCAAGCGCCGTCACATTCGGCGTCGAAGACGCTTAATTAATATACTAAGTTATACTAAATGATGGTTTCGATTTTTTAAACTGTCGATTTGATAGGAGAATCTTTTTCGTCCTACTCCTGTTTTAGTCTCTCTTCTTTAAAAAAAAACTGTTCATTTCGTTTTTAAAGGAGAATATAATTTGTGTTAATATGGATATTTGTATTGCTCAAATTGTTTGAATAAATGTAGCAAAACTGATACTACCATTATCGAATGTCAGAAGTATTATTTTAGAAGAGAATTTCTATGTGATTATGAAAGAAAACTTTTTTTTATATAATCGATTATCGCTATAGTTCGAGTTTAGGTCCCACTAATGCATAACTCCAAAGATCTTTCATCTCAAAACAGAAATGTCTGTCAGCAGTCAATATCAAACAGTTTATTCTAATTATATCCTTTTTCATATGATGTATATTTATCCTACCATTCTTTCTGTTAATCGATACATCTCTGTCAATTAGCTACACTACAATGGAGGCAGAATATTATGCTAATCTTTATGATTATTTCCACAATGAGATTTATTCATGCTCATTAATCTATTGGTTTCGTTTACTTAAAATTTCTAAACGAGAAAATCCATAAAGATTTAGGAGAAGTTCTATTGTAAACATAGTATAAAAGTTGTTCATTTAATATTTAACTTTTACAAGTTAAAGAGAATACTAAACTTCGGTTTCTTTTGAAAGATAAAAAGACAGAAACAATGGTTTCATGAAGTAGTATATATGAACAGGAGAAGAGTCTTTTTTCAGTAGTAAACCGATATATTTCGTTTAATTTAGACACTTATTACACTCAATCTCTCCTGAAATTAAATCGGAAATGAAGGAGTACATTATCTAAGTGAAGCATTACAATCGAAGATGATAAAAAAAAGTATCTTACTAATTTGTCTCGAACTGATGTTTTGTTTTATTTTCAGATACTTACGAAACTGAACCTGGGAAGTAATAGAAACATCGAAACTCAAGGAGTACAATATTTGACAAATTAAACTGATAATATCAGCTATATAGAATGATCTTTTACTGGATGAACAATTTTGTTATAAAAAAAAATGGAAACAGTTTAAAACTGTCGAAGTTCATATTCATTTAACTACTAATACAGATAAGCAATAGTGCTTGAGAAGTATCCAAATTAAAAACGACATAGAAGAAAGATATCAGTGTAATAAATATAAATACTGTTTGTCTACTCATATTCACTCTATTGATTTCCAACTCTTATTATGTGTTATTGTGCATTTCAGTTGAACGACTTTCCTACGCAAAGATTAATTGATTCAAATGGTATATTGTGAAAGCCATCTAAATATACATATCAATCGTAAATAATTTCATCGAGCTAAATTGTGAATCTTTCACATTGACTTTATGAATAAAAACACAATGTTCATCTATGTTCAATAATACTCTGCTATACATCTCATGCTAATTAAAGTAAAATTACCTTCTTTTAACAGTTATGATCAACATAAATGATTAATGCAATTTATCAAAACATATTTCTTAAAAAGATAACAAACTAAAAATACTGTTGTTAAACACATAATTTAATAAAACTCACATGCCTGATGTATGCATATCTCCAAGCAATTATTTCCTTAAAACAATATTATGATTTCTTTAGATCCGTTTATACCATCGAATCAGTTTCTTGACTTACACATCACATCATCTGAACAGAATCTATATATTTATAAGACAAGGTCATCAAAACACGTCATGGTTACTCGTGTCATTCTATCTATATATTTTTGTATTTAAACAGTTTCGTTGACAATTGATAAATGTACTTTTCAACATTCATTTTAATCGATTGAGATTTGCAAGAATAATTGTTAATCAAGCAGCATAATAAACTATACTGAAATTGCAATACTAAAAACATCATGATAACTTAATTTGTATTCATATAATAAGTCAAATTCGTTAAAAGACGGTCTGTAGCAGTTGTTAAATATATTCGCGGTTCAACGTGTTAAGAAAATCAAACTCGTAAAATAGTTCAAAATAAAAGTAAAAAAAAATAAAGAAAACATGATAATACGTAAAGAAACAAAATAATATAGAGAAGAGCGAATTATCTTGGTTAACGTTAATGAATATATATTGTCGAGTGTTCAAATTAACCAATAACAGTAGTACGTCAGACATATGTAAGAAAATATTCTCTTACATAGAATAACCATTGGCACGAATATAGATATGTTTGATTTGCTTTTTCCTAAAATAATATATTTCAAAGTTTTACACAACTTTAAAAAAAGCATAGGAAGACTATGGCACAAAAATCGTGGAAAATAGAGAAAACTAATTGTTTTGCTAACAAAATTTATAAGTTCAAATATAAAAAGATATCGCGAGTGTGTGTGATCAGCATCAAATTTTTCTTAGACATTCGTAAAAGTGCATTGCCTCATTAAATTTGTTATTAGAAAGAATTCATCAAATAAAGAATAAAGTAATTCTTTGATTAATAAAAAATAGTTTTTGGGATCATAGTATGTCTCTCTATAATTCTTCGCAATTTCTATAAAATTGTTTTTGACCTGAAATATTGAGCTCTAATGTCACTCGAGAATACTAGCATAGCAGTGTTTCGTAGCAATAACTCTAGGAATTTTTTCTTGAGTAACGATTCTCTACATAGCTATTAGGATCGTATATGACTGTCCAAACCAAAACTGTGATACACTTTTAAATAGTGGGGAAGAAAGTACCAAAAATTTTTCTGTACCTCAATGTACGTCAGAAAAATCCTTAAGACATTCATTGGTGTTATATTTCAAACAAAAAAGAAAACTGTACCACTTAAAGTTGTGCCAAAAGAAGTTGTTGATAACATTGCTCTTGTTGTTGTTCCAGCTCACGCTGCTCGTATTATTGTTGTTGTTCTAGCTTCAGTTGCTCATGTTGTTGTTGTTGTTGTTCTAGCTCCAGTCGCTCGTGTTGTTGTTGTTGTTATTCTAGCTCCGGCTGCTCGTGTTGTTGTTGTTGTCCTAGTTCCAGCTGCTCGTATTGTTGTAGATGTTGCTGCTGTTAAAAGTAATAGTTTTTAGAAATGGTTCACAAAAGAAATATCTTACTTACGGTGATTCAAAAGTAGTGGCGGAGGTACTTTTTTTATAGAAAGTTTTTAAAAAAAGTTTCTTTTTTTACTACCAATTTGCAGGAACGGCTGTAACACCACCAAATAGATTTCCTAACTTAGGAAAATATTTTCGAAGGAAAACTTAAAGATAATTTTTTTTATTCTGCTATACAGGGTGTCCAGTAAGTCATCAAACAGTTTCTATTCAGATAAAAAGATATATGTTTTCATTTGAAAGAAGCTTTCCTGTTTTGTTTTTGGTCTTATAAGAAACGGAAAGATGAAGGAAATAATAAACAATAAGTTGTTTAGATATGACTAAATATCTCAGGGAAAATTCCACACATTTGGTTGAGATACGGTGAAGCTATAAATTTTTGTAGTGTCTGTTTGATGATTCAATGGATATCCTATACCTCATAAGTTATTGCTTCTTCGGAATTTAGAATCCATTCAAATTAGATATTATAAAAAACTTATTCATTGGAAATATGCATTGTTTTTTTTTAACAAGAACAGGTTAGTTTAAAGAGAGAGTCTGTGTAATATAACACACAAAAATAATATTTATATATCAACAAATTAACAGAAGTCGAAAATGAAGAAGCTTTTATCTAAAAAAGAATAAAATAATCAGATAAGAATGAGAGAAGAGCATAGTAATAGAGAAGATAAATAAAGCACCTCTCAGATCATTTACGGATGAAACGAAAGTTTAAAATGATGTGAAAATGTGACGGATAGTATAGCATTTATACAGTGTAATAAGATGGGCTGTACATGAATACAATTTAGTTCAATGAATTGACTATTCAGAAATAGAATGTCCATCCGTTAATTCAACAAACTAAATCATTTATACAGCTAGCAACGTGCAAAAAAAGAGAAGATAAAATTTGCCAACTGGCAGAGTGACATAGATCCTAAAGCTTGTATACTTTTATAACGATTTCTTGATTTCTTTTTTCTATAAATTTATTTAAATATGGCTATTATAACAAACTCTTCAATGTCTATATGTAGACTCTTTTTGCTTAACTCGAGAAAAGAACAAGTTTTCATATGATTATTAAAGGATTCGCTACAAAAAAAGAAAGATCTCGAACTTACCTTGATTGCCAGTGCATTGTCCTCCATGTTGATCCTGTTTAAGTTGACACGTACTCTGAAAAACAAATGAAAAAATACAGAATATATCATCTAACATTGTATGATCACATACCAAATCATACCAACAGCCATTGTCATTGGTACTGTAGCCACATGTCAAAAGTCCATTGATGATCTGGGAACCGAGAAGTTTGGCTCCCAACTTATCGATAGCGGGGCATCGGCAACTAGATGCTTTAAGAATAAATAGCAAAACTCAATATTATTTTTAAATAAAGAAGAAAGGGCATCAATAGAAGTATTTTTTGGCCGCTATTAATTCTCAATGTCTCTTAACACATGATCTTTATTTTATTGTAAGTTATTCAACTATAGTTAGCTAAAACTAAAATTGATAGAAATATATTTCTTATTTTCACCTATCGTTTGAGACATACTGATGAACTTAGAAAAAATTCAAAGACATATCATTTCGTTTCAATCTATAAAAGATATCTTACTAGTTGTAGTTCGAGTAGTAGAAGTTGTCGTATTGCCCGATCCTGGAAGTGGCGCTGCGCTTGTTGTCGTTGCTATAAAGAAAAAGAAAATAACAATAATATTTCAATTTTAATTTACTCATAAGAAATAAACTAGTACACTCAATTTCAAAAATCTTATCTCTTCATTTGTCAGTTGTCTATACATGTAAACTAAATGAAAAATACTAGTCTGATATTCAACGTTTCCTTTTTCCATTTCGGAACAATCAAATATATACAAAATTTTATTTTAGAGATCCCACAGTGCTAGTTCAATGGCTTCACAGTTTTGTTGAAAAAAAAACAGGCATCGAAAACATACGTGTTTTGGTGATGCAAAATCCGTTGTCACCGTCTGTTTCAAGGTTGCAGTCAGTCTAGAAAGCACATAGAAATGTGAAATGTGCGAATATTACATTTGTCTTGTACATATTCGATACAAGCAATAATATTTATCACGAGCATCTCCAACCTTGGGAACGTACCAGCATTTCAATTGTCCGTTGGTTTGAACATCGCCTGCATCAGCGCGCGGCCAAGGCCGAGTATCTTTTGATGAACATTCACATCCAAATACTTCACAAAAAAAGCATAAACAAATAATGTAAATATTTCAGAAAGTGAGGTGTAAAAAGCTGACTTCTATTTTTATTAATGTTGATCAAAACTATCAGAATAATTGCCAGATTGAGAGACATTTTGATCAAATTTTCTATTGTAATGACAAAGCTAAAGAAAAACAAATAAAAAATAACACAAACGTTATTATAAATAAATGAATAATAATGAATATTTTGTTTTTCATTCGGATGTAATTATGAAATAAAATAGTGTCACTGAAAGTATAGAGATAACTAATGGTGGACTCCATGTGTCTTATAATTCACGTTTTCCACATTTCGATGATTATTTTTGAAGGCCATCGATATAATTTATTCGTTTTTTATTCATTTGTGTGCTATGCTGTGCACTGAATCGTAGATAGATAGTAAAAGTGAAGGGAAAAGAAACAAAAATCAAAGCTGATTTAAAAAATAAAGAGAACGCAATTAAAGGTGTACAGAAACGTGATTGGTGCATACATATTTCATTTTGAGACAGGGGCGTAACCAGAAATAATCGGATAGGTAGACAACGCCCTAGAAGCTTTAAAGGCATTTCACTATGTCTCTCTTTTTTGAAACTGGTACAGTTATACCATCAATAACATATGATATTAATGTTTGAAATGCCGATTGTCGAAATCAATCATTCAAGCCAGAGGCCATTTTAATATTTCCGAAGTTTGAATTTTCAATATCGATTAAAAAAATCAGAGATAGATAACTATAATCTCGAGATCAGACGAACTTTTGGTGGAAAAATTAAATTAAATTAAATAGCAGACACAACACCGCTTATATGTATATCGCGAAGTTTTTTAGATTCCTTTAGTTTTTAATAATACTCCACAATTCAATAAAATGTTGATATTCTATTTAAAATTTACATGATTTCTGGTAAAGAAGATATACTCAATACTTTTAAATGATACATTTAATCGACTGATAAAATTAGTATTAACTCAGAAATAAATCAATATGAATGATTATGTTTTGGTAATTTTACAATTTTAATTTCATATCCGCATGATTTTCTTTTTTCTTTCACAGACAATTGAATTTGAACAGGAAAAATAATTGTTTTCTAAACTGTATTTATATGTTAAAGAGAATGTAGTCGTTTTCTATCATAGTTATTTAACACGAAACGTTTTTTTTTCGAAAAAATCAAAGTTGAACATGCGTATCGTATTGACGGTATTGATCAACTTCAATCATTTGTATTCACTTGCCATACCTAGGGTTTCCATAACTACCCAGGTCGGAGCGTACGGACCGGATCCGGCCGGAATTCACCGAAAATTACCGGATCAGGGAAGCAGTATTCCGGGTCGGAACTCGCCGGAATTTTCCTGCCATATCCGACCGGAAACGGTCGGGAAAGCTGTCGGAAAAAATCCGGCGAATTTCCGGCCAAATCCGTATTTTCGGAACTTGCCGTATATATCTGGTTCCATAGTCACCATTTTCCGTACTATTCCGGCTGTTTCCTATATTCGGAAATGATACTCATATATATACCGACCATAGCTGGCTGATTCGAGCTAACAATAGGAATCTCAAGCTTTGTGTTGAACAATATGATCTTTTGACTAATAAATCAATCTCTTATTAAAAATAGTGTTTCTTTTTTCAGCATTTTCTTACGACTCATTGCTATAAAAAGTTTGACCAAAAATCAATGTCCAACAATAACATCAGAAATTGAAGATATACTATAAATTGATCAAAATTTTGTGATTTAAATTGATTAGAATCTCTTTTAATTAGAAAGTTATAAAAACAATCCATTTTAAAACAGTACATGATTCGGAAATTTATGTCAATTATTTCACTAAACCAGCATAACATCTTTCCAGCTATTTTTTTTTATCTGCCTCACAATGATCTACCGAAAGATCCATAAAAAACAGCCAAAATTTTAGCACAACTAATGAAGCGAATTATGAGACTGCACAAAGGCTTTCATCTATGTAAAAAACATTCATGTCACTTCCACATCTCAGACGTTGATGACTACTGAAAAGAAATCTGACTTCCTCTTACAAGATAACCAAAATGAAGAGTGATAATAACTATCTTCTACAACTGACGATAACGAGAAAAAAATTCTCCAAAAGATCCTTTGTATTTTACAAATGTCTCATTGAGCCTTTAAGTCGACTACCCACTCACCGTTTTGTTTTGAACATGTCAAGTCTAAATAACGAAGCCCATTTGAAGTATTTCACATACACATTATAATACTTTTTCTTCGTATGAAAAATACTTCAGGTAGGATTTCTTTAGCCATTTTCAATAAGATGAAAAGTCATTTTGAGTCTCTTTTGAACTTAGCCGAAACGCGAAGTGTGAGGATAGATTATCTTATGTAGATAAGATTGAGAGGTAAAGTATATTTTTTCTTCAAGGCCTTTTGTAATATTGAGATGTCGCTTTGAGGCTTCAGGTCAACTACCTACTGAGCGTTCTTTGTTGAATAGTTCTGTCTGTATCTAGGAGTGAGTGTTAGATATTGAGAATGCACTTTTTCGTACATTTTCGGTATGATATGTATTTCAGGAAAGGTTTGGTTTCCTAAGCGTGACACTTAAGTTCATCTTCGATTGAGAGGTGTCTAAGAGAATTACACATTTTATTTGGTGTATGATATGAATTAGTTGAGATCATTGTGAAGCCTCGATTAGATTATTACCTCATTCAGGAGGTATAGTTATGAATCATTATGACATATGATTGAAATGGTTCAATGAGACTTTTATTTTGTATGAAAGGTTTGATATGCATTGATTCAAATCATTGAGAAGCATCAATGGAAATTTACCTTCTATCGGAGGTATGATTACCACTCGTTGGATCATATCATTGAGAGGACGCCATGAGATAGTATGGGCTCTTAATGACACTCTTACCTCGTATTGGAGGTATGACAACTACACAGCAAAGCAAATCATCGAGAACTCTCAATGAGACTTTTTTGTTCAAGTGGTGGTGTGCTTACTGCTCAGCACGTCAGATTATCGAAAAGTGTTATAGAGGCTTTTTTGGTCGTCAATGAAGCTTTTGGCTTCAATTGGTGGTGTGATCACTACTCAGGAGAGCAGATCATCGAAACGTCTAAATCAGATCATTGAAACGTCTTAATGGAGGTTCAAGAAACTTTTGACTATAGAAAAGTCCTTTTTGAGCATTGCATCTGATTGTAAAGAATTTTTGAGATTCATTACTATAATGTGTTGAGATTTTGTGCAAATGGTCTTTGTCGTTGTTGAGGATTCATTATTTTGAGAAAGTCTTTTAAATGTTGATGCGGGAAACGGTATCTTTTCCGGTTTTTTCCGAACTCACACGAGATAATTCTGCTGCGTTCCGGAGGGATACGGGTTGTTTTACCAACGCATCCTGTGAGTTCTTTAGTTTTTTCCGAAAGGATACGCTATCGATCCGTTTGTTTTCCAGCTTGCGGAAATGCTTGTAATACACCGTTTCCGGTCCCAAATACTGCTTCACTGATCCGTGTTTTTTCTAGCCGGTTCCGGTCATTTTACTGTATGGAAACGGCCGGATTGTTTCCGGGAAAACACCGTTTCCGGTCGGTTCCTGACCGTTTCCGGAGGCCCGAATCTTCGACCTGGGAACCTGTGCAAAAAAATCTTACTTGTAAAACAAAAGAGTTTCCGAAATATTTTTTTTTATTATATTCAATACGATAGGAAGTGGCACCATCATCAAGATTGTTCATTATGAGTATGAACTATGCCATCAAAGCAGATCAGTATGTATTTGTTTAAACATTTTTTGTAGAACTTTTCACACCGCATCTTGAAAAACAAATTCAAGGCTTTATCGTTTGTCTACACCAAGATAAGTGTAAAATAGAAAAATGTTGCAAACGTTTTGATACACCCTACATCCAATTTTGTCGATTTTGAAAATTTGATCACCACATTTTCATGTTCATATTTTTAGGATTATAAGGGAAGATGTTATTTAATTGTATATCATTAGAATGGCGGTCACGAGTACTTGAAGCTAATATAAAAACATAATGAACAGATTATTGTTCTAAGCGTCCGTATAAACGAATTTTGTCGCGCCTCAAAACTTATGAAGCACCCTGTATATGTGAGTTCCACATTTACGCTCGAAAGGAACTGTGATGCTAAGCATTTTGTGGAAGATTTCCTGAATTAGATTGCTATTTGGTTTCGTTAGAATTGGTTCTCGTACCATAAATTGTAAAATAAAAAAACCGATAGTATCCTAGAGTCTTTAAAAGGCCTCCGTTTAGAGTAGGTACTTTTTGTGGATCAAGTTGCCCTTAGTCTTTCTATTACTTTGATATTGTTTCTCAGGAAGACATCGAATTGTACTCAAAAAGTCAATTTTGACACATACAAAAGATTGAGTGTTCAAAATTATGGGGACACGCGACTCTGACTGAAATGTCACATTTTTCTAAGAGTTGAAATGATTCATACATTGGAATGCAAATAGTTCTGAAACGATAGCTATGTCTATCTATATTTTCCGCCATATACAATAATCTGCAGTCCACTTTGCCAATTTACATTCAACTGCTATAATGGATAATTACGAAAGAATATTTCACTAGTGAATTAAGCATCTGTTTGCGGAACATAGAGAAATCAAAAACAGCTAATTGACTTTCATTATAAAAACCAAATTTCTATGCAGAATTCTGTCATTGCTGATTATCGTATAGCTTCGTTGTTTTATTGAGGACATTTAATGTTTAGGTTTAGATAAGTAACGCATGTATTGGTATTAACAAAGACACGAAATGTTTGCTCCGTCTGCTCAGCACATTGTAAAGTGACAACAGTTGCTGGTAAGCAATGCTGGCCTTCTGGACAGAAACATGGGTTTTGTCCATTAATATATGTCATGGTCACACCGAGCTCTGGTTTTTGAGGATCAATAAAATTCCACGCTACGCCAGCGCCATCAGCACCAAATGAACCAATCAAAGTGACACTTCCTAGACAATGTGGATTGCCGCGAGTACAAATATAACAAACGGAAGTTGGAATTCGTCCTGAATATTGACATCGATTATCATTGACTGGTCCACATATATTCATTTTATATGTATTCGTAATAACCCCAACATCAGTACCAACATAATCAGTACCATTATTTTGATTTAAAAATGAGAAATCATAACCAAAGAAGGAACAACCTTGAATAGCTGACTTCGATCTATTTACATTTTGACGGGTTAATTTTCTCAAAAAAGCGTCTATATGGTCATCATAAATTGTAGAAACGGCAGTTCTATCAATTGCATTGTTAGGAATATATAAGACAGTGTATAATAATACAATGATGCTTATCGACATAGCTATACAGAGCGCAAATGGAATACGTGAAATAGGTCACGAAAAAAACTATATGTAGATCCTACCTTTCATTTTTTGAAAATGATTGCTTGGAGGAAAGTATATGAGATGGATGATAAAATATACGAACGATGAGAACAATACCTTATGTTATTTTGTAATATAGAATAGCAATCAAAATAATCTATATTCACTCATACATCCATAGACGGAAATACCATTATACTTATCCACTTATATTTCATGTTTTTTTTCTATTTGGGTTGCACTAAATCAGTTAATACAAATGTTACGACTGATAGAACAGATTGAATTCGGTTTATTTAAAGATTTTCATGTTCGAAATCAATTGACATTAGTCACAATAAAATACGAGATCGATTACTTTTAATTCTCCATATCCAATAAATGAATGAAGAGGTGAAAAATTTAATTAAAACAATTAATATTATTGAAAGATGTTTTTATTGCAAAATATTAACGCTGTTCAGCCAGAATCAAAGATACAGCTCATTAATTGATCAGAGGTACGGGTAAAAACTGTATGAAATGATTAATAGATTCTCGTGATGATTCTCTGAACCATATGATGCACTATAGGAATTTCCAAGAAATTGAATTGAATTTAATATAGGGCTTCTCTCTCTCGCTGAGCATAATGACTGAAAGAGAGTATATGATGCTCTATTTGTAATTTTCGAAAATTACCAAGATTTTGAAAACAAATGGATGTTCTGGAAATCGAAATGAATTTTTGGAAATGGAGATAAACTCAAGGAAGTAAAAGATAAATTTCCAGCCAATCTAATGACTCTCTGGGCACTGTAAATATTTTCGAAAATGAAATAGTTTTCAGGAAAACATAGTAAATCTTCAGATGTCAAACTGATAATGGTTTTATGACAATTTCCTCATCATGACACACCCATAACTAATGTGACGGATGAAAAACATACCACACAATCTTTTTCACTGCTGGTCAACGAAAAAAGGAACACATTCAAAAATAAATATACAGCACATCACTAGCGCTCATGATTGGCGGAAAGAGGGACACATTTGGAAACATAAATCCCACATCTCTCTCCCTGAGGATGCACCAAAACCAGGCACATTCAGAAATATACAAACAGCACACTTGAGGATGCACTTGCAATTGAGATTGAAAAGTATCAGCATAAAATGATACCATAAGTGACCTTAGTCGGTTGAATAAAGGATGATTCTAGTGAGAATTGATGCTTTTTTGGTGCGGTCCAGCTGGAGCTTTGTCTGGAAGATTACTCTCTTATGCTGAATAATTATCTGAAAACTTTACATGCTAAGAGTTTGGATGAGAAATCGCTGAATTTCTTCACAAAAATCGACTATTTTTTTATACGAAAAGTAAGCTAAAAAATACGATTTTGTTGAGTGAGTTTTTGAAATTTTTATCGTAAAAAAGCTGGTTAAAGATATTTTCGGCATACAGTTTTGTAGAGCTCGATAAGCTCTGTATAATTAAGTCCAAATTCTACAACTATTTGCTTTTTGACATTTTCATGATCATTCGAATAGAAAATAACACATATAGACACTACGATAGATACTACAAAGTTTCTTCTTCTATCATTTTTTATTTAATTTGAAATGCGAAATTATAGTAAGCTGTATTTTAGAATTACTTACACGTGAGAATATCTACAGCGTCTATGGCCATTGTGTAAAGTTTCGAATTAAATCAAAAAATGATAGAAGAATAAGCCTTAGTAGTAAGTCTCGCTTCCATTATACATGGATGAATAATTGGAAAAGTTGATTGTTAATAGTACTAACGAATATACTTGTTCTCGGAAAATGGAAAATGACTTTTTCAAAATTATCCAGTACTAAAGATAACATATATAATCTTAGAGAAATAGATTAATATGAAACCCATAAAACCTAAATAAGTTACCAAGAAAAAGCAACTCGATGAAAATTTGTATCAAAATAAAATGAACATCCTGTATTATAAAATGTATATTATTGTTGGTGATCGTTCACAAGAATATGATAATAAAATTGCCACCATTTCATTTAACTTTTATGTTGATCACCATTTTCTATTCATTTGTCAAGATTCTATTGGGCATGGCTTCTGTAATTACTGGTAAATCACCAAAAAAAAAAATAAAGTCTATATTAATGAAAGCTAAACAATTTCGACTTGTTTACTAATTCATCTTATCATAATCCATTTTCAGTACGACAATGATCAAGATATTGCTAAACCATTCTCAAAAAATTGAAGTTTTTGGAGTTCGAATTAGAGTTGAGAAATTTTTATCCGCGAGACTGCAGTTGACCAGACAGTATTCAACATCAAGATATAGCCAAATATTTTGACTAAAACATCGAGCTTGTATACAAGAAATTGTTACGAGAAAAACTGACTCCAACAGTATAAATGAAAAAAATTAGCCTAATGGAACTGTTATTTCAATATCGACTACTTGAAATTTTAATGGTTTTTTTTTAATGATCAAAAAATGAGTATAAGATGTGATAAAAACTTCGAGATCTCGATACTTGAAAGGATGAGAAAAAAGAACTATATTTTCAAATTTTCGACTATTCGTCTCAACTATCATTGACTTTTCAAGAGTATCACTCCTACTAAATTCTATTGCTATACCTAAAATTATACCATGAGATGCATCATGAAAAGCTCTACAATTTTAAAAAGAGTAATTTATTTTATATATACTTCCTTTGTTTTCAGAATACGAAAAATTCTGTGCGACCAATAAATGATGTTTTTTGTAAAGACAAATTATAGAATTTTACCCTCACCCTCATAAATCATAGAAATAAGTTATTCGTGGTAAATTGTAAAGCTTTTCACTTTATATTGTGTTGGAAATTCTGTTTTTTTTTTCTGTAAATAAAGGTGTTAGATGATAAGAAAATAAAATGTACAATGTATAATTATTTATGATGTTTTATATGTTATATTGTCTTAGCGAATCCATCCATGAATATAATATATATTATCGTCTCTTCTTGTAATCATACATGTTGATGGTAACTGTTCTTTTAACCATACAATAAATTTATCCTTTGTTGGTAATTCATAATTTCGTAAATATTTATCTTCTAGACATCTAATTTTTAATGCTCGAAGATTTATCATTGTATTTATTAAATAAATAATATTTTCTCGTTTTTCAACATGAATTCCAAGTACTTCACATTGTTTACCAAGTGAAGAATGACATATTTCAATACATTCTCTCTCATTAAAATATCGAGTATTACATTGTAAATTAATACGACGAATAGATTTATTTGTTATATCTAATAGAGGTACTCGATTTGTTGACCATGAAACAAATGTTAATGAATAAAGATTAGGTGCTCGATCTAGTAAAGATTGTATTTCATATTGATCATCTAACCATACAGTTAATGAAGTTAATCTATCTAGTGTTGGTATTACTGTCAAAAAATGATTGGAAACAGGAAGTCGAATTGAAAGACTTCGAATATTTAAGAATCGAATATCAGATGATGCTAAACCTTCAAATGTTCCAAATTGATAATTAAGATGATGAACACGATTATATAATTTTTGATTAGTTTTATTTTTATAAGGAAATGTTGATTTTGATTGAAAATTAACAGCATAAGTAGGAAATGATGAATATATATAAGGTAAAGTATATAAATATATATATTTCGATTCAGTTTCTCGATCCCAATCACATCGAATATACCATTGATGTTCAACAAGCCAAAATTGTGTTCGAAAAGAATCTAATAATTGATTAATTCTATTATTTTTTATTTTATTATTTCCATCAAGTTTAATAATCATTTTAAAATGAAATATTTGAAGTTTTGGTAAATAAGTATTAATAAGTTGTTCCCATTGATATCCATCTATATTTACTCGCCATATTTTAGCTGTTAAATGAGTTAAATTTGGCATAATTTTTAATAAATTTCCAATTATATTCATTGAATAAGATATATTTACTTTTAATTTAGTAATTGATGATATTACAGAAGGTAATTGTTCATTTATAAAATCAACTTTCATAGCACCTAATGATAAACTTTGAAGATGTGGAGTATATTGAAATAATCGACATAATTGAGTAAAATGACAAGTTAATGTTTCAATATTTAAATGTCGAATTGATGTAGAAATAATATTTGGTACAATAAAAATATTTTCAATTTCATTACAAGTATGTAAATGACAATAAATAAGTTTTGATAAAGACCAAATACTATTCGTAATATTAATACGATTCCATTGAACATCTTGTATATAACAATCAATAATATTTAAACAAGTAAGATTAGGTAAATGATGCCATTCAATCATTAATTTTTGCATAATTTTAACCGAATAAATACGATATAATGATAATGATTGTAAATGTATAAAATAATTAAAATTATTAAAATAAGAAAAGAATAAATAAATTTGTTGTGAAGTTTCATCATCATCAGAAAGATGAAGTGAAATAATTCGATCAGGAAATTTTAAAAGATATTTTTGACAAATTATATCAAAATTTGTTTTAGATATTGAACGAAAATCAATTGAATGTGTTTTAAAATAAAGAAAAATAAGATTATTAAAACGATTATTAAGATCATAAAAAGCATAAAGAATATCAATAGTAGATATATATTCAAATATATCAAGTAATAATTCATGTGCTAATAATTCTAAACTCATTTTGTTTGAATTTGTTATTCAATATACAAAATATATTATTAATACAAATAATAATAAAAAACAAAAAATGTTTTCTTTTTTAGTAAAAACGTGCCTTATTTTTGTTTTTCTTTTCTTCTATGATGTCATACCTTGAAAATATTTGTATCAAAAATACAGGTTTTTCTTTGATGGTAATATAGATATATCCTATATTAAAACAAAATATTCAATCTTTAATTGAATAATTCTCTGTAAAGTAGTTTTATTTATAATAAATCATATAGAAAACAAGAAAAAATTATTCAAACATATATATATATTAAATAATTCGTGATACAAATATCTATGGCTATTGCGTAGTTATGATGAATCATAGCAAATCAAATTAACATGTCTTGTGATCGAGTGCAATAAGGGCCTTTTAATAATGTATAACTTATTCATTGATAGGAAAAAATTCGAATAATATATTTTGTAGGATAATTTCTTATCTGAAAGTTGATTTATACATAAAAATCTCAATTTTCGGTTTTACTTTTCTGCAGATTAAAATTAAACATACGTTTTATTTAATTCAAAAAATTTTAAAATGAATTATTGCTGTTTACATTCAGGATTTCTGGGATTATTATTATGATGAGATCCTGATCTTCTTGTTCTTGAATAATTAGAAGGTGTATGAACATCTTCATGTGGATTAGTATTTACTCGATTAGTAGGTCTATTTGAAAATTGTGTTGATCGTGGAATAGAATCATTTTGAACAGAAGTATTTCTTGGAGAATGAATATCAGGTTGAATTTTAATGAGATGTACGTAGGAATGTTGATCTTCAATGATATTAATTTTTTTCATTGATTCTAGTTGTGTTCTAAGGTTAGTTAATATTTGATTCCATTTCGTGATATCAGGTTCCGAAAATTCTTCACTTTCACGAGCAGAACGAAGATTTTTACCAAATTCATTACATTCTTTTTTTATTCGATCACTTCCATTTTGATGCCATTGATGAAAATTAGCACGTGTTGTTTCAGCTATCTTTTGAATTTTAATAATAGTTTCTTTCTCCCATAAATTGATTTGTTCTAAAATAGATGGATCTGGTGTTAACTGGCTAGATTGTAATTGAATTAAATCATGTTCTTGCATCATATTTTCTAATTGTAAATTGAGTTCTTCTCGATGTTCATTGACATGTCGTCTACAGAACATTTGTTGGCATCCATCACAAGTAAATAGACCACCACCGCTACTTTTTGCACCATCACATTTAATACAACACTTTTTATTTGCTTCCATATCTGAGGAATACACAGATTTACAAATACTTATGTAATGAATGACACGCCTCAAAAAAAAGCAAAAGAGACGAATGCTAAAGCTTACTGTTGTGTATGATGCCGAGAAAAAAAAAGAAATTCTCTTTCTTCTATTTATCGTAAGATACTTTTTTTTTTCTTTCTATCATAACGAATAGAAAAAAAAACTGACAAAGTGTAAAAAAAAGAGAACGACAATGCAATGTGTGGCAGTAATGTTCTATTTCTCCACATCACCTTTTTTTAATGTCACATTATTAAAAAAAAAAGAAAGAAACTTTCATATTTCAAGGAAACATTATCTGGAATGGTCTCCCGACAGATTGCGCCTGGTACTTATTGTTGTAGTAATACATTCAGTTTACGACAGCATTCTTGCCAATTTCGAGTTCATCTTTTGAAAATTCGACTAAGATTCTTTTTCGAGATCAAAAGTAGATGAAGAGAGAAGAACATCGAGGAAAGAGATCAGCTAACATAAGAGAAAGATAATGATGTTACACACTTTTAAATTCAATCAATTCTATATTATTATTTATCTTTCAATTTTGATGAAATACGTTTACCACTTTGTTCAAGTTGAATTACATTAGGATGTGTTGAAGGTAATGAATGACGATAGATATCTGTAGCTTTATCAAAATAGGCGAGTGCTTGTTGATAATCATTTTTATCTTCATAAACAGTACCAATATTATAAAATGTCATACCAATATCCGGATGTTGATATGGAAGAGTTTTTTGATAGATTTTAAGTGAAAGATTATAATATTCTAATGCTTGATCATGATGACCAAGACATAAATGAATATTTCCAATACTTCCATATAGTGAAGCTAAATCTGAATGATCAGAAGGAAGATGTTTTTTAAGAATAATTAATGCTTTTTCTACACATTCTAATGCTTTAGAATATTTCTTTTCATTTCGATATACATTTCCTATATTATTAAGACATATAGCTATATGAGGATGATCTTCACCATATATTTGTTTCCAAATTGTCATTGCTTTTTCGTATGATTCCAATGCAAGAGTATAATTACCTTTTCTTTGATGAACAATAGCAATAGTATTATGAGTAATAGCAATATTTGAATCATCGGATTTTAATGTACGTAGAAATATTTCAAGTGATTTATTATACCATGTTAAACTTGTTTCATAATTACCTTTATTATCTGCTATAAGTCCTAATGCATGATAACAATGTGCCATATTTGAATCATTAGAAGATAATTGATTAAGAAAACGCCAATAATATTTTTCAGCATCATCTAATTTATTCATTTTACGTAATAGATGACCAAATATTAAAATATTTGTTTCTCCAGTACCTAATTCATTTTTCATATATTGAAAAAGTGTTTGTAAATGATAATCATTATCCGAACATAATACCATTCGAATAATCCAAATTCCATCATTATTACGATGAATATTATCAAGACGAAATATTGATCCAATCATAAAAAGAACTTCTTCTTCATGTGGATAATAACTTAATGAATTTATTTTACTAAATGCTTTCATTTCATTTAATCGAGGATTAGCATCAATTTCAAAAAAAACTTCTTCAAAATCATCTGTATAATTAGTATAAGAAAGAAATGCTAGTGCTTGTTTTTTATTAAGACTAGTTGAAAGAAATGAATTCATTGAAATAAATTCTCCAATAGAATTTTTTAATATATCAATTTCATCTTTTGACATTTGTTGTGCACGATAAACTCGAATTGATAATAAACATTTATTATTCTTCAATTGATAACCAATATCATTAATAATAAATCTTAATAAATATAATAAATCAATATTTTGTATTCGAAGTGCTTTATTTAATAAACGATAAACAAATGAATCACGTGTATACCACCATATAGCTTGATTTGATGAATAATTTTTATCAAATTCTTCAATCATATTTAATATAGTAGAATTATTTTGATATTGTTGTTTACAAAGTAAAATAAATTCTTTTTTATCATTTAATGTTGGTTTCATTCGTATAAGACAATCAATTAATAATTGTGAATAAATAAATTGTCCATTTAATCCTGTTGATGATTGTTCTTGATTATGAATTTTTGATTTAAATATATTTATATTTAATGATTCATTAATTCTATGTACTTGTCGTTCAATTTGATCAGATTGAATTCGTTTAATAAGTTCATTTAATTGAACAATTACACCTTTTATCTATATTTTGCATATAGATAATTTATTAAAATTAAATTCAAATATATATTTACCTTGATGAATTCTTGAGCCCATTGTTCATTTGTTTCTTTATCCATACAATAAATATAAATGGATACAATTTTTCGAAGAAAAGATATTTGAGGAACAATAATTTGTCCTAATCGTCCACTGACAATTAAAATAACTCGATCATCATCAGTTAATTTATCAATATATTGAAGACATTGTTCAGAATCTTCAAATGTTGATAAATGATTGATTGTTGATCGAAGGATTTGTTGAGCTTGAATATTTTCTTTTGATTTATTCACATATTTATCGAGCCATATTAAATAATATGTTTCTAAATTTTGTTTTTGTTCTGTTGAATTTATTAAATTTGTATTCATTGTTTTACATTTAAGTAATGAGAATGTTGATAATATTTCTCTGCTAATTCAATTTGACACCATTATTTTATGTCATTGCGTATCGTGATAAGAAAAAGAAAGAGAAATAACATTCATTTGAATATTTATCATTGGTTTTCTCCAACATGAATAATCGTATCTATTAAAGTGAAGGAAAGGAAAAAAAACCGATTATGTTGATAAAATAAGGTTTTTTCCTTTGACGTTGCATGGAAATTTCATTTTTTCATATTATACTGTTTGACATGAGAATAGAACAAGGAATCTACCATTTACATATAAAATATGTTGTTCGCGTTGAAGTTTAATTGTTCTTTTTTGTATACTATTTATAGATGTAGTGTAATATTCAAATTATGAAATATCGCAGTTTTTTAATTCAACAAAAGAGAAATTCAAAAATCGGATTCTATTACAACCTAGTTCTAACTACCTGTTATACAACAAAATAAGATTATTCCTTCTCTATTGGGTCGTTATTAATAAATCCTTATCCGCGTAGACGATACGGCCGAAAAAATTGAATTTGAGAAAAACGCTAAACAAATTTTAGAACTCGATTTTTCATTTATTTTTGTTTGTACATCAATTATATATATATCAACGTTCAGGAACCTAGAAACATGTGATCCATATCTAGACTATTAGTACACTAATCGACGATCTTTCCAGATTATTTTATATCATGATGTTCAGGCAATGTTTTTTTTGAGAAGAAAGAAAAAAAGATTCTTATCGGAAGTTCAAGATAACAAGAAAATTGTCTGATTACTATGAAGTAAAAGAATCAGTCGAGAATTACAAGATATTCAAGAATTTTTTAAGTTCAGATAAGAATCTTTTTCCTTTCCTCTCAGAAGAATCTTGCCTGATTGATCTGGAAAACAAGAATCTCGAAAGAGCCTACAGGATATATATATATATAGTTTCTTGAAGTTCAGGCAAACTTCGTTTTTCTTTCTTTTAAAAGATTCTTATCTGATCTTGAAGATCAATAGCATGTGATCTCATTGTTTAAATACGTATATATAAATACAGTCGTATAACCTTTATATATTCGTTTATAATGAAAGAAGTAATTTTTCAAGATAGTCGAACGTATTGAAAAGACATTCACCTATTTTCTTTTTTTATTAAATGTAGAGAGAAAACAGTAAAATACGACAATGATTTGTTTTTCAAAAAATTATATTTGTCATTAACATTTATTTTTTCATTTGTAAAAATTTTTTCTCATGGAAATCAACCAAAAAGATTCAAATAATTTTTTTTCAGTAATATTATTTTAACTGTAAAACGAGTTCTAGTAATGAAAGGAGATAATCATAGTGCTGTAAAGACAAGCCTTATTTATGTCTAGAGGTGGCAGCCTAGTATTAGTATTTCATTAATTTAATGCTAACACCAATTTTTTTGTATAATGATTCTGAAGCAAAAGTATTGCAGGTTGTATTAATTACTGTAACGTTAAAGCAATATTTCTATCTCTGAATGATATCAATAGTTCTGTATATTTTGCTTCAGGATCATTATACAAAACTATTGGTGTTAGCATTAAATAAATGAAATGTTAATACTAATTCGATACTCCTATTTGTATTACAAGAATTCAAAAAAATAAGAATTATGCAAGATTCTTGTATAAAAGGAATAGGAAAAAGAATCTTGACTAAAAATCAAGAAATTCAAGAATCTAAAAAGATCGTCGATTAGTGTAGGCTCGTAATGATTGATAAAAAAACTACTCAATTTCGAATCTTCTTCGAAAAAATAAGTTTCCTGAGAGGACGGTTCTCCTTAAAATAACCATCTATTCTTTCAACATCCAATATAAATGATTTGGAATACCTTCATGTATTTTATGTCGTAATTCTGAAAAAAAAATACATATATGTATATCAAACAATGTGTTATAGTACATCCTAAAAGTGAATATAAAATAGAAACACTCAAAAATCGAGTCATATTTAAATGAATTTATATAAATCATATATCGAAAAAAAAGTTCATGGATTAGCAAGAGCAGTAACTTCACTTTGAGTTATTTCACGACTATATACATAAACTTCATCAACTGAACCTTGATAAGCAGTATTACTAATATAATTGGATGAACACCATGTATAATATCCAAGTTGTAAATACGATATTGCACCAGATGATCCAAATGAAAAACCTCCTGTATAGCCCATATACACTCCATTAACGTATAATGACAGACCACTTGATAAAGTGTATGTTACTGCAACATGTGTCCATGAATTCAATGTTGCCATGCTACCATATAATACTGGCCATGCATAACCTTGGATTATTACTTGTGTTGTTATACTAAGATATGTAAAAAGACCAATTAGATTATGACAATTACTAGCCGATAAATAAGGTGATATTTGTACGATAGCGCAGCTAATCGCAGCTGATGGACTAATCCAAAGAGCAATTGAAAATGGTTTTGTTGTATAAACAGCATAACCCATTTGAAAAAAACCATATGCTTGAAAATAAGATGATGAACCAGTAAAACGTAAACCTTGATTAACACGTCCACTTATAATAACTACACTTGATGATGATGTACCATTGAATCCATTAGGACCACTATCATATGTTGGATTAGGTAAATCAAATGAATAATAAGCTGTTAAAGTAGCAGCATATAAAAGTTCTGTTGAAGTTTTTGCTCGTGTTGTTATTTTAAAATTATCAATTAAACCAGTATAATAAGTTGCTAATAGATAAACTTGAGATGCACCAATCCATATTGTTCCATTTGTTCCTTGATAAGCACTAGCACTAGATTTTAGTGTATCTTGTACACCATTAATATATAATATTTGTTGTTTTGTATCATAATTATAAACAAATGCAATATGATACCATGTATTTGTTGTTAATGTTGTATTTCCACTTAAATCATTACCAGTAAAACTTATATATAAACGATAATTTCGAATAATAAAATATAAACATTGATTATTACATGTTGAACATTGACATTGAGTAAATATACCAAAATCTCCATTAGTACTAAGTGTTGCATAAGTCCAAAGTTCAATTGTAAAACTTCTATAGAATAGATTTAAAAATGGAGATGAAACAAGAAAATATTGACTTGAACCAGCTGTTAAACTAAGACCACGACCATATGCAAGAAATGGTTGACTACTTGTTGTTGAAAAATAAGATGCACTATTCATTAATGATCCATTATAAACTCCATAATAATCATTAGTTACAGCATCAAATGTCCAATATGCTGTTATAACTGATGTAGTTTGTGTAGTAGCAACAGTAGTCGTTGTTGTTGTTGTTGTTGTTCCATCTAAATTATAATTGAAAGATATTTATATTAATATTAATTATAAAAAAAAAAAATTTTTTTTCTCTCATTTCTCAATTGGAGATAATATTAAATACTTACTTATAGTTCCTGAAAGAAAAAGACCTAGAAGAATTGCTGCAACAACAATAGCAATAATTATTGCAATTATAATACAAGCAACTATAACTTTTTTTCTTGTTGTCCATCTAAAAATCAAGTTATGAAATGGAAACAAAGTTTTAATTAAAATAAATATTCTACTTTTTAGTAGTTGCTACTGTCTTCGAATTAGTTCCATGTCTGTCTCTTGTTGTGATTGATTTTTTTTCGAAATAAATAGGTTGTGATGATGCTGCAGACTGAATAAGAAATAAAGTATATTTATTTATTTATTTATTTTATCTTTCTTTAATATTATTTACTGTTGGTATTGCATCTCTGCGATAACCTTGTTCTGCTACGGGTGTTGGAAAATATTTTTCATCATTTATACTACTTATTGGCATGATATGAATAAGTTTTATTTCAAATTACAAATCTTAACAGTTGTAAAGATTTTATTTTTCTAGACAAAATTTGTTCTGAAATATTGAATACAAAAAAAAATTGAGATCAGTATTAAATAGAGACTAGTGTTATTTTTCTTACCACTATTTTCTTTTAAGACAATACGAATGAAGAATTTGTTTTTCTGCTGTTACTTTATTTTATTTTCTTTTCTTATACATTAAATTCATTCAAGGCTTTTTCAAAAATTAAAATGCAATTTAAATAATGTGAAATAGAAAGAGTATGAGAGATACATACAAAAGAAAAATTGTTTTTAATTGAAAGTACAGTGTTTATTACAATTGTTGTTAAAACAGTTGAATAGGTGCATAATACGACATGAAAATGTCTAAAAAATCTTTTTTGTATAATAGTTTTGTTATTGAATTAACATCTTGAAGTATTCATTCTATTCTAGACAAGTTTCATTATTTATTTTACATAATTTTTATTCAGTACGAATATGACCAATATAATAAAAAAATTCATTTTGATAAGATAAATTATTAAATATCATTTTTAATGTATTCAGTGGATTCCACATAAAAATGTTGAAAAAAAATCAGACTGTTCTCAAACTGAATTTTCATCCAAGTCACATGATTGTGCCAAGGATAAACTTCGACCGATCGAGCTAAAATTTTTATCATAGATATTTTGAAGTATTTTTCAGAGATAGTTTTCGATTTCTAATGTTTCCATTCGGATTCATAGGATTCTGAATGTCAGAATTTTTTTTTAATCAAAAATAAAGAAAAAAGCTTAAAAAATGTATCATTTTATATTGAAATGTGCATAGAGAATTGAAAATTAAACAAGTATTTGGTTACACCCATGTTCGTATTTTCTTTATTGTATTGACAAAATAAAATGAAAAACCTTTTAAAATTTTTTTTTGTTTCATAATATTGAAAAACAGTTCTTTATTTTTAGAAGAGTAAGTGTCAACTAATTGATGCTTTTCAATGAATACACTTTTTTCAATAGTTTACATTAGAAATTTTGCTTTTTTCTTTCTTCAAATATTGATTTGCCATTAACTTTCGCACTTACTTCGACGTAGAACTGATGAATTGTTTCTGAAGTGACAATGAAAGGATTGGTATTTACATAAACGGAGAAGAAAATTTTATCATAGTAATGCAATTTCTGTGAGATTAAAATGTGAGGCACATTATACCTACTGATATCGATCATAGAAAGACAACATCGAGTAATTAAAATGTCTGTCACGTCCGTGAAAAATGAATGTCTTTTAGATCATACTTTACAATACATATTATTGCCAACAACACATTTATTACTAATAGTATTGAATCAATTAGAAAAACTTGATAATAATGTTAATTTTCGCCATGTAGTAGATGATTTTGTTTTTCTGTTTCTTAATGTTTTATATACCATTTTGTAGTCCATAAAATTCTCTATTAAATGACATATAATAGTAAAAGTTTTCTATGTAAATCGGGATATATAAATGTTTGCGTAGATAAGTACAGGGGGTATAATGACATTGTTTGCTATAATTCATAAGAGAACATCCCCAACTGTCAGCTATTTCTTGAGGAATCATTCTCATCTTCGAATTCGATCGAAATATTAATAAGACAATTCTATGTGCAAAACTCACATCACAATCGGATCATCATATGAAGAATGAACGTGTGTACGGCTGAATGGACACATTGATCGATTCCATAATGCATTTACTCTTTAAGCATACAAAAAGATTTTGAACTGATTACTTTTTTTTACTTTCTAAAATGACTAGATCTTATATTTTTCTTTTTACATCTTTGTAATTAACTTAGTTGAAAGACATAAAAATCAAAATGACAAACTAATGGTTAACATCAAAGTCATGTATAACCATGTTCTATATATTCATTATATTAAAGTAGTAATTAAATCATCTTGTAGGTACATTAATTTCCAATGCACTTAGACCTAACCAAAAGTTCGTGCAACATTAAATAAAAATATAAAGATGCAAAGATATTTTTAATTTTATTTATAGCTTGAAAATATCATCCAAGCTTAGTATTTCAGCAATAATATTTGAAATATAGTTGGGATTGGTTTTTTGACAATAAATTCGAATAGAAGATAAGAGATTTAGCAACTCGCTATCTCATTTTTTTTAGAGAGTATTATATATTATTAAAACATATGCTATTGATATGCACAAAAAATCCTTTCGAATCATATTTGTCAGTATTTACATCATGCAGGACTCTTATTTTGTTACAAAAACAAATGTCTTCTATTCAAATCCATTGTTTCAAAAAAAAACAATTAAAAATAGGTTATTCAGATAGAATTTTCTATTTCAAATTATTTCAACGAACTATATTCTTCCCTTTGTAGTTCACTTTATGATCATATTTTTTATTCTTCTGGAAAAATATTTTTTTCGCAATCTTATATATTAAAAATAAAATCATTTTAATTCCTTTTCTTTTTAAATCGATTATATTAAAAATGTCCTATAAAACATGCAAGCTATATATCTTATTTAAAAATAGATACATTAATTAACATGAAATATTACATTCTTTTTTTCTGGTAAATTTAACAATTTAAATATTTTGTCTATCAACTGTAAAAATTTAATTAACAAAATTATAAAATTTTTGTGTATTTATTAATCTCTTAGTAACCTTAATTAAAAGTAATTATTCAATGCCTATAATAATCTACTTAACATTTATTTCATGATAAAAATATATTATAGAGTAGATTTTATTGAAATAAATAACGAATAATAATACGTGACAATTAATGAATGTATATACCATAAGTGAGCATTAGTTTTTCTATAAGAAAAAAAAAAAAATTCTATGATACAAACGTAATTTATACTAATGAAACATTAAAATGTTCAGCATATTATTGTAAAATTTAAAAAAAAATTTATTCTATCTTAATATGTTATTATTAAGATTTATTGCTAAACATGTTGTTATTTATTTTGGTATACCATGTTTTATAGCTGGTATAATTGGTGGAATATTTAATATATTAGTATTCTTTAGTTTACATACATTTCGACAAAATTCATGTGCATTTTATTTAACAATAATGTCTATATTTAATATAGCACAAATGATTACAGGTCTTCTTCCTCGTATAATGACAACAGGTTTTAATATTGATTGGACAGAAACATCATTATTTTATTGTAAATTTAAATACTTTAGTTTACAATTTACTGCTTATATGTCATCAACATGTCTTTGTTTAGCAACAATCGATCAATATCTTGCTACATGTACACGTCCTTATTGGCAACAATGGTGTAATATTAAAATAGCACATCGTCTTATATGTATATTTATAATTATTTGGTTTTTAGAACAAATATCAACAATTATTTTTTATAATCATAGTATATCATTATTAACTTTAAATATAACATGTACAACAACAAATAAAGTTTTTGAAAAATTTAATTTATATTTTAATCAAGCTTTTCTTTGGTATAGTTTACCTATTTTTATAAATTTTTTATTTGGAATATTAGCTTATAGAAATGTACGAAAATTAGTATATCGATCATTACCACTTGTACGACGTGAATTAGATAAACAATTAACAATAATGGTTCTTATACAAGTTACATTTAATTTTATGGTTATTATACCTAGTTTAATTATAGGAATTTTAATTTATCAAGTCAAATCTAATAATGATTTAAATATTAAATTAGAAATACAATCAGCACATGCAATAAATAGTTGTATTTTTTATTTATATTTTGCAGTAAATTACAAAAAAAATTTTTTTTTTTAAATTATTTTTATTTTTTTTTATATTTTAGAGTCCATTTTATATTTATATGTCTGTATCAGAAAGATTTCGTCGACAATTTTTTTATGTTGTTTTTAATATAGATGTAAATCAATGGTCACATTAGAAGAAAAAAAAAACAATAAAAGAATGAAACTGATTGTTTTATTATTTGTCAATTGTATCTATATTATGTTGTTGTTTTTCATGTGTTCAAAAATAAAATATCTTTCTTTTTTTGCTATTGAAATAAAATTCTACTTTTCATTCATTCTTTTTCTAACGATGAAAGCTCGAGCTTAATAGTTATCAATATTACTGAGTTATTCAACAAATAAACGTGTACATTCCTCTTGGAAATGGATAATAGTATATTTACTTCCATTAATGTTTCTAGATTTTATTAATACAAATGGAAAAGATGAAGGTAAGTATTTAAAATTCTCATGAAACAATTCATTAATAGCTATGAACAATTTCTGATTTTCTTATGTCTAAATTTACTATACCCGTAGTATTTGTAACACCATAATCTCGAAAACCGAAGGTCAGAAAATGTAAAGACTAAATTTATACCAGTCGAAATCCGTTTGTAAATAGAGTCTTTAGTTTGTTCACGAGAAGCGTCAAAAAAAGACGATTACGATGGATAATTAAAAAAAAAGATAATTAAGTAACTAATCAGTATCGTTAATCGAGATTTCAGAAAATTGCTTCGTATCTGAGTTCGTATTCTCGACAAAGCCAAGATGCCATCTAGTTGTTGACTGTTTTTATTAGTAATAATAATAAATGATCATATGTATTTTGAATTATGTAGTTTATGTAAAAAAAAAAATGAAAAAGTTTTTTTTAATTTTACATATTTTATAAACGAATGAATAATTTATTTTACTTTATTTTAAATAATAAATAAATTCGACACAATAAAAACTTAAGAGAACTTTTCATTGAAATAATGATGAGAATTCTCTTTGACCCTTTCAGGACCGGTGACGCTTTAAAGTAAACGTTGCGTCTACTTTTTTCACATGTTCGTGTTATGACTCGAGTCTTGTTCAGATGGAGCCATAATGATTTTTTCTCATAATCTATATGATTATATGAATGAACTTACATTCATATATCATGTAATTACAACTGTTTAAAGAACATCAGACTTTGAAAGCTTTGTGATTTTCATATTCTGACCAATTCGGCAAAGTGAATCAATTTTGAAAAGTTGAAAAATTTATAAACTTTGCTCAAAATAAGTCGGTCCTAAAAGGGTTAGCAATTATACAAATGAATAATGACTTTTTTTGTAAAATTAATCTAAGAATGAAAAATGTGTTATAGAGGGCGCTTATTTTTTTTGTTCGTATATTTTTCAAGAAAATTACTATCATAACTGAATCTAAACTGATATATTCTCAGGAAAGCTTTTCTCAAATCACCATTTGGAATATTTTTGATACAATCGATTTCTATTCGTTATCATTGAGATAAAGGCGAATTATTCCCAATTAATCATACATAGAAAACAATCGAAATTAAAAAAGATGAGTCTTGAACAATTAGCAAACGAAATATTATTCAATATTGTTGAATATATACCAAGTGTTGAACTTCTTCGATCATTTTTTCATCTTAATTATCGTTTTAATAGTCTTATTATTGATCATTTTCAAATTCATAGTCTCAATTTACAATCTATCTCGAAAACTAATTTTGATATTATTTGTCGTGAATATCTATCATGTATTCGTCCGTATTTAATAGGACTTCGTGTTTCTGATGATGATGATACACCAGATCAAATACAATTGTTATGGCCTCATTTTTATCCAACATGAATCGATTTTTTGGATTAAAATTTTTAACAATTTATCGTATAAAATCAAGTGAAATAGTCGCAGAAGCAATCGTATCTTTATCTTATTTATGTCCACTTACTCATCTCAATATAATTGATTGTGAATTAATGCTGAATCGAAAAACATTATGTCACTGTTTAAAATATATTTGGAGTTTACCTAAACTTACTCATTGTCATTTAGATATGTATTTGTTAATTAAAAACTATTATTGTCTTCCAACAGTTCAATCAAAATCAATTGAATATTTATGTATTAAGAAGAAAAAGTTTGATTCTACTGCATTAATTCAATTATTTCGATGTACACCAAATCTTCAATATTTTATTACTAGTATTGATACATTACCCGACAATATAGAATTTCCATCTCTTCTTTCATCAATATCTTCAATGAAACTTTGCATTGATCATTTGACTAATGGATCAATTAATTTACTTAAAAAGACACCTAATTTAACTGATTTAACTCTTCAACTTGGTAAACCATATATGAATGGTCATCAATGGAAACAATTTATTCTTAATTATTTACCAAAATTAATTAAATTTCGTTTTTCTCATGTTATTTTCTTTTGATACCGAAAATGAACTAAATCAATTTATTGATACATTTCGTACATCATTTTGGCTTATTGATCATCAATGGTTTATTCGATGTCATTGGGGATTACAAGAAGGATATATTTTGACACTTATTTATACATTACCATATCATCTCTCACATTTTTCGTTTTTTATACGCACTTCCAATGTGTATACTATATCAACATGTCCCAATGAAGATGATTATTGTACTTATAATCGTGTAACTACTTTATCGCCAACGTTTTTACCATCAAATAGTTCATGTCTATATCGTATTCGTTTTAATAATGTTCGTCATCTTAAGCTTCTTTTACCTATTTCATATCGTTTTTTTACTACTTTTTCTCAATTTGACCAATTGATTTCTTTAAATGTTACAACTAATACCACTGCTGATGTTAATATTGTTTTTTCTCAATTACAAGTGATACTCAATCGAGTACCTCGTCTTCTCTCATTAACTTTCGATAATTGGCATGCATCTGCAATACAGAATCTTCCTAGTTATATTACAAATAATTCAATTCGTCGACTTAATTTACAAACTGATGATTATTTAAAAATTAGTCATTGTTTTAATAATAAACAATGTACAAAATTTCTTCGTTTACCATTAGCCAAACACTGTCAAGTTCTTCATATTGTTCTTAATGATCAATCAGATATTGAAAGATTAATTAATGGAATGAACAATCTTCAAGCATTAAATGTAATGTTTCGAGCTGATCAAGATGATGATTTTATTTCAACTAGAGAACAACGGATTCAATATTTATCATTAACAGATCCATGTACTTTTCCAGAAATCATACCTGGAACTCATATACATCGCATGTGGATTCGTTAATAAACAAATAATACTTACAGTTAGATTATGTAGTATTTAGGAATTTTGTCTTTTCATTATTCTTTTGAAAATAAATATACTACATTCTTTTTCTTTAATTTCCTTTACCATCCTCTAAAACATTATGAATCGGATAAATTCTGATGTGAAACTGTCTAGTAACATGTTTCTTCTTTAAACAGTCTTATTTAATCAATAATTTTTATCTCTAGTCTCAATCCTCTTTAATCAAGATCTTGATCGGAACTTGTCGAGAATGTGCACTTCCATCCCTTTTAAAACAGTATCAGAACTAAGCAATCTTGATAAAACATTGTAGAGATTTAGCAAAGATGTTTATTTCTAAAGATAATCCTGAAGTTTTAAAAAATCCTGGCAAGACTTAGGTTATATTAGAGAAGAATCTTACGTCAGTAAAAAGTTAAGTTATGTTCAGTACATTAATAATTTATGAGTGTGAGTGCGGATGCCACTGTAGGAAGGCTAAGTTCAGCGATCCTAAAACACAAAACTGACAATCGTTTTCTTAAAATTTTTTTGAGCCGAAACTGGAAAAAACCCACTTGAGAGTGGTTTACGAAACTGCTACTGTTAGATCATGAGACACATACAAAGATCCTTACATCTATGTAGAAAAATCTTCATTACTTTATTCTTCAGATTAAAGATTAATATATATAGTGTTCTTTTTATTATTGCTGAAACATGTAGTGTCTTTAATCTCAGCAATTCAACAGTAAAAATTTCTTAAAATACGTTTAAAACTTTCATATCTATCTAATGATTAACGGCTTTGATTCCATGTGGTATTTTGAGAAACAAATCAAAACCATATGTTTTCTTCATTTTTAGTAACCGAAACTGGAGCTGGAAACTAGTTTGGAGTAATTTTCGCGATCGACGAGCTGTACAGAAAAATCGACACCCTCACTCTCATCTTTACATACTAAGTCTTTTAACGTTAATTACTGAGCAAAAATGAATTTTTTACTGAGTAGAAAATACTGAGCGATTAAATACATGCAAAAAAGAATTCGAAATAGATTTTGAAAAAGTTGTTAATGTATTTCCATGAAACACAGAAACAGTAGAATCATGTTGAAATGATTAAATTATTGTGAAATAAATTCAAAATAAAAGCTGGTGATATGTTGACTTATATATAATACACGAACAATAGCTGATTAAATAGAATATTATGGTGGAAAGAACTGCATCAAATTTTAAAGCTTTCGGAGAAAAAATGTTGCACTAATGTAGACAGATTTTGGATAGTGAATATGTAGCTCAGCTTCTCCTAGACTGAAATCCTGGTTCCGCCACTAGATACCGTCCTACAACACAATTGTTTGCATATTATTACTTCTACTAAAGGGACAAATATTAGTCGTAAAATAATATCTTATTGTATGAGTGAATCATTCTCGAAATTTAATGTTAAAAAGGATAATAAGTTTCCAAGATTTAGTTTTGCTGAACTTGCAAAACAAAACATAACTAGTCAACAATTATATCATTGGTCAGTACCTATAGATATTATTGAACATTATCAAGATTATTTAAATCAATCATCAACATTGAATAATGTATATTTTGAAGAAAAATTCTTTTATAATTGTACTATACCAAGATTTGGTTCCTTATGTCAAAATGAATTAAATTATTATTATTCAAATTATTCATCTTTATATGAACTAATTCATGATTTCTATCATAATTATAAATATAAACCAACTGATTTTACTTGTTATACTGATTTGAAATGTAATCGTGGTTATTCACCAGCATGTTTATATTGGAATGAAATTTGTGATGGAAAAGTTGATTGTTTTGATGAAGAACATTATTGGCAACTTCAAATAAATAAATGTAAAGATAATGAATATCAATGTTCTAATGGACAATGTATACCAAAATTATTCCTTCAAGATGATTTTAATAATCCTGATTGTCTCGATGGATCTGATGAAGAGATATATTTCACTATCCGACGTCTTTTAGAAAAGTATTCTAGATATGAATTAATATTTGGATATGAAGATATAACAAAGATGATTCTGTAACAGATGAATGTTTGTCAGCATTTAAATGTCTTCTTAGTGTTCCAGATTTAAAATATTCATCTTATGATAACTCATGTCCAGATATGCTGTATGCTCCAAATATCCCAGTTTTATATGGTCATGTTTATACTGCTTATACAAAAAATCACTCAAAATCTAAGGATGATTGGATGATGAATCCTCCTTATATATGTTATAATAATTCTTGTTACGATGATCTTTTTGATAAGATCTCAAAAATTTTATTTAATAGTACAATGTGTTTTCGTCCTACAATAGGCAGACATAGAGAGTTACTAGGTTTTACATGAAATTATAAATATGAGATGTCTTTAAACAATTTATATTATACACTTAAAAAAGTTTCTAAAACTGGTAATTATACTCCTACAATATGTAACAAATTGCGTATGTATCAGTATATGAATACATCGAAGTGTATTCCTAGATATCGTATCATGAATGGTTACAATGATTGTTTATATAAAGATAATGAAAATATTTTTGGAACTGATCATACTAATGATGTATTAGAAGAAATTAAAAAAAATTATTACCAATGTAAAGGATCTAATAAATATATTCATCAATTTTTAATTAATAATGGTTACTGTGACTGTGAATATCTTACTTTGGATATTTATGATGGATATAATGAATTAATACCAATAAATATTAATGGACAAAATGAAACAGATGAAACAGAATGTGAACAATGGGAATTTAATAATATTTATATACATTGTAATGGAATTTGGAATTGTAGAAAAGGTGAAGATAAAATTCACTGTAATTTATCATCATTAGTAAACTGTTCTTCAAATGAACACATATGTGTTTCACCTCATATAAATCAATTTATGTGTTTATCTATTGAAAAAATAAATGATGATAAAATTGATTGTCTTGGTAGTACTGATGAGCCAAGACTGTGTCCACCAAAACATGTCACAATGCATTTTAGATATGTATATATGTGACGGTTATGAAGACTGTAGTTATGGAGACCATGAACAATTTTGTGAGAAAAATGAAACAGCTTCTATAGGGAAATGCATTTCTTACGAATTTTACTCATCATCTGCTACTGATGTCGAGAAATTTTTATGCAATTACTCAATGATGAGGACAAAGGAGCCAAGAAAATATTTTTCACTTAATGAAATAAGTGAATTAGTTAAAGATGAAACAAAAACTATTGAAAATCGAATATTTTCAAATTCATCTATTACTCAATTATCTGATCAATATCAACCTCGTTGTCATCGTGGTCTTGATTTACGTGTTTGGATAGATAATGAAAAGAATTTAACAAGGCATACATGTCTTTGTCCACCTACATATTATGGTTCAAAATGTCAATATTACAATCAACGTATTAGTCTTACTATTCAATTTCGAGCATTATCAAATTCTTGGCAAACATTATTTGCCATTATTATTTCATTGATTGATGATAGTGATAAACGAATTATTCATTCATGTGAACAATTTATGCATTTATCAATAAGAGATTGTAAAATAAAATATAATATTTATTTAATTTATTCAACTCGACCAAAAAATCCAATAAAAAATTATTCAATACATATTGATATATATGAAAAAATTTCCTTAATATATCGAGGAAGTTTATTATTTCCATTTTTACCTGTTCATCGTTTGGCATATATAGTTAATATTCCCGAAAGTGATAATAATCTTCAAAGTTGTTCAAATCACTAATATAATCATGATAAATGTATTAAATATTCAATATGTGTTTGTCCAATTAATATATTTGGTTATCAATGTTTTCTTGTTAATACAATATGTCAAAATGATACAAATTCAACATGTGAAAATAATGGTCAATGTATTCCTGTTGATGAATATATAATAACAAAACAATTTTTTTTTTTGTGTGTGTCCAAAAGGCTTTAGTGGAGATCGATGTGAGATTGATCATAACAAAATAATATTATCATTTGAAAAAATATTATTTCATCTGAATCAATATTTATTCATTTTATAGAAATCGCTGAAAATAATATGCCGATGAGAGCAACTACTTTTAAGACGATTTCTGTTATACAAAATTCCGTTGTGATTAATTGGTCTCGACCATTTCATATTATTTTTATTGAATTTCTCAATAAGACTTATTATTTAGGTGCTATTCAAAATATTTATAATCGATCGATATCAACTGTTAAAATGATAAATTCATCAAACCGTTGTCCATATATAAATAAATTATTCAACGAAACATTTATTAAATTACATCTTATTCGTCGTATAAAATACTATCATTTACTATGTCAAAATTCTTCATTAACCCTTTGGCGCCGGGGCACGCATATATGCGTGTTCAAGGTTTAAGCATATTATCGTGATTATAATATTATTTAGACTTCATCGAAAAGATTCCTCTCTTTTTTTTCTTATCTTGGTAATACTCTTGCATCATCGTTTCGTATAGCTATGTGTGTATTATGTGCCCTCTCTTGTGTTCTGACACGTCTACCTCTCACATTCTATCTCGTTCTAGTGTATTCTGATGTACCGTTTTTCTTTTCTTTTTCAATGCGTTCTCTCGTATAAATGAAACTGCGATTCTAAACAAGAAGCGACCTAAATCCTTCCATATATATTTTCACAAAGCCAAAATAAACTCCTATTATTCTACACGTGTCTTTCCACATAGGCAACTTATTATTCAATCTATTACGTAAAACTTTTTGATGGATATGGCAACGCTTACAAATAATGATCCTCAAGAAATTCAGATGGATAGTGGATCTGAAGACGGTTCTGAAATGGATATTGATGAAGTTTATTCGTCGGACGTGGATAGTGACGGATCAGAAGAAGAACTAGTACCAAAAGAACAGTCTGTAAATCGGAACTGGAATAAGACTGCTTTCAAGCCGCATCTCTTTCGTTTCGACGAACAAAACTCTGGTGTTTCATTAAACGTAATCGCTATGAAGAGCGATACCCCACTTGATTTTTTCGAATTATTGTTTGACGAAAAATTAATTGGTATAATTGTCGAAGAAACGAACAAGTACCAGGTGCTTTCTACTAATGATATGACACATGATACAGCTTCGCATCAAGCAAAGTGGATACCGACAAATCGCTCAGAAATGTACACTTTTCTTGCTACAATTATGCTGATGTCTATAACCAAAAAGAATAAGATTCATGACTACTGGTCAATCGATCCAATGATTGTCACACCTATGTTTGGACAACTATTTTCCAGAGACAGATTTCTTATGATTTTGAAATACTTGCATTTCAACGATAACTCGAATCAGATGGTTGGTGATAGATTGCATAAAATCAAACCAGTGATAAATGAGCTACGGAAGAAGTTCAGATTACTTGTTATTCCATACAAAAATTTATGTATAGACGAATCACTTGTTCTTTGGAAGGGCCGTCTGATCTTCAAACAATATATACCAACCAAACGTCATCGATTTGGCATTAAAGTATTCGTCATCTGTGACTGCAAAACAGGAGTAGTGTTGGATTTCATTGTGTACACTGGTTCTTCTACGGAAGTCAAGCTAGATGAAAACTTAGGAAAATCTGGTTCTGTAGTAATGACTTTGATGGAGCCGTATTTGAACAAAGGACATTCACTTTTTGTCGATAACTGGTATACAAGCCCTCATCTATTTGACAAACTACATCAGCTCAAAACCGGTGCATGTGGAACTGTACGTAAAAACCGCCTTGGTCTAGTCAAGTTCAGTAAATTGACAAAAGGTGATTTTGACTATAACAACACTAACACTAATGGTTTTGAAATGGCAAGATAAACGAGAAGTCATTATGTTGTCTACAATTCACGAACCGAGGATGATACAAACACGAAAAAGTGATTGGAAGACTCAAAAAGTAATTGAAAAACCAAATTGTATCGTTCATTACAACGAAAACATGGGCTCAGTTGATAAAACTGACATGCAAATCAGTTTTGTGGAATGCGTTCGAAAAACCGTCAAGTGGTACAAGAAATTTTTCTTTCACCTGCTGGATATATCAACATTAAACGCATATATGCTATTCAAAGTCAAGCATAAAACAACTAATCAGTGTGGTGATTTTCGAAATGAATTGGTTCGACAATTGATTGAAAGACATGCTCAGCCCAAAAATCGAACTGGTCGTCCGACTATTGGAGATAATCCCATACGTCTTACTGCTCGTCATTTTCCATCTTTAGTTCCACCAACAGCAACAGGAAATATTGCACGAAGATCTTGTGTAGTTTGTAGTCATACAAGCAGACGAGAGAAGAAACGTACTGACACACGTTATCAGTGTGATGCTTGTGACGTTGAACTTTGTGTAATAGGCTGTTTTGAAGATTATTATACTCTAAAGCATTTCTAAATCCTTCTATATAACAATAAAATTTGTTCCAGACATTTTTTCAAAAGAAAAAACATCTTATTTTTCTTTAAAAATACCCCGGCGCCAAAGGGTTAAACAAACCTTAATTTACATCAATATTTTCTGAATTCTAACAACAAATATAATCTTTCTAAAAATGAGCTCTCTTGAATACATCAAGAAATAAAAGATTTTTCATATATTTCTCTTATATAGTTTATATCATTACATGAGAGAAAAGGACATCTATCGAAATTTAATGGAAACATGTTTTTCTCTATATCATAAAATATCATATTACATATTGATTTTATGGAAAAAAATAATTTTATACATATTTGTAGAAATAAAAAGAACGACAGATGTTCATTTTAAATTGATCAATCATTTAAAAACAAAGTGATATCCATATAAAAAATTGAAATCAACTACAAGAACTTATTCAAAAAGAGAATAAACTATAGATTGGAACTACGTGTCAAATGACTATATAAATGGGAAAGAACGGATAAAAGTCATTTAACTTGTATTATTTAAACAGAAAAAAATAAACAAAAAATATTTTACATCTAATTAGGAGCTATTTTTAGTTAATAACACTTAATATGTGTCTTTTATTTTTTAAGGTTTGTGAATCGTACCTAATGGCACATAGTAATGTTTTTTTGTCAAGCATGATTTATTTTTACAAAAAAATGGTTACGCAATGAATTGGACTTGATGATTGTCTGCACTCATTATGTTTTTATTAAGACACGATACATTGTTAAAGATTCAAAACCTGAAGTGAATAACTTATTCTAATCTGTTTTTTTTGTATTTATTACTTTGACTTTTAAGGAAAAGGAAACTTTATTCTTTAACAAGCCTGCCAATCATGCTTTACAAGTCAAATATAAAAAAGACAATGTTGTTATTTTTACAACATATTCTATTGATTCGCGCAATTATTATTTGACATTATACGTAATATTTCATTTTTAAAATTTATCTGTATAAAAATGTTCAGTTTAGATTGATCACATTTAGTACCATGGTTTTATGCCAATTTCGAATTTCATCAACAAAAAGTAAGATAAATCATTTGATATTTATTAATATTTGTATAAGTACATTCTAGAGAATTGTTCAACGAAGACATATTGATAATTCGAGTTGGTAATTTTATTAATCGATGCGTTCATAATCATGTGGAAGAAATTATCGATGCAAATGGTAAAGTTGCAAACTTTCGAATGAAAAATGTCGAAAGTGAAAATGTCGAAAATAAAATGTAGAAAGGCAAAATGTCGAAAACTAGAAACCCTTCTAAATTCTAAGTGGAAAACTTTTTCTAAGTTTTGAACAATAGAATATAACACGACATACACACACACACAGCACAGAGTGAGGATGAGGGCAAAATCTTTGACCAAAATGGATTTAGACTTTCGACATTCTGCTTTCGACATTTTGCTTTTCGACATTTTTACTTTCGACGTTTTCACCTTCAATATTTAACCACTAAACCGATGCAAATAGTCAAGGAGCTGCTCAAACTGGTTCTCATCACGTTGCTCAAGATGGTAAACGTCATTAACATTTTATGGATTATGAACTATAATAAGATTTTTTTTTTACTACATCATTTATTTTATTCTCACTCTTATTATCTAAATAAAAAGCTGAAAAGATCATAGTTCGTCATCGTTAACATATGTGAAAGAATGAGAAACCAAAATTTATAATCAAAGAAATTTAAGATAAAAGCTTTCAACGTAATTCCTGCGGGTTAAAAATGTGAAATGCGATACGCCTATTGCCGCTGTTGTAAAAGATCTATAATCAAGATCTTTTTGAAAATTAATCAGCGATCAACATTTTTGTGCTAATGTTAATGGATAAATACATGAAGCATTTCATATAAATGTTATTTCATAACAAATCGATTGTTTTTCATGTAACTATATTTTTAAAGAGTAGCTGCCTGATTCGAGTTTGAAAATAAGTGAACATTCCAAAAAATAAAACTTTGATACAATTATACCTGAAAGATTTAGTTATTTTCTAAATGATTTATATCCATATTTATATATACATGATACGCATTCCTGTAATTTCACAAATAGATTTACTTGTTTTTCTGACTTTAAATTCGGTATTAATGTATGTAATTATATGCATACATATTTAAACGAGTTTAAAAATAAATTTGTTTTTTTTCTTATTTAAAATTTAATATATATCAGAGATGTGCACCGCACCTAAAAGATTAGGCGGAGGCAACGCGGAAGGAAGGCGGGAATCTTAAAATTGCGGCGGATGCGGTCACCGCCAGGGAGCTTTTTGGCGGAGGCGGAGCAGCTGCCCGTGTTTTCTTTTTCAACGAGGTGTGAAAGCAGTGCGGCCGCTTATGCACTTATTTTCAACGAGGCACGGAGCGGCGCGGCCGCCTGATAAGAACTTGAGAAATCCATTATACTGATTTTTTTCAAACTTATTACACCGTAATATTGCGCAACACATAAAGAGCCACTTATTAACACTCAAATATGAACGACAACATAAAATTGAATGGGCTATGAAAGGATATCCTGCTTAACAAAATTTAGCTAGACGTATATGCATTGATACGCTACTACTTTCCATGTTAACTTATTTTACACTTCAATTTGTACAAATTGAAATTTTGAATGATTTCAAAAATTAATATTCTTTCAGAAGAAATTGGTCATATTCACAGATAGATTTAATATCGAAATGACTTTTAATAAACATTGTTTACTATTTATTCTTTTTATTCAATCCAAAAGTCTCAAATTAAGATAGTAAAGCTAATGGTATCTTAGACTAAATGACTCTAGCGATAATTCAATTTGTTTTCGTTAGTTTTTAACATTTGATGGTGATTCTTTTTTCAAAGATTGCTACTGAAGTCTTTACGAAACATACTTTTAGCCTAGAGAAAGAAAGACGAAAGTGCAGTATCGAATATCACGGTTTACAATATGAAATTCCCGATCGAATATGTAAATGGAGTTTTTGGGGTTATATTTCTACAGATAGTCAGATTCTATCATAAAATCATTAAAAACTTCAGCTACAGAGAGATACTTAGACCTTAAAAAACAGAGAAAAGCGTAGTGGTTAGAAAACATGAGACCAAAACGATAAAAAACATAGCGAATATCCCAAAATAGAGGTGATGTTCGACTTTTTTGCGAAAAGTTAAAAAAAGAAAGACGAACGTGTCGTAATCGTCGTACTGTAGTCAAAACTATCATCGAGCCATATTTGATTTTTGACAGCACGTCTTTAGATAATTTTTCGCTATATTCTTTTATATTTCT
>JAJEKB010020600.1:645258-744296 GCA_022393335.1 Macrotrachela quadricornifera | reverse complement strand
TTCCATGGTAAAATATTTGAATGATGTTCAAATGTACTAACAAATACCACGTGTGTACGTCGAACATTTTCATCTCTTAAATTTAAAACATTAACAAGTTTATTAACAGCTGCTGTTGATCCTTAAAATCATTATATATTTTATTTATTATTTAATTAAAGAATAATTATTTAATTAACCTGATCCAGTAAAAATAAGAACATCTTCATCATTAGCATTAAGACATCTTTTAATAAATCTTCGTGATCCTTCACGATATTTTGTTGTTTGGAATCCAGAAGCATTATTTTCAGTGTGTGTATTTGCATAACTAAACATTAGAATTCAAAAAATTAAATTATTTCTTACAATAGAACGGTCTATACTGTCATGCGAATTGATTGACTAGACAAAGACTCTTAAATCTTAAGGTCTGTGAAATTTAAGTATAACAAGGAATGAGGAAAGATTGAGTGTACTACTATAAAGACAAAACACAGTATTGTTCAGGCCGATTATAAATTTTGTACGGATTGTCTTTCAAATGGGCCGAACAACACTATACTTTGTCCGTATTTTAGGCACGACATATTATAAATGCGTTAGTTTTTCAGTGAAAATGATCATTTTTTCGTTGTTAGTTTAAAAATAAAAATTATTCATACTAAGGTAAAACATTGGTAAGAATGTAATGTTCAATAAATGTTAAAGCTCGTCCAGATGCTGTATAATCAGCATAAATAACTATAAAAAAAAAAGAAAATTTCGTTTTTTTTTATTCTTATTGTCAAAATAATCGTACGTTTTCGAGTTCCCCATGGAGTATGAATAGGACAATCTTTACCAATAATATCTGAATTAATATTTTCAATAAGTTTTTTTCTATCTAAATAAATTATTTCATATTAAAATTAGAATAAAAAATTTTCTTTTTTTTTTAGTTTAAACTAACCATCACTGAATTGCTTAGAATTAGAAAATGTAGATGTTGTTACATGATCATCTGATGTGAATAATTGATCAACTTGTTTATTAAAAGTATGTTTATCTAATATATTAACACTTTCATTTGAATCAAATGTATGTTGAAGATTAGATAAATTATGTAAAGAATGAGATGTTTCTAATGATGAATAATTCTATAATAAATAATTTAATTTAAATTTAGACTTTTTTTCTATTTTTAATTTACTGTTGAATATTCATTTTGATTTGTAGAATTTTCAATAAATGAATGAATTGTAGATCTTGGTTCTTTTGAATTCATTCGACGTAAATTAGGTTGATTTGGTTTATTTTTATTAATTTCATCTAAATTAAAAATAACTATGTCACACAATCCCTCTGCTATTAAAATGTAAAACACAATCTAACAGTATTTTAGAATGTATTTCACAAAAAAAAAATGATTTACCAGAATTTGTTAAATATGCATAGGCAGCAAACTAATGAAAATAAAAATACAAAAATAATTCGTTTTTTTTGATTTAAATGTAAAATTCACATACATTAACATCCCATTCATACATTTCTAGAAAATTTATTATATCATCTAGATTTGTCCAATTGGATAATGACTATTAAAAGAAAACAAAAACATTATATAAATGAGAATTTAAAATAAAATTTTACTTTAAAATATTGAATTTCATTTTCGTGTGATGCAGCCATTAGAATTTTGATTATAACTAAAATGAATAACTATTTTATTTTTAAAAAGAATTAAATTTATTCGAAATTAAATCTTATATATATATACGTAAATTTCTTTAGGATGGTAAATAAATTTATGAATAATATTGGAAATATCACAAATAATGGAAGAAAAAAAGAATTTTACGACGTAATTATACTTGGTTTTTTTTCCCTATTTATGACATATTATTACTATTTCATCTTTTTTTTATGTTATTTTTAGTTAAAAAAAGAATGTTTGCATTACTCATTCTTATTTAACTTTTATAATAAGTCATTGCCATTGATTATACAAATGATTGCTTCTTTCTATATATACTTTCTTTATTGACAGATGAAGAACAGTCGAAACAGTTAATTTTAAGCGATAGAGGAATGTTATATTTGTTTGCAAAAAAAAACGAAAATTTTCTTTATTTAAGCTTCTATATATTCGATTACAATCAAATTGCGACACAGTTAAAATATAACTTAGTTGCAAATTTTAATCATTTTACGGCGATGGATTTTACTATATTTTAATAAGAAACTTAATAGAAACACATTTTCCTTTTTTTTTTCTTCTATGTGATCTTCAAGTTTGTGCTTCGTTTGATTTATTGAACGTTCTCTTGAATTACATTTTAGATTCTCAAATGGTACAATAAGAAGTAAAAATCGCATAAGATTTTCACAAAACCGTAACATAGTCATACGGCTTCTATCATCATTTTCTTTGTAAACTTATTGAGGTTTCAAAAACTATCTCAAATTCCACTTTTTAATATCATGTTTGAAACCGTTTATTGACTTACATTTTAAAATTCTTCATGCAAATGAAAAGAAAGCGTGAAAGATAATATTATAAATAGAATACAAAAAAAAAAATTAAAATTTTTTCTTCATTTCGTTTTTGCTGTACAATACGTGTAGATACAGAAAAAGATCTATCGTTCTATAATACAAACAATAGCAAAAAATTATGATATAACCGAATTCAAAGTTAAACAGAAAAGAATGTAAGCACACCACCGAAAGCATAGACAAGAACAGAACAATATATATCTCCCGCTTCCAACGTCTTCTCTCATGCATACATCGCATTCCACCACATCCTCTCCAACTTAAATTATTTTTTGTTTTGAATTTGATACTGAATTTTTTTTCGTCACTTATAAAATTTTTTTCTAAGTCTATTCTGCTGATTCTTGCTAGTAATGATTAATGTCATGAACTATACGTCTTGTTAATATTTAATTTTACCATGTAATTATTATTTATCTTATGTATAACCATCAATATTTGTATAGAAAACAATAATACTTACACAGAATTATTTTTTATGTTTTTTGAAATTTATACTAATATAATTTCAGTGAACTAACATTTCAACGTTTTTTTTGATGTTATTAAACAAATAACTTTGATTATTAATAGTACAAAAATACGTTATACTGGTTTTATTATTATATTGGAATTTAAAAATAAATATCATCATTTGCAATTGCTCAGTTACAATCTACTCGATATTCTCCTCTTTTTCAATGTACGTGTTCACAGAATAGCAAAAACGAGTTTTTCATTGCTACTAATAATATGATAGATTAAGAAATATTAGTTAATCGTACTGAAAGTACATCTGTATCTATAACAATGGAATAAGCTTTCTACACAAAGGTACTAGCATATACGGAAGTACTCAATCCAAAAAAGTAAGATAAATATATAATCTAATCTGAAAGGTACAATCAGATAGTCAAGATTTTGAAGAGAACAGAACCCAAAGTCGAATCACAATTCAAATTTTGGATGAAAAAAAACGTTTCTATCTGGTGAGAATAGATGATCAAGAGATCGTGTGCCCATTGAAAGCATGTTCCCTCGACTGTAAGGAGGGTCATATGAAAAAAAATAGTTTGTAAGTTTGTGTCAGGGTCAAAGGTCAAAAAAACATGTTCTCAGAAAGATCCATTAGAGATCATAGCTTTGACAAAAGTCAACAGTTAACCTTGGACCAAAGCTTTTCCGGGCCAGGGAATCGAATGGTACTATTAGTTTTTCGATTTTTTTCAAGCACTTTTTTTTGCTAAAAAAAGGATTTTTTAAGAAAAACATGGTTTTTTATAAAGTTTGACCAAAGGTTTTCGGGGTCGGTGAGTCGATTGGCATGATTAGTTTTTTAGTTTTCTGGCCCAAAAAATTATTTTTTTACCAAAAATACTTTTTTGACTCTCTTGATTAATTTTTTTTTCCAAAAAATGTTTTTTTGACTCTCATGATCATTTTTTTCCCGAAAAATGTTTTTTTTGACCCTCATTCCCTCGACTGAAGGGAGGGTCATATGAAAAAAAATAGTTTGCTTGTCGTCGGGGTCAAAGGTCAAAAAAACATGTTCTTAGAAACATCTCTCAAAGAATCAAACTTCACGCTTGACTCAACGCTTAAGGTCTGACCAAGGATTTTTGGGGTCGGGGAATCGAATGGCACTATCAGTTTTTGAATTTTTACAAATAACTTTTTTTGCTAAAAAAGGCTTTTTTCAAGAAAATAATGATCTATATTATAATGTTCGGTGTGTGTCTGTCTGTTACCGGGATCAAAAAAACATGGTTTTAGTTCGAGCTCTAGAGGAAAAAATAGGCTTGGCTATCTTCTTCTATATAATAATGTTGATTGTCTCTGTGTGTGTGTTACCAGGTTAAAGGAACAGGAGTGATGGTAAAGATAGGATCAAAGGAGCATATGATTGTTTTCAAAGAAATTTTTAATATTGGTTACCTTTAAATAAATTGAATATCATGTAATAAGCTTTATTTCAGAGAAGAAGTAGAATTCTAAAAGTGTCTTTAAGAATTCATTCGCGAGCAGAAAAGATTTTCTTCACAGAGTGAAAGCAGCCGTGCAGCATGCACAGGTTTCCACTAGTTTCTTATAAAGTTTGACAAAAGGTTTTCCGGGTCAACGGATCGAATGGCACTATTAGTTTTTGAATTTTTTAAAATAAGTTTTTTTGCTAAAACAGGGCTTTTCCCTCGACTGTAGGGAGGAACATATGAAAAAAATAGTTTTTAGGTGTATGTGTGGCAGGGTCAAAAAAACATCCGTATAAAAAATAACTGAAACATTCAAAATTAATCTTTCGGAAAACGTTCATTACACCGAGGCATGACAGTTAATCAACGGTATTGCTTACTTTGGTGGTATCTGAATTGATCAATTGATGTGAGGAATTGGTGAGGTTTCCTATTTTTCATCGAAAACAAGTATTTTATCACGATTTGCTGATTTCACCATGGTGTGTAATGAACACCATTGGTTGTTGTGGTGGTATCGGAATTGATGAATGAAGGTATATGGTAGTATTAACTTCGTTAGAGGATTTTTTTCCTCGATTGAGTGGAGGAGCATACAAAAAAAACTAAAATGAGTTTGTATGCGTATCATCGGTCGTACGTCAAAGGTCCCATTTGAAACATATTTATTTGCCCCAAAGATTTTCGAGATTGAGGAATCCGAATCTGGCATTAGCTTTTAAAATTTTTTTAAACGTATTTTTTTCACAAAGGATATGTTTTTTATGAAAACAAATATATTTTATAAAGTTTGAGCAAAGGTAATCATAGTTGAGGAATCGATTGATGATGTCAGTTTTTTAAATTTTCTTGAGATTATTTTTTCACACAAAGGACAGGTTATTTCACGAAAAAATTTTTCTTTGTAAAATTTGATCATAGATAATTGAGGCTCACGACTTGAATCGAGTTTACTTTTTGTTACATTGTTTTCCTATAAAACTAGAAAGCTAACTCGTAGAAAAATAATCGTCACCTGAGAAAAAAGTTTGATGCATGGAATGGCTAACCATGAGTGGTGCCTCGAAGGGGCGCCGACGAACGACTAGCCGTTCTCTCTTATAGGTACAAAAGTTGTGTTTCAAGGAAGACTTAAAGAATTATGAGTTTTTATGGAACGCATTATCTCGGAGTTGCAATCTTAATTGGAGTTGAGCGGGATACTGGTGTAACCAAAGCATAAGTAAATTGTTTCGGCACGTGACGTTTGGGCAGCATACTGTATTTTAATTACCTATTCTAAGAAAAATTTGTGAGCCTTTTGGGAGAAGCGAATAATGGTCGAATTATGTAGTTAGAAGGCAAAGCTTCAGTACCCTATAAAGTTTGATGCACGGAAAAGCTAGCCGTGAGTGGGCTCCGGAGGAGCGCCGACGAACAACTCGCTGTTCCTCTCTAGTTAGACATAGTAGCTGTCTTCTAATAGAGATATATAAAAATATCTCACAGGATAATTTGTCACAAATTACGTGACATTCGTGGTGACAGGATGAGAAGAATGGGAGCATAGTGAAAGCGTGTAACTTTGTCTCAGATGTGAAATGCAGCAGGAGTCATTGTCTGATACTAGAAGTCAACTGATGGGTGGGTTCTATGGTGATTTAACTTGTTTTTTGAAATAATTGAAACGTGCAAAAGGCGAATGAGAACTATGAATTATAAGCTGCTCAACGAAGCCTGACAGATGGAACGGCTAACCGTGAGTGGCACCCCAGAGGGGCGCCGACGAACGACTAGCCGCTCGCGTAATTGATCGCAAAAATTGTGCTTTAGTATAGACTCAAATGAATCATTTGTAAATTGATTCTTAGCAGATTAAACTAATGTCGTTATTATTAAATCATCGGGATCATAATAAGGAGTTAAGCCCATAAAATGATGCGTTCTTTAAGCAAAATTTCTGTTTTATAAAATGAGAACTAATTGAAAGAGTTTTATATTCTTATGATTCTATATGGAATCAAAGGTTGGAATATCTAACATGATTAGACACAGTTTACTTAAATGTGGTGGTGTAACATTTCTCTGAGAAAAGGGTCAACGAATTCACAGGCTGAGCGCTACCTTGGTGAATTTTACTCTATAATGATAGTTTTAGGATAGTATAAAAATCTTAAATGATACACGTGTTTCTACTTCGTGTTATGTGAAGAATGTAAATGAAAAATAAAGTAGGGAGAGATATTACAACTTTTCTTGATTCAGTCGAGGGTCAAGTGAGTCTTAGAGACGAACGTTACTTGTTATTTATTCGCTATTATGAAGAACAACAGAAATAAATGAAGAGTTTTATCTAAAAAGATAACTTCTTATATCTTCAATAAAACAAAATAATTGATGATTAAAATAAAATATGTATATGTTTTACTTATGTGGAAAAAAAACACGAATTTATAATAAAAATCCTTATGATCGATGATCATCTATTGTATATCAGTCAAAAAATATATTAGTACTTCAAGAAAAAAGGAGAAAATGTTTTTATAGACAGTTCAACATTTTCGATAATTGTATAAATAATAAAGGACTATAATAGAAAAAGTGATTGCACTCAATTGATAGAATAAAGATTTAATTCGTTTTGTTTAACTTTGATTATGTATAGATACAATAATGGCCAGAATCAGACAAAAAGAGCATTATCTAGATTATTCTACATCGACCCAAAAAATGCATTGGCTTGTGAGTCTTTCTTAGCTCAATCCTGAGAGCAGGGTATAGAAATAAAAACATCTTTCGTTCGGGGAAAAATTGTGGCCGAGATGGAGCGACATTTTTTCGATTCTTGTGATTGCAGCCAACCACTTGGCTACAATATCCAATATGTCTGCGGGAACTTCCTATGAAAATATCATTAATTTCACCAATGTATATCTATAAATAATAACATCCTATAGCGCACAATTAAGGTCTTCACCTCATATTTTGAGAACAATGCAATTTGAACGTTCAAAACAAGTTATCCGCTTTATTCAATAACAGTAGTATAGAACTGGACAAGTCAGTTGCACTCGAACAAGGAACGTTAGCAGTCGACTCGAATATTTTGGAAGATAATTCACTTTAGCTACTAAGACATACAAACTAAGTAAAATAAATGTGAAAATCTCGGATTTAAATCCCAGTGTTATGTGTACTTCAAAAAGTAAAAAGGATTGACGACAATTTGATTTTGATCGAACTGTTGAAAAGCCAGCTATCTTGAGTCTATGCTCAGCATTTTGACCTTATCTCATGAACGGATTGGGCATTTCAGCTCTGGGACATCTCAATTGAACAGAAAACACTTTGGTCTACGAATTTATTCTACTCAACTGAGTAAGTTATGGAATAAAAGAAATGCTAGAAGTCAAAAACTGCGTAAATCCAAAGAAATATTACACTCCGGGAGGCGATATTTTGAATTTTTCTCACCTGGTGCATGATATCCCAGGCTTAGTTTTCTACAAGACACATCTTTTCTCACTAAATTATAAGAATAAAAAAACCTGGGGAGCCAAGTTAGCATGGACGACATTTTAGGCGACCCTATCTACTGATCATTGATTCAACTCTCAGAGTAATATAATATCTTAAGAAAATCACAGAAATCGAGTTCAGATTCGTGCTCAGCTTAGAAAATTGGGTAGGAAGAATTATTTCAGAATAGATTCGGGCTTGTATCTAGTGAGATTTTGGTTACAGGTAACATCATGGATCTATGATAGATGTATGATACACAGAGGCATCAGTATTTTCATAATAATTCACCAATATTAATAGCTATTGAGTTCGGATTTTTTCCATTTGATAACTCTTTTTAGTAGCGACAAAACCATGCATCTAGAATGCCCCAAAATCGCTAGTCACCCTTGCCTTAGGATACAAATTGTGGGACCCTGTTTTGGCAACTTACACTTAAAAAACTAAGATTTAATTCAAAAATAAGATCATATTCGGAATCAGCGCTAAAAACTGAGTCGATTTATATATGTTGTGAATAATTCTGAGAAAAAATCTCTGTACTCTCCTCAAGGATGGTCTGGTCAATAATGACAATTTTTTCGATAACTCAGCCATATTTTGACGGATACTTCTCATCTTCAAACTAGACCAAGATATTGATGAGACAATTCTGTGCATAATATTTCAGCTCAATTGCATGTAGTTGTGAAGAGTTAACGTGTAGACAGACGACTTGACGAATACAATAACCAATTCTTGAATGCACTCACTTTTTCAGTACACTAAAAGATGTTTGATTCGTTCTAGAATATGAAAATTCAAGCTGTTAATTATTGATTTTGTTACTCCAGGTTTTATGCAGTAACATGTCATATTCTAGGTTAAAAACTAAATTCAATTCTATATTGATAAAACTTCTCCTAATTATTCAACAGTCCAGTGAGCACTTTAAAATCTAAATTTTATTTCCGATTTAATTTCAAACAATAAGAATATCAAAGAATATTTTAGATAAGTGATAAAGATTATAAATTCATGTCTGATGATTTTCATTATCTTCCGCATATAAGTTTATGTTTATATAATTGCCAGTCCATTGTTTGACATTCTTTTGAACAATAACGTGCTTGTTTACATTTGCCACAAACATGTAATGCATTTGCTTCTCCACAACATCGGCACATATTCATTACCCGTTCAGATTCATTTTGCATTATAATTGATGAAAAATCATCAATGCGAATTAAGGGTTTGCTATCACTTCCTCCTATTCTTAGATACGGATTTATTATGTTCATTTTGCTTCCAGTTGTGAATATTTTACTAGTTAAATATTCACCTTGTCCTTCAGGAAAACTATAAATGAACATTCGTTCACAATCAAAATTTTCATCTTCAATCACAAGATGAATAGATGGAGACCATGACCAAGCTTCTTCAATAATTGTTACGGAAAGAATATATCCATCATAAATATGATCTTTTCTTGGATCGATTTCTTTCAATGAAATTGCTTTTAAACCAACTAATGATTTTGATGTTTGCTGTTGAAATCTAGGTGTAAGACTGTGAGGTATAAAACAATGTAACACATTAGTTTTCGCTAGTAATGATATGTTAGCCTGATATTCACGATGTTGTTTTATAACTTCAATTCGATGTGTATCTGTAAGACGAGATTTGCGATCAAGAATAGGAACTGTAACATTTGCATTTAATTTAAACTCATTGTCAAACATACACTTGAGGAGTGGTTTACTGGCCGATTCATAAGGCAAAAAACATGGTAATTGCAGTTTTTCAGCTTCTTTACCTTGGTTATATATTTTCCTGACAATATCTACTGTATCATTCTGTTCTAGAATATCCAAATAACAGCTGGCGATTGCATAGTATGATTGAGGTACTTTACGATGATCTTTAGGTGCAACTGTCAGAAATGTTTCATATGATTCAATTGCTCCAACCATATCTCTTTCTAATAGACGTAATGCAACGGCTTTAGAATACAGTAATTCATAATAATTAGGATCTATTTCTAAACCAGTATTAGCATCATGCAAAGAAGCTTCATATTGCTTCAACCAACCATTCACCGCAGCACTTAATTCAAAAAAAAATATTGATTTTGGGTACTTTTGTTTGCATGAAACAAGGAAATGAAGAGTTAATTCATATGAATCCATATTTAATATAGCATAACATATTCGAGCATCTTCATCGAGTTGTAAAAAAGCAGTCGTTGGTAGTTGACTACAACGGTGAAGTACTCGATCAACAATATCGATAATTTTCTGACGCGTTTTTATATTAGGAAATTGCGCAACAATATGTTCAATACGATAACACTCGGAGAGTTCATGCACACATATATCTTCTTGTTCTTCTGTTAAAATTTCGGATTGGATCAGTATATTTAATACTTCTGCGAAATGCTCGAGAGCATCACATAGCTTTTTGGCCGTTATTGAACCACGATTAGCATGTTGATTTAGTATGTTATAATAAAGCATATAGAGACGATTAGATAGCATACTTGGAGTTCTTTTTGTGTATAATGAATCGATGAGGTTTTGAATTACATTCATTCCCTGTAAAATATCTGGTGAAGAGTGATCAATTGCCATTTGCTTTACTTGTAGACTTTGCTCAAACATAGAACGATGCATTTGAGCAACAATATTACCTGATTCACACGCTCGATCATACCAAATTTTTGCCATTTTAAGATCATTTTTATCACGTAACCGTTCAGCTAAAGTCAACATAGCATTTGGATCACCTTTTGTCGCTGATAATTCTAATAGTTGTTCGCCTTTGTTAATATCTTGATTAACACCAGCACCTTCTAGATACATTAAGCCTAAATTATTTGCTGACTGAGCACTACCATGATCAACTGCACGTTGATACCAATAAGCCGCGGTTGCTAAATTTTTCTGAACGGTCACGCCTTCGGCATATCTCAGTCCTAGAGAATGTTCAGCTTCAGCTACGCCAATATTCGGAAGTACTGGATACAGTCGATGTCGTGGTGATTGTGCAGCTGCTTGTTCAAATAGTTCAAGAGCTAAATCATGATCCTTTTTTACACCTAAACCACGATCGGTCAATCGAGCTAAATTATACATTCCTTCAGCATTGCCTTGACTTGCTGCTTTAGCAAAGTGTTTAGCAGCTTGTTCATAATCTTGTTTAACATCAATATCTCCATGTTCATATTTATGTCCTTTCACTACATTATCTCCAGCTGGATCTATTTGCGCCGTTATTCTATGACCCGAACGGATATGTTCAGGATTTACTCCTCTTTTTTGTTTCATTTCATTTAAATGTTCAACCATTGTTATTGGTTTCACTCTAGGATCAAGATGTTCTTGCCGTTTTTGTCGACCATATATCTGTCGACTATCGTCTAATGATTTTCGTACTTCATCATTTGTGGGTTCAAGAGCTAATGCTCTTTGAAACGAATTAATAGCTTTTTCATGTTCATTTAAGGCAGCGTATACTTTGCCAACACGAAAATGTCCCTTCCACCATGTTTGCCATAGTGTTCGAGTTTGTTTAGCATCTTGCAGTGCCTGATATCTTTGATCAGTTGAATCATCGATTTCAAAACAATGTGAAGCACCAAATTTTTGTTCGTAAAATGCTAGACGACTAGAAGACATATTCGAATAGAAAACAGCACGATCATGATTTGCAACACCTGGTAAACCAATTGCTTTTGTAAATAATGTAATAGCATCAGAAAATTTACTATCTTTATGAGCTTCTATACCTAATGAGTTTAATCGTTTCGCTTCTTTCACATTTTCATCATTTATAGATTGAATAGATGAATCAAAGATGCTATCATCTTTTAATTTATCTAACTCGCTGTTGATATCACCGAATGCAACTAAAATTGTTGATATTTCAGTCCAAAATTGATTAAATTCAACATCATCAATAGATTTTTTTTCATGATGACTTAGTTTATTTCGAATATCTTTTAATTGTTTTAAAAGCGTATCTTCATTATCTAATTGTTCAATTTGATTTTGATTTAATGTTGATGGACGATCAATAAATAGTAGAAGAGCAGTTAATATTGTTAAATCCCATTCATTTGAATCTCCATTAGAAACAGATGTTTTCTGAACTGGTGTTAAACTAATCTTTTTATTTTTTCTGATAACATTAGTTGAATAATTGTTTCCACATGTCGGTGAATCATCCCATACTTTTCCGCCATTGAATAGAGAATAACGAGTTTTGAACAATTGACGAAGCGTATCTTGTGAACGTGTAAGTAGAAGCCCCAATTTGAAATAATTACGAACGTCTGTCGATATACCAGTCATGCCAAATTTGAGCTAATAAATATGATAATAAAGATGATATTTAAAGTGTAATTTGTTTGTGATCAAACCTTTTGATAAATCTTTAATATTTTATTATGTTTAAAATAATTTATTTTATATTTCAAAGCGTCTTGATCTACTATGAAAATATTTTCTTTTTGCAAATAAATATTGTTATCTATGCATAAAAGTTAACGCAGATATCTTGAGGGTGTCTTTTATCTTTTCTCGTATATGTTGGCATGAGAACGACGTTACATGTATTTTTCTTACATCTCGTTTATTATAGCTTCATCATTTTTATTTTTTTTCTCTTTCTACATATACTTCAAAACGTGTCATTCTGTAATCTATATATATAACGAAGAATGTCTGTCTGTCTGTCTGTCTCTTTGTTACGCATTCGGTCCCTGTACAAGCTAGCGTCACGAAACTATCCGCATCAGTTTCTTGAGTGCGCGAAGGAAAGTCGGCAGAGTGATTGGGGATGAGAAACAGAGGCATGTATAAAACTTCATTCAAGTCGTAAGAAACCGTGATTTTATTCACTTTCTAATCAAATGACGCAGTTCAATGCAAGTTTGAGAGTGATCGTGTTCATAGTGGATGTGAGTGAGGATGTCAATTTGAGCCCGATGAGAAGAGTCCTGTTGAAGATGCCTGATGCACGCCAGTAAAAGTCCTGTCCAAGAGTTTTCAGGTGTGAAGCGAAAATCTGTCTTGCAGATAGCTCGTCCTCAGCGGGGAACAATCCAGTAGAAGACGTGTTATGTACAACAGAAAAAGTCGGATGGAAGATGCAAATCTTTAACCATATTCTCTTTTCATCAGATATCTCCGTTAGTAAAACATAAATTGGTAACATATTTCAACACAAACAATAATTGAATGAATATATAGATCATCGAGCATAAGATGACAAAACTGATTCCTTTTCTCATATTGTATATGTCAAAGCATGCTTTCTTTGCAATTATTTCTTAAAATCACATCTTTTCAAAAACTAAAAATTTCGCATTTCATCACTTCAAATATTATGCCACTTTCACATGCAAAATGGCAGAAAATATTAGTATAATGAAGACTTGGGATAGGTATTCGCGATAAATATTCATTTTCGGACACAAGTCACTGACGAATCATTTACCAATCGATGTAAAATTTGAATATCTATTGCATGATGTAAAGGTGCCATGACTAACTTGAAACAATTCATTTTGTAGTGTATAAAATCGTGATAAACTTCACTATGTAGAAGATTTATTCAGGGTTATGAGACAGCTGTGAGTAATATATTGGTGTTGATTTTTCTGATGTTCGTTGTTAGTAGAAATAGTAACACACGTTTGAGAGACGATGAAGCAAGTGAAAGGGTTAGATGTTTTGGACATTTCATAACCTTATTTGGAATTGAGGGGTTACTTGAAGATATTAGATGTTTTATGTTTTTAGTGATATGTATATGACTATTAAGTTTATTCTTTTATTGACAGTAATTAAAGTTGTTATGGGTGTTGAGAAGTTGTGATAGTGTATTTTTCTTTTAGTTTAATTCTTTTATGTTTTTGTTTCCTTTGAATGATCTTGAATACGTGAGAAAGAGGTGGTATCTGTATTTTTTTTTGACTTTGTTTAATTGATAGCTGCTACTTCATTGGTATTAAACCTTTTTATGTCTCTATTATTGTATGTCGTACATAGCAACAACATATTGTTGTGATTCGTAATGTGTTTCTCTCTCTTTTTCATCTTTCTATGAATAAGTTTTGTTAATTTTTTCATATATGTATGCAACTAGCTTCATTGTCTAATCTATTTACGCTGCTGCGAAATTATTGTTCGATCATCAGTACCATTTGATAGAGCTTCAAATTCTGCACAAGAAAGCATGAAAGATAATATTATAAATGGTACTATGATACAAACAACGGAAAAAGAAATAGATAGCTGCACATACTGAAAATATCAATTCTTGACAATATTTTAGATTTTTTTATAATATTAAAGTTTTGTTAGTTTTTTTTGTCACTTGTAAAATTTTTTCTATGGGTATTCTACTAATTCTTGCTAGTAATGATTATTGTCATGAATTATACGTCTGGTTGATATTTAATTGTCCATTTTTAAAACAGAATTTTTATCATGTAATTAGTCATCGAAATCTGTATAGGAAATAACAATACTTACTAAGGAGGGGAGCAACGGTTTTACTTTTGAAATTTTTTGAGATTTATATAAACATAATTTCAGTGAACTAACATTTCAACGTGTTTTTGATGTATTGCTTAATCATTTGATGATAACTGTTTTCATTGCAAATGATTAGTTTTTTAATTACTATTAAAAAAAATTTTTTGGTTATGTATTTTGTATTCTGAATAACTTGTAACTACTATTAATTAAAATAATAGATAGATGTCGTTTGTGAATAGTAATATTTTTATATGATCGAATGAATGGTGAAAATTATTTCACCAATAGTATATGTTCAATATTCATGTTTTAACTATTTCTTTTTCGTTTTTATGTGTGTATACGTGTGTAGATATTCTTAGTTGATATTGTTTTTGTTTATTTTTATTTGTTATTTTGTGCAATCAACTTCGTATTTATTATTTAAAATTTGGAATAGAAAAAAAAATGGCAATGAATACAACAAGTGATGAAGAAATTCAATTAGAAATAAATGATAAAACAGAAAATTTATCATTAACAAAAGAAGAAAATAATGTTATTAATGATGATAATAATTCATTTCATTTACTTGAAGGTCGATGGACATTTTGGTATACACATCGACCAACAACATTTCGTAATAGTGCAGTTAATTATGATTCATGTTTAAAAAAACTTGGTTTAGATTTTTAATTATTAGTTTTATTAAATAAAATATTTTCTTTTATATAGGTACATTTGGTTCAATAGAAGAATTTTGGTGCTATTATGATCATATGAAATTTCCTTCTGAACTTCCATTTTATAGGTTTGATAAATACAAAAAAAAAAACATTCTTCAAATTTAAAATATTTATTTTAGTGATATTCATTTATTTAAAGAAAATTTAAAACCAATGTGGGAAGAAGAAGGTAATCGTCTTGGTGGTAAATGGATTTTACGTTTAAAAAAAGGTTTATCTACACGTTTATGGGAATTACTTGTTATGGCTATTATTGGTGAACAATTTAATGTTGGAAAAGAAATATGTGGAATTGTTTGTTCAATTCGTCCACAAGAAGATCTTATTAGTGTATGGACTAAAACAGCTAATAATCAATTAGTTACACAAAGAATTAAAGAAACAATGAAAAAAGTACTTAATTTACCACAAGATTGTAAGGATATTAAATAAAAAAGATTTTGTTTTTTTTGATAAATAAATTTTATTTTAGGTCCAATAGAATATAAAACACATAATGATTCATTACGTGATAATTGTAGTTATCGTAATACAGATCGTGTTCGATAAATTTAAAGTTATTTATATGATTATGAAGAGATGTATTCGTAGATATATGAAAAAAAAAAACAAATCAGATATTATATCATTTGTTCTTATTCTTATCTTCTAATGTTTTTTTTTTCTTGTACGAAACAAAGTACAGCGACATTTTTTTGGTTTTCTTTTTCAATTATAGTCGTTATTATGATAAAAAAAAATAGTTGTTTTTTTTTTTCTTCTTTTATTTAAGATGACTGATCATTTTTTTCAAAGAACAAATTCTATATGGTATTTAATATGTGATGGAGGTATTTTACAATTAGCTATACTTACATTTTGGCCTAATATAATGCCATATGAATATTTAAATTTATATGGTCAATTTACAAAATATTTAGCATATAATTATCATTATTTACTTGTATATATTTTTTGGTTTGCAATTTTTTTACATATATTTGAAGCATTTATTGCTCAACGTATATGTCAAAAATTAAATATTGATTTATATAATACATGTCGATGGTTTATACAAACATTATTATTAGGTTATCCATCATTGGGTTTATTAAGAAAATATCAGATGAAAAAAAGAAATTCACTTTAGATTTTTTTTTTTGTATTAAAATTTCGAAAAATATATTTTGTTAAAATAATTTTGATAAAAATGAAATGATTTGATACTGATGAGAGAAGTTTTCGAAGAGACGAGTCCGTAACGGACTTTTAATGAAAGGTACGACCTAAGGTTTCTTTAAGCCATATCCTCCCTGTAGAAATTTTCGTTCGTAGGGGGAGGTCAGGTCTCCCTTTTGGGATTTGTCCTACGCATAAAGATCTTCGAAACTATATACTATAGGAAAATTCGAATATAAATAAATTAATTCTAGATGAGTAAACGTTTTCAATCACCTAATCTCTTTTGGTGGATTATCATACCTGGTGGATTTATTTTATTATTTTTATTAATATATTATCCTTATATAATACCATATAATTATTTGAATGTATTTGGTAGTTTATTATCTTATTTATCATTAAACTATCATATGATTCTTATGATAATTTTTTGGTCTGCAATAATTGCACATGTTTTTGAAGCAATAATTGCTCGTCAGATTTGTCAAAAACTTAATATTGATCAAGAATCAACATTTTTATGGACAATACAAACATTTATTTTAGGATTTCCTTCATTAACTATACTAAAAGGTTATATTCAACAACGCAAATAATTAAATTATGTTTAATCTATTTTATTTTTTTTTAAATTAATTTAATATTTAATTTTTGATTATATTTTTTTTTAAATTAATTTAATATTTAATTTTTGATTATATTTTTTTTTCTAGATAAAATATGTCTGGATCATCAAGTAATAAACAAGAAGAAAAAGCACCTAAAATAAATTTATCTGATACTGAATGGAAATCAAAATTAAGTGATGAACAATATCGTATATTACGTTTAAAAGAAACTGAATATCCAGGTACAGGTGAATATAATAAACATTTTGAAAATGGTACATATAAATGTGCTGGTTGTGATCAAGAACTTTATGCGTAAAATTTCAAATTTAATTTAAATAAAAAGATTTCTTTTGTTTTAATTAGTTCATCATCAAAATTTGATTCTCATTGTGGTTGGCCAGCATTTTCTTCATCAATAGGTACATCAGTTAAACGTGAATTAGATGCTGATGGTTATCGTGAAGAAATTTTATGTTCGAATTGTAATGGTCATTTAGGTCATGTATTTGAAGGTGAAGGTTTAAAAGATGCAAATGGAAAATTAATTGAACAACGTCATTGTGTTAATTCTGTTTCATTAAAATTTGAAAAGAAAAAATAAATTTTGTATTTTAATAAAATCCTTTTTCATTTTTCCTTTTTTTTTTGTCTTTGTAGATGACATTAGAAAATAATTCAATTGAAATAAAAAAGAAAAAGAAAAAACAAATTAAAAAACCTTTACCAAAAAATGTTTTTGAAATTGTTGGTAATAGTGGAGAAATTATTGAACGTGTAGATCCAAATAATAATGATAAAAATCTTTTAAAATCAAAAGAAAAAATTTCATCAACAAAACAAACATATAGTGAACGTACACAAAAACGACGAGTAAATTAATTATATAATTAAATTTTAAAAAAAAATTTTTTTTTTTTTCTATTAGAGACGTGAATGGAATGCAATGAATTATGAACCATTTGATATAACACGTGGAAGAGAAAATGAACGTTTATTACAACGAATAGCTACACGTGGTATTGTTCAATTATTTAATACTGTTCGAAAACAACAACATTCATCATTATCAATAAAAAAAGATAAAAAAGAAAATCAAATAAATAAAGGAGAATTTCTTGATATGCTTAAAACAATTGATTCAGATGAAGTTTCATGTAAAATTATGAAAAATAATTCATCAACGGTAATAATTTGTATTTTTTTTCTTTCAAAAAGAAATAATTTTAAATTTTTTTTCTTTTTAAAGATTGAATCAATAAAACCGGTTAGATGGAATGTTCTTCAAGATGATCTTATGGCTAGTGTTAAAGATAACGAAGATGATGACGATGATGATGATGATGATGATTAATTGTTTTGTCGTCTGTTTTTTTGTTGTTGTTATATTCATAATAAAATATGAATAAAAACTCGTTTAAATATAATCGAGTCAACAAAAAATTTCAAATATTGTATTACCTCATATCTTAATTGATTAATAGAAAGGATTTTATTAAAAATATTGATCTATTATCTAATCTTATTCGTATGCATCTCCATATTTATTATATTCAAATTTATTGCATTTAATAATCATTATTCATCAAACATATTTTTATAGGTTTTCATTTTTTTTATCTATAAGTATCAAATGATTTTATTCATTCTCAACTAGATTTCTATTACATACATACGTCGAACTCTAAATCATTTCGTTTATTTGTTCTTTTTTACTGCGTCATATTCTATTTATAGAAATCAAAATTGTCTCTATGACACATTTACATTCAATTTAATGACGTACGCAGAAGGCCAAGCTTATTCCTACGAACAAAAATCCCCTGAGTAGGAGTATGAATTAAAAAAAAACCGTAGGTCGTAACTTTTATCAAAGGTTTATTATGAACTTTTTCCTTCAAAAGCTTCTGCGTATGTTTTCTTATGTATAATATGATAGAAAAATTAACACAATATATAAATAGAATGATTCAATTAAATTTCGTAAAGTAAAATAATAAACAAAATTGTTAACCATTGTTTTTTTTTGTTCTCCGAATATTTTCAAGGACAACATAATAACAATATAGTATCTTTTCTTTTCTTTTCTTTTTCTTGAACTGCTGACGTACAAACCACGTGTGTCATGATTATTCTTTGTGGAATTCGCCACCAATCGACGTTTATGACGATATTATTTTTCTCGTCTTCTCTTTCTTTCTTTCTTTCTTCCTCCTCATCCTTTTTTCCTGTCTCATACTAACATCATTTATATATAGGCCGTAGTATGTTAATGTAAAGCAAAGAAAAAAAAAAGAAAAACAACACAAACCAAACGCGAACATATAAAATATTGTGCATCTTTCACAACCAATTTCGAATTTAAAACAAACAAAAGAAATTATGTATCCAAATATAGGATCAAGTACCACGCAACCTTCAGCACCACCACCACCACCATCAACTTCGTCGTCTTCTTCAACAACAACTTCAACATTATCGAATTCAAGTGCAGCACAACCAGTTGGATTTTCTAGTTTGATGTCTCAACCTTCTAATCAATCTACACCCTATCCAGGCGGACAACAATCGCAATCGCCTTATCCAGGTGGACAACAATCGCAACCTCCATATCCAGGCGGACAACAATCGCAACCACCCTATCCAGGTGGACAACAATCACAGCCACCCTATCCAGGCGGACAATCCTCACAACCTCATTATCCAGGTGGACAACAATCACAACCACCTAATAATAATCCTTATGGTTCAAATAATCCACCATCAAATCCGAGTAATTATTCATCTTATTCTCTTCCACATGTTGGACAACAACCTCCACCATCGCAAGGTTAATAATTCTTTTCTATTAAAAATATATGAAAAATTATTTGTATCTATTTTTTAGGAGGTAGTGGTTATCATCAAGGTCCCTATCCACAACAACAAAATACTTATCAAAGTTTAAATCCATCTTCTGGATATCCAGGTGGTCATCAACCACCACCTCAAACAGGTATGACAAATTTCGAATAGTTTTCTTTTTTTATTATCATAAGAATAAATCATTAAGGATATCAAAATCCAAATAATCCATATCCTCCATCAAATCCTTATCAACCACAACAAGGTAAACATACATTCTTTAATTTGCAAGAAAAAAAAATTAATAATTTTTTTAATTCTAGGTAATATGTCCAATCAAAATTCTTATCGACCAACAAATCCTTATCAACCGCAACAAGGTAAAAAAACTGTTTTTTAATTAATTTATCTATCATTTTATTTCAGGTAATGCTGGTTTTCAAAATCCATATCAATCATCAAATCCTTATCAATCACAACAAGGTAAATATTCATTTTTAATAATTCTTTAAAAATAAAATAATCTATATTATTTTTTAGGTGGTTATCCTCCCCAACAACAACAACAACAACAACAATATCAAAATCCTTATCCTCCAAATCCTCAACAATCTCAAGGTACTATTATATCTTAATATATTATCTATTTTAAATTTTATTTTGTTAATAGGTGGTTATGGAGGTTATCCTCCATACAATCAACCACAACAACAATCATATCAAAATCCTCCTGGTCATCAACAACCAGGCTAGTATTTTTATTATTCATCTATAATTATATTTATTTTTCTTTAATAGGTGGTGGATATAATCAAAATGCTCATGCATCACAGCCTAGTAAGTTATTTATTTTATATAAAAAAAAAAACCGAAATTTATATTAAATATAATTTAGTAAATGATCGTATTCGATCAATAGCTGGACGATATGAAATAAGTGATGCATTAGCTCAACATCTTAATGTTCTTCAACAATTTGAACTTGTTATTCTTTGTGATGATTCAGGTTCAATGAATACACCAGTTGATGGAACAAATGGTACACGTTGGGATGAATTACGATCAATAGTACAAATAATTATTGAAATTGGTACTGTTTTTGATTCAAATGGTGTTGATGTACATTTTCTTAATCGTCCACCAATGACAAATGTAACTGATGGTCGACAAGTTGTTGAATCATTTAGTCAACGTCCTGGTGGTTTAACACCACTTACACCAGCATTAAGACGTATATTTCAATCATCAGCAAGTAAACCTGGAAATGATAAACGTTTACTTGTATTTGTTGCTACAGATGGAGCACCAACAGATGCAAATGGTACTGTTGATATACAAAGTTTAGAAAATTTAATGCGTAATGAACGACAAGCAAATACAACATATGTTACATTTCTTGCTTGTACAGATGATGAAGCAAATGTTGCTTATTTATCACAATGGGATCGTACAATGAATAATGTTGATGTTGTTGATGATTATAAAACTGAACGAGAAGAAGTACGTCGTTCGAAAGGTTATAATTTTCCATTTTCATTTGGAGATTATGTTGTTAAAGCATTACTTGGAGCTGTTGTTCCACAAATAGATGCACTTGATGAATCAGCATTTAATAATAATAATAATAATAATAATTATCGACGATTTTAATTTATTATAAACTATCTAATTTTTTTTTTATGTTGTGATAGTCTGAATAAAACAAAAGAATTCTAATTCATTTTAAATGTATATCTATCAATATAAATTCGTAATTAAAATAAAATATTCTCAATGTCTATATTTATCTTTATTTTTATATAATTTATTATCATAGAATATGACTCATATATCTTGCACAATTATATTGTAATATAAGTAAATATATTATATTTGTTGTTCTTTCTTACATATGAAAACAAGTAGGACTTTGATTTAAAAATCTAATTGATTTAAATGCATGCAACAAAATTAGCTAGTATTGGTATTAAATATTTAAGTAATCTACAATTAGATGATCTACATCAGTTACAAGATGAATTAAATACATTATGGAAAAATGGTCAATCGATCGTATCAAATAATTTGTACGATAAAATTGCTGATAGTATTAATTATGAAATAGCTGAATTAAAAACTGATCCATATAATTATGGTGTTAGAAAAAATGATGTTGAATTAAAAAAATTAGTTGATTATTTAACTCAATTACATTCTCAAGGAAAATCATTTATTGAAAATTCAATATGGGATATTCTTAATCAAGAATTAACAATGAGAAATATGATTAATTTAAATTCAATATTAACATATCCATCAAATTGGACAACAATGTCGATAAATGAAATACCTATTCAATTTATTTCATTATCACGAATATCAAAAGAATTTGAAGATATATCAAATTATTTTTCAAAATCTCTTCAAAAATCATCAGTAATTATTTATTCAATAATACGTATACAAAATCTTCGACTTTGGAATATATTTCAAGAATTACATAAAATAATTTCTAATAATACTCAACGTCTTATTCATGGTACATCATCATTAATACATCAAAAATTAATAATGTATCATGGATTTTATCATAGTGTTTGTCCTGGTGGTGCTATTGGTGATGGAATATATTTTGCAGTAAATGCAAGTTATTCAGATAATTATCCATATGTTTTAAAAAAAACAAATCATCGAAGAGAATTATTTATTTGTCAAGTTATACTTGGCAATTCAAGTCAAGGTCAATGTGGTATTAAATCACCAAAACAAGGATGTCATTCCGTATTTCATTATAATAATAATCAAAATGATATGTTTTGTATTTTTAATCCTTATCAAGCATATCCAGAATATATTGTACAATATGATTATGAATAAAAAAAAATATTTTTCAATAGTCAAGATTCGAGCAAGTATTTCATGAATAGAAACTGTGAGAAATTAGGCTTTTTTTTCTCTTTCTTAGTATGCATTTAATATGTAACATTAGGAGATATTTACATTTGGTTAACATAAGAATAGATGATGAAGTTGAAGGAGAAATAAGCATTACAAATACAATACATTACATGCATTCATAATGACCTTATTACTGCATATTTAAGATATGTAGTAATAAGAAATAACTAAAGATGTGATAAAAGAATGATTCAGCGAGATAGCAATGCATTATTTGAATATCAACACGAAGTTTCTGGAGTAATAGTTGTTGTATCTTAGGAAGGAAGAAAAATAACGGCGCGAAATGAAGAATTTTTAATCTATGTGAAAAAACTAGCTGAATCATCTTGTCTTACATATAGATTGTTTTTATCTTCTATTTGAGTATGGATATATTCGATCTTAATTTATGCACGAAATAAAAACATATATTTAGTATATGATTAAATTATCTTTGAAGTATACTTAGTTTTATACCCTATTAGTTTGATTTTCTAGATATCTTTCGAGACATGAAAGATGTTCCGAATGAACTGCGATATATGACCTTAAATCACAGTAGAATACCATACATAGATACGAACTGAAACTACTCTTTTATCGCAACAGTACCATTTTCAATAAATTAGGTGATATTTCTAACTCTTTGAACAAATTGAGTATTACTTTCTCGAACAGTCTTTTCATAGTTCTCTGAATTTCATGATTATATGATAATGTAATATTGTTCTGTATTAATCTTTTTTATTTTCATTATATTACTTTGTTTTTGATAACTGTGATAGAGCCTATATACTGACAATATCATTCATTAATACTTGTTCTAATTTGTGCTTCTAATCAGAATATTTGAAGTAGTACTAAAATAGCATGAAAATACTTTTCAATTTATGTGGGAAAAAATGTCTCTCCCATCAAAAAAGAAAATAGTTTTACATATTAAAACAAGAAACCATTTATCAATGATATGGAAGTGTAGTGTTTCATATGAAATTATTGGCATACTTGAGTATGATAAATCTCTATTGCATATCGAACGTTTTGATATATGAGATGTCAGCGATATCTACTTGAAATTATTTTCTTCGATTCATTTTTCTCAATATAGATTAAAATTACTACTACTGGACTACTATTCATCTAATACATCGCAAGAAATTGTTAGAAATTTTAGTTATTGGAGTTGTTTATAAGTTCCGTCTTATATATATAATGACAGATGTAAATCACATGCAATTTCTAGCGTTGTTGACTAATAAATAAGATTTCCAATTTCAAGTAAGTATAGAACCTTTGTAATAGTTTATTTATTTTGATCCATTAATCTTGCTATCAAATAGGAATATTATATAAACGAAGATTAGGAAATTTTTCTTCCATAGCTCAAATGCGTTCTAGTCTTTAACAAAAACTTTATCAATGCTTGCCATGTACTCTATATTGACTATAGTAATTGAGAATCATAACATCAAAATTATAACTTCAATATCACTCAATCAAATACCTAATACGATATAATACCGTTGTAATACTTTTGTTATTTGATAGACAATATCCAACAATAAATATCAACGTATAATTGTAGAATTATTATAAAGAAAAAATAGCAAAACTTGATTTGACCTAATACCTTTACTCTATTACAGATTGTTAAAAACCAGAATGAATAAATGTTTCTCTCATAAAATGTCATATAATCTTCCAAGATACTGTCAGTAAGGAAGGAACGATTTGCTTAACTTTACATAGAAGATAAACAATCGGTTTTTGAAGAAAAAAATCGTACAAGTCATACAATATGTGTCGATTTAGCATGTTATTCACGACACTTTGGTTAATATTAACATTAAATAATATCATTGGGTATGAAGCTATATGTAATTGTTCACTTGGAATGTGTTGCTCTCGATGGAATTATTGTGGTACTAGTGTAGAATATTGTGGTGTTGGTTGTCAAGCAGGAAAATGTTGGTCAAATGAATCAGGATTAGTTAAACAAAAGCCATCAAATATTAGTTCATTTCATGGACGATGCACTTACTATAATGTACAAGGTTCATATACAGCATGCGGTACACGACATAGTGATCATGAATATATAGTTGCTTTGAATGCTCCTCAATTTGATTTACATACGCCGAATGGAAATCCAAATCGTAATTCATTATGTAATCGAAGAATTCTAGTAAAAGGTCCACGTGGTTCAGTTGAAGTTCGAATAGTAGATAGATGTTCAGGTTGTCCATATGGAGGATTAGACTTATCACCTACAGCATTCAAAGTTATTGCTGGAAATCTTAGAATTGGCGTTGTTCAAGTTACATGGTATATGAAATAATCAACCTCTAGATTGATGTTTGTTTTATGTGAGGATATACACTATAGTAGACTCATATATTGCGCATATCTTGAATTTTTTTTTGAAAATTGATTGAAATTTTGTAAACTATTATGAAAATAAAAGCGTATATTATAAAAAGAGAGAATTTCTCAAAAAAAATCAAAAACCGATTACGATTCTCAAGGATCGCTCTATACGAGTTCAACGAAGGTTATTAATGTCAATCAGAATCTGCTTTTTCCTCTCGATCAATATTCATTTTTTTAGCATTATTTCACCTGAATGTTGATTTTATTACTTTTTATTTTTTGATGTTAAAAAAGACAACTAGTCACCTATGTCAATGTGAATGCATCACTCATCAGTAGACAAGTAAACAAAATATGTGTATATGAATTAACTACCATTTGATTCTCGTAGATGAGATTGAAATGAACCACGCGCTAAAACCTAAAATGTATTTTTCTAAAAATATTTGTCAATGACATTCAATGTGATTTCTAAAAAGAATAGAAATGACGATTGTAAATCATTTAAAATAAAACAAAAAGTAAGTATAGTAGCGATGATTGACATGTTGAAGACTAACCGACAGATGAAACTTTTGTTATATTTATGTAATTCAGAAAAACTCAGACGATTGATCGCCTCCAAAACAATAAAAATCCATACAATTGGCGCATAGTCTTGAAACAAGCCTTTGGCTAGAACAGTTCTATCATAAAAAAAATACACAAAAAATGCTGAGCTTTACATAAATAAACCATTAAAAGCTAGTAGCAAGATATAAAAGCAATAGTCTAGGCCAAGGCGTCTGAAATGATTGCAGCAAAAGTAAACAGCTATTGAGTAGATAATGAAAACTAAACGAAGATTATGCTAATTTTAAGGATAATGAAAGAAAATTAACGAATACGTGTGCTAATTCTGAAAAAACATTTGATCTACAGTGTCATAGTAGCAATTCTAAATAAAGGCGTGTTGAAACTCGACATGGTTGTTATGTTCAAATTAAGTTGAATAATAAAGAAATAGCTGGGAATAATGATCTTCAACATTTCAAACGGTTTATTATAAACAATACTTTGTTGAATAGTTATTTTTTAATCAACCGATAAATAGATAAACAGATGATGTAAGAAATTCACAAAACACAATAACCGTTGACAGTAGATACTCTTCAATTCTTTTGGCAAATTTCGAATATCTAAAGATAAGAATTATCAAGCTATTCATCCTGACAAGCACAAAAACTGAGAAATACAGTGGTATTCTGTATTGCACGTGACCAAGCAAAAAAGAATAATGAATTAGAGAGAAATGATAATTTCTTTACTTCCAATTTCTCTTTGCTTTTGTAAAAGAACGATAAAAACTACAAAATGCATTATATTATCTATGTATCAGTGATACACGTCTTCTGAATTCATTGTTGCTCAATGAACAAAATTATCAAGAATATCATCTATGCTAGTTTTTCCCTTACAAGAATAAATATTTGAAACCTATACCTGTCGATTTGTTCATATATAAAAAAAAATAATTTTCTAAATTATTTTAGTACTACTGAATTGGTTTGCATGTTTTAAAATATAAATAATCGAGAAATTATTTCGAAAAAGATACAAACAGCAAGTTATTTATTATCGATGACGAATAATACTTAGTTTGACAACATACTTAATTATTTCCAACAAATTAATTAAATAGTACAGATTCCAGCCGTACAAAATATTAATCACTATCTTCAGAGAAAGCAAAAAAATTTCGCAGCACAGAATACTTCGTTTACTTCATATTCATTGAAAAGACAGTCAATATTATCTATAAGAAATCTATGCTATCTTATATTATCATAATTTTTAATGAAATCAATTTTTTTCTGCTCGATTATAAAAGCAAATGTGAGATTGATTATGTTTCATTACGATTATGGAGATATCCATCTGATAATCACGCATTTGCTTGCTCATCCATAAACCAAGCCTAACTCAAATTACTAATATTACTTCGAAAATAGCATACATTCTTTTTATGCTTAAAGTCTATGAATCAATTCTGTGTCCAATATTGAAAATATTTTTTATTCATGGCTTAAAGTTACTGATCAACTGAAAATTGTACATTTTTATTATACAATTTCAATGTTCTTCAATTGAATTTTTACTACGAGTTAATCTTTTTGAATTTGATCTATCGTCATTTATCTATCCAATACTTAAACTAATCGAACATATCGAAAACTATCATATGAATACGTTTAATAGTACGCATATTTACTCTTTCCTCAACTTGTTTTGGTTGTGAATCCCTTTTCAGATTATACAATATGATCTGTACAATAATTTCCTTACTAGTCGAATCATATTGGAAGAAACAATCAACAATTCAATAAGCAAAAACTATTGATAATTAGTAGCATTTCAAGGTTAGATAACACATTATAATATATATATATTGTATGATCTTTCATTTATTAAAGTGTAAGATATCACAAATCGATACGTGACTAACCTATTTTTAAAGGATAATTGACATATATATAATTTATCTAACAAATAAGTGAAATAAAAATAAAGTTATTGATTATTTTTCTTCTCAATATTTATTGATTTTTATTGATTAAATATTTCACTAATGATTAATTGTACTACATAAATACACATAAACTAAGTGCATTATATAAAGAAAAAAAAAGTCCAAATTTATAACTTTTATTAATACTTTCTTTGCATGTCGAAAACAGAACGAATGACTATCATCATAAATATATATCACACTTTCTCTTTATTGATTTTCATTTTTGAATAACATCATTTCTTCAATATTTTCTACAACATAAAACATGTCCACTCTTGTATCTATTGCTATTACATGTTTTATTTTACTTAGTAAGTTTATAATTATAAGAAAATAAATAATCAAGATGATTAAATTCTTTAGCTTGGAATCAAATGACTAATGGTCTTATATGCTATTCATGTAACAATTGTAATGATCCATTCAATCCAATTAATGTTCCACCTGATTCATCAAATAACTCTTCAGCTGTTTGTATCGTAAGTTTATGTACTAGTTTTTTTTATTATTTATTTTAGTTGAAATGGTTTGATATTAATTAGAAAACATCGACAGCATATAATACTAGTCGAAATTTAGGAACTGTATGTGAACCATATGGTATTATTGGTAATGGTCGTTGGTGTTGTCGAACCGATCTTTGCAATGGAGCTAAAGAAAATTTATTAAAAAATACTTTTAGTTTTTATATAATTATTATAACACTTATAATCTTTTATTAGAATATTATTCATTTAATTAAAGACATTATTTTATTTTTATTTCTATATATATTTATATTATCTTTTAATTAATCCAAGGAATTCCTTTAATTAGATTTTTTTTTTGAAATAAATTCTACTAAATATTTTATTAATGAAATACAATTCAACTTGTAGCTAATAATGAATTCAGATTTTGCATAAGTAAAGTAAATATTATTTGGATTGAAAAGATATCTTGATCAAATAAATTTAGGAAAAAGTTTTATATGATAATCTATCAAAAATATGTTTCATATTTATAAATATTCTAATTATATTTAAAATTGGTAAATTCTATTATCTTAGTATCCTTAGAATGAGTTCGATCTTAAGTATGAATTTTCTTGTATATTTGCAGTTATCTTAGCATTATTCATTATTTTTCATAAGTAACTGAGTTCTCCTGAATATTATTGATTTTGCATTCTTAGCTCCGTTTTTGATGTTCTTTTCTTAGATTTTCACAATTTCATTAGATTCTAGGTTAATACCTTTCTTTGAAATTTTGCTATACTTTCAAAAACTTTTTCGATTTCTCTAATTTTCTCAAGTCTTTTTTCAAGAAAAATAAAGTACTCGCAATTCAAAATCTGAGCAATCTTTTTTCTTGATGATTTATATATGGTTAGATAGAGCTCATAAAACTATGTAGAAAAATGTACTTTTAAAAAATTTTCGCTCTTTTCTATAGGAAAATCATCTGATTTTAAGAAAGCACAGTTGACTTTGTTTTTATTTAATTCCGAAAATTTTAAAAATGATCAAAGATGTTACAAACGTCTGGATAGATTTTGTTTAGTAGAACAAAAAAATTATTGCCAAATATCAAAACATTACAATTTCCTTCCTCGGAAATGTGCTCTTTTTCTACTAAAAACCCTTTCCCTCCTACAGAAAAAATCAGTATCATATTTGTGATTATCGCAAAAAATTGAGTTAGACCATATAGTTCTCATTACAATTTATTTTCTTCATAGAAGTTGCCTGTATCAGGACGAAACTCATGTAACTCGATGAAGACAACTTTTGTGAAGGAAATAAAGATAGTAGACAATTAGAAAGAAAAGAAAAAGGAAAAAAGTTGGTAGAAAATTGTAATAGAGTTTTGTCTGTAAGACGTATTATCCGTAAATAATTAAATTTAAACATCTAAGTCTTTCGCAGTTTGAATGTGAACTTGATTATTGAATATTCAATGTAAACAACTCACAGTATAGGTTTGTTCTTGAAAAGGTCAACTGAAAACCTTACAGAAAAAAGCAGATTAGAAAAATTGGTAGCATGTGATTCGATGCATATTCATCGCCTCTTTCCAATGGTGGAAACTGTACTTCTCTATCTTGTTGTTATTTTATTCAAAATAGTTGGTTGAGGAAAATAAATCTGTTGATGATTTTAGATAGCTAACTGAAATGAGTCATTAGCTACGAAACAGATATAGATACCAAACAATATCTTTTTTGAAAAACTACGAATAAATATTATAGCCAAGAAAGAAAGCTATTATTTTCATATCTATTTTATTTTAAAAGATATTGTTCATGTTCAGTAATGTCAAAGATAATTGATGGTGAAAAAATCTAGATTTATAGTCAATAGAAAAGAAAAGTAAAATAACGATTAATATTGATAGTATAATCAAAGCATCTACAGTCTTTATTTCCAATTACACAAAATTATAAAATTAGAGTTCATTGAATTTTTATCTAGCTTGGTTTCAATAAGTTCTATAGTAATATATAATTGATAGGACGCGTGTTTCATCTAACTTTAATATATGAAAAAGTCATAAGTTCTGTATATTTCAACATGAATAAATACCATAAATCAAAATGATATTAAAAAAAGAATGATAAATAATATTATATCTATATAGCTCGAGTACTTTCTATATTATTCTTCAATCCTTAAAATTCAAATACAAAAGCAAAAAAAAAAGGTATTTACATACATTATTTCAACTGTCAAATTCTTTTTTTTTCTATTTATTACTCTGCAATTGTATTTCAATGATAGTAGGGGAAAACATCCAAATCATTATTGAAATCATTTTCTGGATTATTATTATTGTAGGTAGTATATGTTATGGATTTTATCGACGACATCAAGCAAGATTTCGTATTCGTAATAATCTTACAAATGTAATTACATCTCAAACTCGACCACTTATTATCTATCATGTTCCTACAGTTTCTGTTTAAAATTGAGTACGATTTTTCTTTTAATAAAGTTTATCAAAGAAAATTTTCTGATAATGTTTGTAATAGTTTATTTTGTATAATTCCAACTGAAGCTTCAATAGTGCCTGATTATTGTGAATATTAAATATAAATGAAAATTTTATAATTGTTGATTTATATAAACGTGATGCGAATTATATTTGTATGTTATTTTATTTGGTGTGCTTGATTTTTAAAGATTTTTATGTAATATTGTATAATTTTATTTCTAAAGCTTTAATTGAAATAAGCAATAGTCTTCAATTTTTTTTAGAAAAAAAATATATAATTTGATATTTAATTGTCAATATGGAAAGTTAAATATGATTGGATATATGATGAGATCATTTTATCACGTTTATTAGGAATGTTTTAGTATTTGTTGGTGTTATATATCATAGAAAATATTAAATTATTTGTCAGTAAATAATATTTAACAGGTCAAATAATTGTAATATGATCGTTTTCTTTGAATAGAGCTATGTAGTAGGCAAATTTGTGATTTATTTTATTCTACTTAAATCAAATGCACAAGATTTATATGTAATAACGGGTGCGAAAATATGATTATCTTTCGAGATATTTTATTGTAGGTGTTTAAATCATTCAGTGAATAGTCTTACATGTTATGTATGTAATCGATGTCGAGAACCATTTAATTACTAGTGGTCTATAGTGTTGTCAATCTGATTATTGTAACGATGCAACAAAAGTGATTTTAACATCAACAACTTGCATATGGTTGGGTTTGATCATGGCGATTTCAATCAAATTTTTCTAAGATGAAACTGAAATAAAAATATTTCGTGTTCTTTTCAATATCTATGTTATGTAATATGGGTGCTATGTAATCTTAGCATACTATATAAAATGAATTTATAAAATAAAGAATTTTAATAAATATCTTTTGAAAAACTATTGAATGAAGGATAGTTCAATGTATTCAGTTTACACTCTACACTAATGATTTATCCATTAAAATTAATAATATCAAGGTTTAATATTGAATTTAATTATGAAAGAGATAGAGACTTTTGATATTTATTTCAATTCAATTTCGAACTGATAATTTTACAGTATTCTCACTTGTAAAAATCTTTGTATAGGATCTGGACAGTTAAAGTAGATGAGAACCAAAAATTTCTATATGAGTAGCAAAACTTTGATGTATTTTAATTAATTCTTCACATTTATATGTAAAATTTGCACCAGGTCTTGAATAAAAATCTTCTTCAATCATTCACTTCGTTCTTAATTAGAGTTCTGTCTCAAATCGGATTTTGAAACCTACTAAGTGCTCCTTTAGACAGGATAACTTGAACGATTTCTTGGTACTATCGATTTAGAATGCGTGTCACACGGAGCCAAACCTGGAGTACGTGATGGCGAATTGGTCAAGTTTCAAAACTTGACCTAACGGAGTACTTTACCACTTAATACCATTAAGTAGCTATACGATTCGTAAACAATTGTCCTAGACCCCTTTGTACAAAACATCTAATCGTCATTGTTTGCTTGTCTTCCGTTCAACTCTATGCGATCAAGATTAATCGTATAAGAGGTATTGTGTTAGAAAAGAAACGTACTAAGCAGTGTTTTTGTTGCATACTAGCTGATGGCATCAGATCATAACTAATGGTATATGAATGAACACTATAGAACATAAAATGAAAAACTGGATAGATTTACAATAGTGCTTATATAATAGGTTTTAGCTACGAATAAGCTGTTTAGAAGAAGTTTTTGAACAGTATATCTGGAGTCAGCAAGACATAAGGAATCTGGAACACGTATCGCCAAAGTGAAAATAATGGATTGAAACAGTGTAACAAATCATTTTCTGAAAAGGAGAGTTTTTGCCAATGTTGACATTGTTGCTGTATTATGCATTCTTCTCCGCGAAATCTTCACATAATTTGAAAAAAAAAGGTGATACTTGTAATCAGCATCACATGACGGATCAGCATATATATAAAAGTCTAAAATCTTTTTTGTTTCTCAAACTTTAAGTTAGCGGCAAGTTATTTTATTTCTATTTAATGTCTCCTCTTAGTAAAATGAAACCACCGTGAATAAAAAAATTCAGTTGATATTGTATTAAATGATTTATTTCGTTGAAGTTAAAACTTCTTACAATGAAGACGTTTGTGTTGTCAGTTAAATCGGCTAGACATTCGGGTAAAATGGAAGCTCTCGTTGACTTGCCTAGAGGGAGGTATTCGATTTTTGCGGTAGTCACGATTTTAATATACAGAAATATTAGGATTATTTATATTAATTTTCTATCAAATAAGCTTAGTATTTCAATGGTAGGTGTTAAATATTTTCCTGAGATTTATCAATAACATTGATATCAAATTAGTTTCGTTCTCTTCTTGAACTAAAATAGTATCGAAATGAAAACTAAGATCTATATGTTTGAAAATTGGCTTGTATGTATAATTTGAAATGGAAATGCGTTGACGCATCAATTGTTAGTAGTCTATCAATCATTTCTTTGCAATCGATGTTAAGCAATCACAAAGACATATACTATGGAAGAATTATTCTTTTTCGTTCATTGCTATATCTACTGAGTAAAAAGGTTTATGTGATCAAATTAAAACGTCAATTTATTGAACATAGCTAAACATTTTCTCTATATGGCTCAAACCGAATCTGGATCTTGAAATTCTATAACAACATCGGATGACATTTTTGCTGCAGCATGATTATTCAAAGTTCTCAAGTCATTTAAAAATAGCTACTTTAGTCAATTGTATACTTATGAGATTCTCGAATTTGAAGATAAATACAATGAAATGACCGATGAAATGGATGATTACGATTAAAATGATCGTTTTACATTAGAAGAAATAGAATATATAATCGAACGAGTTGACCAATATCCGAATGCTAAATTTACAACTATTTTCTATTATTTTAGAAAAATAAAAAATTTATGTTTAACAAATTTTATCTCAAAAGAACAATGGAAAAAGAAGCCGTGCATGGTATTGATCTTGAAGTTTATGCAATTCAAAAAGCAGGAGAACTAAATTGGGATACATTCAAGGCAAGCAAATCGTTTATCAATATTTTTTCAAGGGAAAACAGAATATTATCAAGAAGACATAATAAAATTATTACCAAAACTAAACCAAACAGACACGTATGGAGTTTAAATGGTATTAACTTAATCCTGGTGATGATGGTTTAACATTTTTACTCAAGCATAAATTACTCATAACGTAACAAAACCTAATTGAACATGGCTTGATCTAGATCTAACTGATGATTTTCTATTACAATTCAATCGAATATTAATTTCTGGTGATTATTCAACAAATTCGAATGTTATGAATACTTCATAATGGTGAAAAATATATAGTCTTGATACTTATTATCTAAATGAGGGCGAAGCTATTGAATTATTACCCAATTCAAACTTTATATTTATAAATGTCTGTTCATATACTATAAAAAAATACTTAGCGCTTATACAGATGATGATGGAATAACATTTAATAAAATTAAAGTATTAAATACACTTATGTAAAGGTTCAAAAATATAGAATTAAAATACTCGTCAATTATTCTATTTAGGTTTAGCCGAAATATCAACTATTCCTGCTAATCTGATAGTCACACTTCATCACTTAAAAAACATAACAGTGGATGTAACTATAACTCATTCTAGGATTCTCATTATCAATGAGATATCCTAAAAAAATTATGGAAATATAGGACTCATTCCTTTCAAAGACAAAAATACGGAGTGGACAGTCGTCTAATATCGTAGATGGATTATAAAAATATCACCTGGAACACAATAAAAACAAAACAGATGTAATTGTAATTCATTTCTGTTAGACTGGTGAGACAATATCGAATACCATCGTATTGCAAAATGACAAAACAGTATCAGTTTATTCTATCATTGTAGAATGTGTATATGAGAGCTAAACTATTGGATGTCGCAAGAGTAAGAAAAATTTGTATTTTTTCTTGATTTCTATGCATCTAGGAAACAATAATACCAGTGGTCATTTCTTTTATCGACTAGTTTATTTTTCGGTTCTCTTTACATTTTCTGTTATTTATATAATTTTAAATTTTTTCATATCGTCTTCATGCTGAGTAAATGGTTTTGTTTATCGCCATGTGAAAATCTCAAGATTGTTTTAAAGTTTTGTATATTAATAATACTGATAAAAATCCAACAACAAAATTTGATTATCCAGAAAAAGATTTGTGCATCCATTTTAAGATACGCTATTTTTGATGTTTGCTCACTTTAAAGGCATTTTATAATTGTAGGACCAGATTGCAATTATCTTGAGCAATTGGTGAACAAATTTGCTAGCGTACTAGAAGAATTTTCTCTATTTCTATAAGAATGTATAATAAAATTGACTATTGCATTAGGTTTTAGTTAATAATTTCTAATGATATAATATTTCGGGAAGAATGTTGATTGCATCAAATGGATGTTTTATATTACACAGTAAATGTAAATAGTTGGAAAAAAATACTGTGTATGTTTTATTATTTTTTCTATCTTTCCTTTTTTAATAGGAAGAAAATGCTGATGCGTGACTTTTTTTTCATATACGAATATTTAATCGTATATCGAAGAATGACGTTTTTAGAAACAGATTTTACTGAATTGATACAGAACGCAAGATTTACTTCGTATATGTAAAATTAGTCATCAGGAAGTGACTAATATGACATCTATATATATACATATATATACAAAAGAGCTTGAAGGATTGATGTTTGCATTTTAGGAATGTGTATAATGATATTTAACAAGTTTATTTTACTAATTGTGCTCGAAATACTTTAAATTCTTCTTAGAATAGTTTTCTTTTAGATAAAGTTTTTCCATGTACATTGTTAAATAAATGGTGAAAATTCAAGATATTGATGTATCGGATAGTAATAATGTGCTTGAAAACGTCAAAATACAATCAAGTACTTCAACTGTTCCAGAGACGAAACAAAAGTAAGTAAATATTTTATTTTTACATGAAACTCTGATAACTTTCTAATTATCAATTATTATTAGATTATATATGTTCGATTTTCTTTTTTTCTATAGTGTTCAGTCGACTATCTCTACGAAGATTAAACGACAACAAAATCAATATGATACAAAAGTTGATTTATCAACTGTCGATAGCAATCAAAAATTTCCTCAATCAGAAATGAATAATAGAATGATTAAAATGCAACATATTAGACGTTTAGTAAGTAAAATGATGAGTATCAATTTAATATGAAACTAATTGTATTCTAGTTTCATTATGCATCTAAACTGGATTGGTTGTGTATGTTCTTGGCTACCTTTGTTAGTAGTATTCATGGTGCTACTCTACCGATACTACTGATTATTCTTGGAAATGTTACTAATTTATTCACAAATCATTCTTCAGATCTTTGTAATTTGAATTTTACATTATTATCTGAATTGTATTGTCCATCATCTGTTATTCTCGATCAATCAAATATTCAAGATCTTTATCAGTAAGATAATAAAAAAGGAATATTCTATGAATTCTCTCTTGTCTATTTTAGACTATGTAATTTTACTGGAATAAATATTAGTCAATTATCTTCCAATTTTTCATCACAAATTGGACAACAAAGTGCTTATATAGTTGGTGAGTTTAACTGAATAAATAAAACTTATTCATAAAAAAGAAAATATCTAGTTATCGGTTGTGTTGTTCTATTGTTTGGTTATATTCAATTTACTTTATGGACATTAGTGGCTGAAAGGCAGACATTTCGAATGCGACAAGCTGTCTTTGATTTACTAATAAACAAGGATATTAGTTATTTTGATAGCCATAATATTGGTCAAATGAATCTTGTATTGACAGAGTAATAATAATGGGATTTTTTTTCAATTGAATCTAATAGTATTTTTCACATTTAATTCTATAATTATATTTATCTAGGAATATTGATAAAGTTAAAGATGGTATTGGACATCATTTGGGATCTGTTATACAATGTCTTTCCACTTTTATCAGTGGTTTTATTGTTGGATTGATTAAAAATTGGAAATTATCACTCGTTTTATTATCATTTTCACCAGTACTTGTAATTTTTCTTTTGATTCTTTCAAAAGTATGTCCTACTAAATACGATTAATTATCAATATAGATTGTTTTTACTTAGGTTATGTCTAAAATGACTAATATGGAATTATCTGCTTATGCAAAAGCTGGTGCAATAGCTCAAGAAGTTCTTTCATCAGTGAGAATGGTTTTTGCATATAATGGCGCCGATCATGAATATCATCGGTAAATTTACGTATGATGACTATATGCATTTTATTGTTATATGTATTTAAGATATACTCAACATTTAACTACAGCTAGAAAAAGTGGTATACGCAAAGGAGTTGTCTTTGGTATCATGATGGGTTTCATACGTCTTGTCATTTTTATTATTTATGCTGTCGGTTTTATTTATGGTACTCGTTTGATTTATGAAGAAAATTCTAATATTGGTAACATCTTTGTGGTAATTATTTCTTTTTTTCTTTTGTTCTGTAGTATTTTATTTAAATAATATTTTTTATTTATTAGGTTTTCTTTGCAATTTTCATCGCCGTTTTTTCTCTTGGACAGGCGACAAATGCACTACAATATCAAAGTAATTTTCTTTGAGAACATCAGTTATTTTTTTTTAGACATTTATATCGTTCTTTAGATGAAGCTATCTGTGCGGTAGATTCCATTTCCAGATTATTGGACATAGTAAGAACAATTGTTATATTTTTTTTGATATTTTATATATACAGTTCGTCATTTTTTCCACTGAAGGATATAGTCACAGAAATAAAACACGAGACAGTATCCAATAATAAACTGAATATTTATGGCAATATCGTCTTCAATAATGTCAGCTTTGCTTATCCATCACGACCAAATGTAAGAGTTCTGTCAGATCTCACATTTGAAGTTCAATGTGGTGAAACTGTTGCGATCTTAGGTTCGAATGGATCAGGAAAAGTGAGATAGTATTACTTTCTATGATTATTTAACGATAATATTGTCCTTTTTTAGAGTAGCTGTATACAACTGTTACAGGGATTTTATCAGGCAACAAATGGAATAATATTTATTGATGGAATACCATTAGATAAATATGATATTCAATGGTTAAGACAGAACATGGCCGTTGTTAATCAAGAAATCGTTCTATTTTCTACGACTATTCGTCAAAATATTATGTATGGAAATTCAAATGCGACAGAAAATGATCTAGAGGAAGTAGCAAAACTTACAAATGTCGATCGAATTGTACAGAAATTTCCTGAAGTAAATATGCTCATTAAAATTTTCAATTTATCTAAAGATTATCTTTTTTAAGACTAACCGAGCGAAACTATACCATTTCTTATTTCAAAACAAATTTTATACTAAGAAATATTTATTATATTAGACATTTTACCCCTTTCATTTGAGCATAACTTGTGAAAATAAAACATCGAAATTTTTAATCTTAGAAAGTTTCTAAATTAAATTCTAATACCGTCTTATTTTAGGGATATGATACTATTGTAGGTGATAACAATGGTCATCAATTGTCTGGAGGAGAAAAACAACTTATTTGTCTTGCTAGAGCATTGATCAGTCGTCCAAAACTTCTATTTCTTGACGAATTTACTAGTGCTCTAGGTTGGATAATTATACTCAAACTTTAATTTTGTAGTATATTCGTTCTTCATAGATAATGAAAATGAATCAGCCGTAGTACAGGCTGTGACACAATCATCACAAGGTTGTATTTTTTTTTTATTTTTATTTTATTATATTTTTTGCAATTGAAATAATTCTAGATCGAACAACTATTCTTGTTACTCATAGAATTTCCACAATTCGATATGCAACTCGAATTATTGTTATGCAAGATGGAAAAATAGTGGAACAAGGTACTCATGAAGAACTTATGAAATTACAAAATATCTACTATAAAATGATAACCAATGATGAACAGTATCATCGAATGGAGAACAATAACGAGAGTAAAACTTCGAGTATATATAACATTTTTTAGTAAAATACACAATTATATAACTCTTATTTGTTAGGTATACAAGAAAATTACTTAAACCAGATATCAATTACGCAAAATGATGAAATAACTGCGGTAATTTATTTATTATTTTTTAAGTATCGATCATTTTCATTGTTTACAGAAATGTAGTGATAGTAAGATTTCATCACCAGTTTGGTATATGCTTAAAATGAATCGATCGGAATGGTTATACATTCTATTTGGTTGTATAGCCTGTTTTTGTACTGGTGGTTTTCAACCATCAGTAGGTGTAATAATTAGTAAAATTATTGCAGTAAAAATATGAATTTATATTCTTTTTATCAAAAATCGAATATGTTTTTACATAGGTCTTTCAATTGTGTAGTATAGAGGAACAGAAACGTATTATACAAATTTATGTAGTAATATTTTTTGTCTTTGCAATTCTAATATGGATAACCGTTTTTTTACAGGTACGGCAAGCCTTATTTTTTTTTCCTCACTAATTATGTATATCAAAAAATAAAATTTCTTATTTTGAAGAATTTTCTATTTGCATGCTCTGGTGAAGCATTAACGAAACGTATTCGTTCGAAAGTTTTTCAAGCCTACCTAAGTCAAGACATAGCTTGGTATGATGATCCCAGTCATAATCCTGGATCTCTTTGTCTACAATTATCATCTGAAGCTGCGGCTGTTCAGAAAGTACATATTCTTCTAATATGTCAATTTTAAAGTTTGTTTTACTTCTTTTATAGATTACTGGTATACATACTGGAACAATTCTAGAAGCCATCGGTAATCTAGGCATTGGAACTATCCTATCATTCATCTACGGATGGGAATTAACACTTGTAATGATTGGCTTTTTACCATTTCTTATAATTACTAGTTTTCTTAATATGAAATTGGAAGATAAATTTTCAAAAAAAGACTTTATAATATTTAATAAAGCATCTCAAGTATGTGAAATGAATTATTTGGCAAAAGATTAATGTTCACTTATGCTCTATTGAATTTGTAGCTATCCATGGAAGTTTTCAAAAATATTCGTACTGTTCGCCAAATGACTAAGGAGAACTATTTTATAACTTGTTACAAGAATTTACTGTTGAAACCTCATCGGTTTGTAATATCTTATTTAAAAATATTCTATTAGAAAAAAATGTCATATTTTATTTTCTAAGATCGACTTACAAAAGAGTACATATGACTGGATTTTTATTTAGCTTTTCAAATGCAATAACTTTTTTCGCAGAAGCTGCTCTGACAGCATTCGCTGTATATCTTATTGAGAAAAAACGAATAACATTCGAAGATGTTTTAATGTAAGTTAACTATTAAAAATTTGATTTATATTGTTTTATACGTTTTACAGAGTTTTCAATTGTATTTTGCTTGGTAGTCAAGCAGTAGCACAAACTGTTTCTATGTAAGTATATATTTAATATTTAGAAGCTTTTCTTTCTGAAAAGAAATCGATAAAAATTAAAGTAAAAAACTTACTAATTCGTAAGAGATAATTTCTATTTTTTTTTGTTTAAGGTCATCTGATTATGGAAAAGCATTACATGCTTCGAAAAATATAATTAAATTATTAGAACGAAAACCTTCAATTAATAATAATTCTAATCAAGGACTAAAACTCGTATATTTTATTTTTCCATATTTTTATATGATGTTTTGAATGATTTTTTTTCTTGAAGGCTAATTTTAAAGGCAGTATTCAACTAAATGTCAAATCTTTCACGTATCCTACTAGACCAAATGTATCAGTGTTAAAAAATCTACAATTGAATATTCAAGCAGGTATATTAAAAACAATAATATCTATTTCAAACTTAGTATATATGTTGGATTTCTATTCTAGGACAAAGTATCGCTCTAGTTGGTACGCATCCAATATTAAATGATAATTTTAGTTCGTATATTTTTTTTGATAATGTAGGAAAGAATGGATGTGGAAAGTCGACTATTATGCAATTGTTACAACGTTTCTATGATGTTTCCGATGGACAGTTGGTAAGAATCTTTTTTATTTTTGAATTCAAAAATGATACGAAATGAAATTTAGCTTATTGATTCAGTTGATCTTCGACATCTTAATTTACAATGGTATCGTACTCAAGTTGGGTATTTAAATCAAACACCTGTACTTTTTAATGTGACTATTGCAGAAAATATTGCATACGGTGATCTATCCCGTTCAATTCCAATTGATGAAATCATTAAAGCAGCAAAAGATGCAAATGCTCATTCTTTTATAAATAATTTACCTGAAGTAAATAATATATATTGCACTCTGTTTCGTTACGATATAAATATATCCAAATATTTGATTTGTAGAAGTATAATACAATGGTCGGATCGAACGGTGAACATTTATCAGGTGGACAACGACAAAGTATTGTTTTCGCTCGACTTCTCATTCGAAATCCTCAAATTTTATTGCTTGATGAATGTACTAGTGCTATGGGTGAATTGATTACTTTCTAAGATAATAATATAATACTTCATATTATCTATTTTTAGATAGTGCAAACGAGATAGTAAAAAATTTTGAATATATATATATATATTTATTTCTTGATAACGTTTTTTTAATTTTAGACCACAGAAATTACTTTAGATCAGATGAAACAAAATCGAACATCTATTGTAATTGGTCATCGTTTGTCTGCCATACGCAATGCTGATATAATTTATGTAATACATCATCAAGGGCACATTGTGGAATCAGGAACACATGAAACATTGATGGCCGCTCGTGGCTACTATTACAAATTAGCATTCGACTTGATTCAATGATCATTGTTTTTTTACGAGATATTTATTTGAAATTTTCCTCATAAACAGTCAGCATAATCGGAATTGAAGTTGGGTATAGTTACAATAAATAAATCGTACTTTCATAAAACTCTGTCGCAGCTATCCACACTATATACTTTTGTTGATTAAGATTCAAATCATTTACATCAAGAATTAAAAGTACATACAGTTCTCTATAAAACTACTCTGTATGAGATCAAAAGAAGAAACGCACAAAAAAGCTAAATTATTTAACTACAATGAAAAGGCAATGTAGTACTAATGAGCTAGAAAAATATGTCCCGAAAACACGATTGGCTCAGAGGAGTTCATGAGAAAAAATTGAGTAACGTTAATTTATCAGAATGAAAAAAGTAGTGAACCGTTATTTATATCCTAAATTTTATAAGCAAAAGTAGTAAAATCCTATGACATATAATCTTTCAGCTGAGCTTCAAGTATACGAAAAGTTTAAGCCTAACATTTTATATAAATTAGATTTTCACGATTATATATGCAAGATGTTCTTCTTTCATCCAGTGTAATGGAGAATTCCTTATATCATCGTTTCATTACAATACGTCATATTATTCGTCGTATATAGCAAATATTCAGTTTATGAGATTGTTTAAAGTGGTTATTTCTAGCATATACAAAAATAATAAAGTAAGTAATAAGTTTAGCATATGGAAAAAAATGTTTATGAGTATTTATTTCTCAGAAAATCTGGAATAGTTTATATTACAAATAGAATTCGTCTTGAACATTGTCTGATTTCATTTTAAATATAATATATACGATAAAATACATTAATATTATAACAAAACTAGTGCTTGTATACAGTTGTTCGATGCATATCCGATAACCTGCTGCAACTGCCAAACTTATACGTGATGTTATAGTAGGACAAGGTACAACTGAAGATGGAAGAGGACATGCATGTAAATCTTTATCTTTTTCATCTAATATATTGAAGATCGAACATACAGTAGAATTCATGTTGTTAGCAAAACATTCTAATATGTATATGATTCCGTTATGAAATCGGTTACCCCATTGTTTACTTAGGCCAGGATGTGTGAATGTAGTGACCAAATGCAATTGTTCATCGTAAATGCAAACATAATTCATGTGTGAGGAAGCATCTATTGGTATATAATCATAATGAGCAGTCATAATACGTAAATCTTTGATTTTCAATTTTCCATATTCAGTTTTTATTCGTGCCTTTCCATTTGATGATGTCATGATAGTTGGTGGTTTTACTAATACATTAAATTTCTTTGCATTAAGAAAATGCCATCCCATATCTTCACTATTATTTTTATGAAGCTGTTTTGATGCTTTTTGAGCAAGGTACCATATAGACAAATCTTCTTCGATCTTTTGTTCCCAAGCCAATGGTGCAGATGCCAAAACACAATCTTCATCATCAATAGGAGGTTGTGCGGACTGACGAAGATTTGTTGCACACCAATTCAGTGTCCAAACTGGAAATTGTAGTCGTACTTTTCTTATCCAAATTGATGTTATCAAACCAGCAATACTCAGCATTCCTTGGACTGTTGTTGAATGTTTTTTTGCATAGGCCAACATTTTTGTTGTAGTTTCTCGATCAAATTTCTTAAACAAACCTATCATCTGCCCTTTTCTAGATGATACAGAAGATCGAATACTATTCTCATCAGAATCTAACTCTTGTGGTGGTAAATAATTATGATTAAAATTGAAGAAAGGTGCTTGATTTATTGGATTTCGAGCAAAGACATCAATAAATGATCGTCTATCTGCTATTGAAACAGCTTTGTAATTTGTACATAGAGACATTTGACCTAAATAATTGTAAAATGTATCAAGTGCTTTAACAAAGCCTAAACCATCCAATCCTATGTGGTTAACTACACCGAAAAGTTGATATCGACCTTGAATATCAAATCGGCATTGAAGAAAAGTAAGTGAGACAGTATGATCACGTGATTGATTAGCAAAACTAATAAGTTCATCTTCCCAGTCCTCTGTAATACCTTCTATCCATGTTAATGGAATATTGCCAGTTTCTTCTTCGACTAGCCATATTTTATCGTCAATGCTCATGGTACGTAGGCGGAAGTATGGATGATGTTGACGTAAAAACTGTAAAGCTTGACATATCATAGCATTAGTTAAGTTCTCACATTCAAAATCACAATAAAAACTAATACTGGTATCGAGATTTTCGTTGATGTCAATAGGACGTTTAAAAGGTATGTTTTCACTTTCTGTCATTGATTGATGAAAAATTTCAGTGTACAATATTTAGACTCAGTTCTCTAAAATGAAAAAAAAGCATAGAGTCAATTAAACTTTCTTTTTTAGTTCTACAACACATTTCAATATCTCTACGTCATCAAATTTGTCTTGCTAAAAAATACAATTCCATCTAAACATACTACGAAAAAATATCATAAAAATTCCTGTCGCATATGTAAGAAAGAAGACAACAGAAATATATATATATATATATACGTCTGCTGAGAATTAAAAACTTTTTTTTCATTTAATTAGGAGTATTTCATATAAGGGAAGAATTACTCATACAAATTTCTATTTTTCGACGCCATTTTCGAGTAGAATCTTCAAATTTCCTTTCTTCCTACTTTTACTCATAAGAGACGTAATTTTAGTCACTTCCTCATAATAAATTACCTTTTTTGCGTAGTAAATCTTGTATTCTGCATCAATTCAATATAGTGAGTAATATATTACAATTTTCTATTTTAATATTTAATTATAGTGTGGATAAATGAAAAATGTCAGGCCCTGTCATTTATTTTTTGATATCGGAAGTAAATACGATTTGCTACACTAAATGACTTTACACTCGAAATGTTTCGTATAAATAGTCATACATTTTTCTAGCTATTATTCAATTACTGCAGGTGAATTTAAATTGGTATTAACACAAGTAACTAAAATGTAAGTAATCCTTCTTTTAGATTTTATATAACATATTAACAAAGATTATTTTATAGTTCTAGCCAAAACAAGCAGAAATGGCTCTCGCTTTTCTTCGTCAAGCTATCTACGGCAAGGATGTGAACCAAGAATATGTTTCAAAACATCGTTCACCACCGAAGCCAGTGAGTGAGGCTGAATGGAATGCATCTGAAGAAAAGTTTTTCAATGATATGTCCGATGGATTTACTCTTGTTGAAACACCACCTGAAGATATGGCTAAGATCGAAGAATTGCTCGAAGTTAAACCAGGTTTTTTCACGTCACCCTATGTGATCAAAACGAAACAAGAATATTGTGAAAAATGTGGTCGTCGCAACAGCTTTCTTGATGTTGTTACAACTGGTCTTCGTATACACAAGCCAGCTTTTCTCGTTGATGTCTTTACAGGTAAATATGGTCATATTCTCAACTCACAAGAACACCAAGTGTGCATCTGTTATGGATGTGGAACTCAATTACCCAGTGATGCAGCTAAATACTCGGCACCCAAGCCATGTTCCGATCTGACCAAGCCACGTGCATACTACACCTGGCGATTTTAGATTGCAATAGCAAGGCTAACATCATCGTTTCTTTAATCAAGATGAAAACTTAAACTTTGTAAAACAAGAATAATATTTCACTTTTTTCTCATGATCTAATATCTCAAATGTATCATTTTTAACATTGAAAACTAATTATTTCTCTCAATAAATAAATTGTATCAGTATTCAAACTTCTTGAACTAGTAGGAAAAATCGTTCCATATACCACGAACTTGCATACGAGTTATAACTCTTCTTTCTGCTAACGAAGAAGTTTCGCTAACTATTTCAAAGCTTGAAAGTACATATTTTGTTCTTAAGTAAGACTTCGTTATTGTTATTAATAAAGAGAATGCCATAATTCCAAACTCAATCGAAAATCAATTTTAATGATCAGAGATAATTTAATTTCAACAAGCAATAACCAGACACATTTTTAGTTTCTGAAATAGTTCAACATCAACTCAAATACAGCAAAATTAAATTTATCTCTATTACACATTATTCATTTTTTTTGTCAAAATCATTCATTAAAGAGAAAATGACAGTAAGTATATGGATAGAAACACAAATTTTGAAGTTTTTTAGTAAAACATACGAGATTGTGCATGAAAATGCTAAAACGTTATCTGTGTGTACTTGCAAAATAGTGAGATATTCTCGAAATCCTGTATGTCAACACAAAAGAAGTGTATTTATGAAAGTTAATACTGAATCGATTCTGCGTTTTTCTACTTTATATTCTACATGCTGCTTCTTGCAAGAATTTAGTTTTTCTATCGAAGCGTATTCATTTATTTTCTATTCTTTATTACTATTGGTCTCAAATATGAAAGAAATAAAATCAATTTTTTTTTATTTAAGATTGATTTTAATGAGAAAAATCTATTTTATCTCTGTTAGTTAGATTTTATGAAACTTGTGCGTGTTCATGCATGTTCATAATATGTACTTCATTTTTGGATCATTGTAATATTGTCATGCATGTCCTCACAAAGGAAAATACAAGGTGTGTAGATGCGTAAACTTCCATGCATGTATTCACGAATATAGTAAACTCTGTGACGCGTTCACACACATGCTAAATAATAATGATTCATGTGTGTACACATAACGATAATACTGCATTTACATACGTTTTACAGACTTTTTCGTTTGACTGGGTAGCTTAGTTTTCAAATCGATTGTTGCAAATAGTTTTGATTATGTGACAGATACTACTCACTGTATGCGATAATGAGCACAATCGTAGACTTGATTGAGAATTTGTGTTTTCTGTGGAATCACAATCATTCTTCCATATTTCATAACCTTCCAGATCACCTTTTGTAACCTCTTCGTAATCGATAGTTATTGGGTTTCACTTGTTAAATTCTTCTTTAAATAATGGAATATGATCAACATTAATTTCATTGTCTCCATCATATACAGAGCTCAAGCTTAGCGTTTTCAAATCCATTTGAGATGGTCGTTGATCATATTTCTTCTTGTAAATGTTCACATGAGCTTGTTTATCATCGATAACAAGTACTTTCAAAATAACAAATCTTCCGTATCCATTTTCGACCGTACATATTGAACTGGCTTTGATTATATCGTATCCTCGATTTACCATGTTTCCTGCTTAGTTATATTTACTTTTTTGCTTATTATGTATATGAGTTTTTTTTGTGTTATTCATTCAAGCGCAACATTATTTCTTCCTCTCATCATACCTGACGTCAGTTTGTGTAATTAATATGTAACATTTATTATGGGACATGAATCATTCGTGGGTTAGGGTGGAAAAAATATGTGTATCAGAATATGACAATTAATTAAATTTATTTTGTTGAATAATTCATTCTATCCGAATTAAGTTGGAGCTATTAGCAAGGACGAAAACGGCAGATTTTAGAACTCTGTACATAAGTGAAATTTCATGCACCTTACCAGTTAGTATACACTTTTTCTTTATTCAAATATGATTATTTGATTTAATGAACAAGATACATGAAACTATAAAAATTCATCAAGAATTCAGAAGTGGTATTACTACAGTATCTTTTAGATGTTCAAATACAATCATCTATTACTGAGAAAATAAAGTGAAAAGTAAGAGAAATGTAAACCTCTGTAGTTAATAAAAATATAGTGCGTGATATCTAACCATTGATTACTACTTCACGAATTCCCTTCTGAGAACTATCGCTGAGCACATATACATACACAGAACAGCTATATAATAGTGTCACTGACAAATATATTGCAACGTTTCTAGAGATCCCACTTTTCAATTATTTGGTTTCATCTATTATCCAGGTATGATTTAAAATAGTTTAATAGTTTACATTTTCCATTATAATTATGAAAAGTATTCAAGATACCTATGAAAAATACATTCTACATTCATATACTGTCTTCTTACGCTTTCTATAGTGAATAAATGAGAATGGTTAATAAATATGAAACAATTATGTTGATTACTTTAGATAGTAGAATGAAAATGGAATTCAAAAACATGCAAAACTAATTCTGGCTTCCTAATTTCAAGAATTAGAAGTCCTACTGTCACATAGATTCCGCTAAAATTTCAAAGCTGCGAGTTTTTAAATGATGTTTTTTGTCCAATACACTTTTAAGATGTGTAGTGGAAAAATATTGGTTTCTATAACTGATTAGAGAAAAAGAGTTTGCTTTTCAATCCTTTTGAATAGTCTTTTAATAGATCAGGTCCGTTTAATTGACCACTTTGATGAGGATTGTTACATTTTCTCCCTCGTACTTTTGATAAATATTCCAGATCAGCGACCAGTCGAGTTAACAAAACACGAGCTAAAACAAATATTAAAGTCCCTCTGTAGACGTGGTAGCCATTCTAGCAATGATTCATCACAGGCGTGAGAGACGCTTTAGTATCAGTATATCACAAACATGACAAACAGGGAAAATAAGTTTTTGTCTCATTTTTACAATACGATCTCGAGGCATACAACATTCGGAAAGAAATTTGCCTAGGAAAACATAACGAACACTTAGAATCCATTGCTAATAGTTGAACAAGAAAAATATGAGTAAAGATTGAAACGAAAACATCCGATATGTTGCCTAAAGCAAATAAAAAAAACAGTCATTCTCAAGCCCGTAAACGTTAAAAAATGGTAATCATGAATTTGATTAATATTACGATTCATCATCTCATTGATTATTGTATATGTTTATTTCCGATTTCATAAACAACCGTCATTCTTTTCATGAGGGAACCTCACCAACTGATTAAAAGCTTTAAGCCTTATATTTACACCATAAGTCGGGCTTAGTGAGACTAGATGAACGCTAAAAAGATTATCCATGAATTACAATGATGATATATATCAAGACAGAATTTATTGTTGGAACGCATATCGATAAATTGTGGAACTGTTAAAAGAATTATACTGTGATGTTTATTTAATGATCTAGTTAATACATAAATAACGCTCGTCCCTGCGACTCGCTTAACCCTCAACTGAGTACAATACACTCAATATTTATCACTTACTTAAAATCTACATTTAGAAGTGTCGTTACACAAACACATGCATACAAAAAACCTATCTATTATTGAAAGGGTTGACCTTTTTACACGAAAATTGTCTCCAATAATAATGCATAGTTTTTTGTATGCCTATATTTGCTCAGCAAGAGTTCTCAATATCGAATGCGATGAGAAGTGATAGAGAATGCGTAGACTATATTCAGTCGAGGATTAAGCGAGTCGCAGCGACGCGTGTTACCTGTTTTTCAGTGTTTTTTTTTCAAAAACGATAAATTTAAAATCTTTTGAAAAACTATTCATGCCAATTAATACCTCGCCCTCGAAAGCGCTTTGATCAATTGTATAAATAAAATCATTATTATCTGGCAAAAACATTTTTTTGGGGTAAAACAAATTTTTTTGCCAGATAATAAAAAACTAATGATACCATTCGATTTTGCAGCCTCAAAAGCCTGTTGGTCGAACCCTATAAAAAGTAAATTTTTTCGTAAAAAACTTATCTTCTCTGAAAAAAAATTAATTTCAAAAGAACTTGAAAAAATTAATGCCAGATTCGGATTCCTCGACTTCGACAATTTTCGATAAAACAAATATAATTCAGATCGAGCCTTTGTCCCGTGACAGACAACAGACACAAAAATCATTTTTTCTTTTCTTCGTATGATTGCCCCCTCAATCGAGAAAATAAACCCTTCTAACAAAGTTAATACTACCATACGCTTCCATTGACCAATTCAGATACCTCCACAATAAGCAATGGTATTCACCACATACCATGATGAAACCATCAATTTGTGAAAAAATACTTCTTTTCGATGAGAATTACCAAACCTCATCAATTCCTAACATCAATTGATCAATTCAGGTACCATCACAATCAGCAATGTGGTCGATCAACGGGCATACTTCAGTGCCAACAAGAAGCGCATGTGGAAGACAAACGGCCATTAGCCTTTTCGACGATGTTTTTTTGACCTCGATGTTCTTTTGACCCTGACAGACACATACAAACTATTTTTTTGTATGACCCTCCTTTCAGTCGAGGGAATAAAAGAAGCATCAAATAATAATATATTTTATAACAATAAGATTATTTTATATATGATCATACACATTCCTGAATTGCCTCTAGCTACTATTTCGTTTGCGTGCCTTGTCAGTTGTGCTTTATTTTTCATTACATTCGATTGATATATTCCTTTGGTTTTCATTCAGAGTTAGAAGGGGTAAAAAAGCGAGAATAAAGAAAGTCTTCTATAGAAATATTTCAAACTTTATTCTGTGTTGAAGCGTCCTGCGTTTGTCTGTCGATAAAATAATAAAAACGAATACACCAACACGATCAATACTAACAGTGTCGTTTATTTTGAACCATCATAGAAGTTTGTTTTTTCTTTTGATTAAGAGAATAGTAGTGAAGAGTCATGCGATCGATTGCCTTTCATCACGTGTAGTTGATATCGAAAATATCTGTGTCTCGATCCTGTTTTCATTATTTATCACATTTATTAAACTATTACGTCAAGAAACAAACAATTTAACAATTTCATTGTTTGCTAGAATTTATCTAGCTTCACTAAACCCTACTTATGATGTAACTATGAAATCAATTGGTAGGATTCCGTCGTAAATATTTTAAAGTACAAATTATTCATATTGTATCTACTCTTTATTTATTGATCTTATGTGAATTATATTCACTTGAAAGAATATCTAACAAATTTAGAAATTTAATTATAAACAAATATATTATTTTTCAATAGTTGAAAAAAAATCATTTTTATATTTTTCATATTGTTTTAATCGACATTTTCCATATTTAATATAATCAAATTTTTTCATTGCTTCAGGATTAACTAATGCTTCTAAAAAAGCCCATAATGACCAATAAAGATGTATAGGTGCACGTAAACAATCACCTAAATAACATAAATCATCAATATTCATTTGTTTTTCAATTTTATCATTTAAAAATGATGCATTTGATAAATATGTTTGTAACCATTGTTTTTGTTTATCACGTTTTGGATATTTATTATCATAATCTGGTTCTTCATTATCTAAACCAGCATACTCAATAAAATAATTAAATATATCATATAACCATATATTTCTTGCACAATGTTCAAAATCAATTAAAGAAATTTTTTTATTATTTATTTCATTAAATATAAAATTTAAACTTTGTGTATCATTATGACAAACAACAATTGAAAAATTTTTCCATTTCGATTTATTATTATTAAATATTTCATCAATTTTATTTATATCTTCAGTTAATTTTAACCATGATATATCATTTAAATATGGACATGTTGAAAGTTTTATACGTTTATATAATTCATCATTAGTACCACTTAATAAATTAATATAATGTTGTAATTTTTCTACTAATTGACCTTTTTCATTTTTATCCATTAATGGTACGGAATGAAATTCAGCTAATTTTCGAGCAATTAATAACCTAATTTAAAAATAAAAAAAAATGATTTTTTTGTTTTTTTGTAAAAAAATAAAAATTTACTTACGATTTTTCTTGATCACCATTTTGAATAGGAACTCCAGGTATATATTGATATATAAAACCATTATTAAATGTTAATAGAATAGAAGGAGATATACTATATTGTGCTAAATGAATCATAAAACGAATTTCACTATTACGATCAACAATTAAATCGGAATTTTTTCCATAAATTTTAACAATAACACCATCATTTTCCGATGAATATACAGCAAAAAGTATATTTGAAAGGCCATCAGTAAGTTTTTTAATAGTTAATGATGAATTTGTTTTTATTGATTTTCTTACATAATTTAATACAATTGTTTCAATATCATTTTCATTTGAATCAAAATCAATATTTTCATATGGAATAGATGAAAACATAATAAAATATATATTTTGTTTTTTTTTTTCAATGCTTCGTTTTCAATTAATAAGGCAAATAATACTGCTTACATGTCAAAACATAGCTTTTATTCTCTTTCTTCCTGTTCTTTTCTCTGCAGAAAGGAAAAAAAAAGAAAAGAATCATATTTCTTTCAAGTATATACACAGAGAGAAAAACAAATGCACTAGGTCACACAGTGAAAAGAAATAATAACATGAATCAAGAGATAAAATAAAGATTTTTACATTCTGAATTGGTATTCATACGTATCGATTTTTCACTTGAAGAATACAGTATATAATTCATTTTATCATGATATATATATATATATATGACCTTAGTTAGTCGCATACACTGGTATTCTTCTAGTGAAATATCTTGGCCAAGACCTTACTTATAAGATGTTCGACAAGGGTAGCGATATAATAGCAATTATTAAGTACCAACTATAATCGTTTATCTTAGTAATCATACATGAGTCTAAAACTACAGTTATGTCCCAATGCCTAGATGATGATCATCGTTTATAATCGTAAATAACGCAAAAGTTTTTGAATTAAATATACTTACTATTTATGTTGATATTAATATTGATTCAGATAATAGAAAAAAACATTTATTAGAGTTTATCAGAAAATTATTGATTATTTGATCAAAGTGATCCAATTTTCATGACATAAGAATTTTTCACATTATGTATCTTTATCGATGCCTTGTTTGGATCATGATGAATAATTCTTTTATGACAGTCTTTGATTTTTGAGTGCAAGTTTTTATATGTAAACAATAGGCTGATTAGATTTAATGCTATATAGAATATTCTGATCATTAGTTTTGATTAATTGTAAATTTTCTTATACCTAAAGTTTGACTTAAAAATCTCTTCAATCATCTTGTTATATAACCAAAATTTTACTATTTCATAATAGAATAATAATTTGTTAAAACTCATATCTATCGTTGTTATTCATGTTCTTTTCGAAAAAAGGTGGATGAATATTTTTTGAATGAACTGACAGAAAGATCTGCAGTTTTCATTGTTGAAAAGTGAAGAGAAAGAGGCATTGAAAACCTAAATCAAAAGATTTTTTGAGTGTTTTCACAAGGTTCTTCGTGGAACGCTTTTGAAAGATTGCTTTTTTTCTCATACTTTAAAAAGAAGCAATTTTCATACTACTAAAATTTCCATTTCTCAATTATATTGAAAAAATTGGGTAATAAATTGCACTTCGGCGACTAGAATATCTTAATAATAATACTTAGTTACGAATACAGTTTTGTAGTTCTTCATTAGGTGTTTCTGACATATTCCTAAAAATTCACTTTAAAACTTCTAATTATTATATCACGTAAACAATAGAGTGGATTATCACATGCTTTATTTGAACTAAAACTGGTCTATTTATAGTACAACCGACGAATGAATACATGAATACGAAAAGGGAATGGATACCATGAAAGCAAAGATCTAAATATATATAATCTATTGTTAGATGATTCGAAAGTGAAGATCATAATACCATCATCATTATATTATTGTACAAGTAAACACTATCTTCTATATTTTCTAACTAATTACATAATGAGACATGATATTCTTCACATGTTACTAATAGTATCTTTTTCTTTTATGGAATAGAATGACTCAACACCCTCAAGAAACATTAATAGGTTATTCACAGATTTTATTTCTAAGCTAATCTCTGAAGTTTTCGCTACATAATGAGATAATCTCATGCTAAATATTCAAACTTGATTTTAGTGAAACAAAATTGAAAAGTAATCTTGAAATATAGGGGAGTGAAATTTAACTATTACAGATCATGTGATAGATGCTCTTTCGAAATTAAAATTCATTGTAATATATAACTAAATTCTATATAGTATTATTGTTTTCTTTAATCTTCTAAGATATTTATCATGATCTAAGAATGGAAAATTACATGCAATACGTCTATCTTTCAATACATACGATGAGATATAAAATTTTTACACGAAAAATCTTTGAATCAATTAAACACAAAAATAACAGTAAATTATACTTCTCAACATTGAAATCTAATCTCTTTGATATTAATTATCGTTCTTTATTTAATGCATGCAATAGATGAAATACAAGGTAAATAAAACTTCAAAGAGAAAGAAATGCATTTCATATTAGAACCCTAGGCCATTCTTTTAAAAGATTTTATCACTGTTTAATTGCATTTTAATCGATCAGATTGAAGATTATTTTTTTATGATTTTATGATAATGAAATTGTACTTGAAGATAAAAGAAAAAGTCATTTTCTTTATATTATTTGTTAAACATGATATTGTGCAGTAAATTTTATAAAAATATATATATTACGAAACATCTAAATGGTACTAAGTAAAAAAAAACTTTATTTTGTATATTTCTCTTTCTCTCTCTGTTTTATTTGAATAGTCATATTATTTAATAAGGCGCCTATTTAAATAGCAACATTTATTTTATAAAATACTCATTATACATACACATTATCATATAAATTATGATTGTTTTCTGTAAAATTGCTTTATTTGGTTTAATTCTTATTGGTAACATTAATATTCATAAATAACTTTTTAATAAATATTGATTCATATTTAAATTATTTTAGTCTATAGTCAATATACTGATGGTTTGACTTGCTATTCATGTCAAGTCTGCAGTACACCATTCTCTACAAGTAATGCTGTAACAGTAACAAATAACACTGCAGGATTATACTGTAGTGTAAGTATATTTTTTCCAAAACTTTTTTTTTCTTTTAAAATAATTTATTTTCAACAGAAAATTACGGCACTATTGTTTGAAATGCGAGATATATCCGATACTTGTTCATCAAATAATGACAATGGTATTGGTCAATGGTGTTGTCAAACTGATTTATGTAATAGTTCGAAAAAATTTATTCCAATAACTACTCTTCCATTACTTTCGATTATTATTATTTTATTAAAATTTTTTTAAGCAAGCGAAATGAATTTTTTGTGCGTTAAAATTTTTAATACAATAAGAAATACGATAACAAATGCGTATATGTTTCTTTTGTTTACTTTAATTATACGAGCATATAACATGTACAAATTCTATTTTTTTAACTACAATAAAATTAAACAAAAAACAAACTTGAGTATTTTGTTTCTTTTCCTATCTAAGAGTTATTTATTTGTATTTTAGAAGCAACAATAAATATGACAATAGTCTAGTAGTTTTATTTTTTTTTTGAAAAAAATTCGCCTTCAAAAGGTTTTAAGAAAATTCATTGAAAGGCTTTGTTTTCATTAGAAAACAATTCGAGAATCTTGGATTTTAGACTGAAAAATCTAATTTTAATTTTAATTAAGATCATATTATTCTAATCGATTTTTATCTGATTTTTCGCTAAAAATTTTTATATGGATATCCATAGATTGTTCTCTAGTAGGAAAAAAAATTGTATCTATGTTCATTCAGACGATATGAACACTATTTTATTTTTGTAAATTTTTATTGTATTTGGTGTTCATATATATGTTTTATCGTGTGTGGCCTTTTTTAAACGGTTGATGTAAGGATATATTTGTATGAGTTTTCAAGATATTGATTATTATTGTTTAAAGTTTTATTTTATATGATGAAAATAAAGAATATTGTACTAAATACAAAATCTAACGCTCAAAATCTTAGTGAGATATACGTAAAATACTGACGAATCGTACATAAGATCTTACATACAAGATAATCCAAATATCTGTACCTAAATTTCCAAGATCTGTTCACTTATCTATACTTCGGATCTTGGTCAAGATTTTGCTTACAAGATGTTCGACGAGAGCAGCGATATAATAGCAACTATTAAGTACTAACTATGATGGTTTATCCTTGTCATCATACATGAGTCTAAAACTACAGTTATGTCCCAATGCCTAGGTGATGATCATCGTTTATAATCGTAAATAACGGAAAAGTTTTTGAATTAAATATACTTACTATTTATGTTGATATTAATATTGATTCAAATAATAGGAAAAAGCATTTATTAAAGTTTATCAGAAAATTATTGATTATTTGATCAAAGTGATCCAATTTTCATGACATAAGAATTTTTTTACATTATGTATCTTTATCGATGCTTTGTGTGGATCATGATGAGCAATTCTTTTATGACAGTCTTTGATTGTTGAGTGCAAGTTTTTGTATGTAACAATAAGTTGATTAGATTTAATGCTATATAGAATATTCTGGTCATTAGTTTTGATTCATTGTAAATTTTCTTATACCTAAAGTTTGACTTAAAAATCTCTTCAAACATCTTGTTATATAACCAAAATTTTACTATTTCATAATAGAATAATAATTTGTTAAAATTCATATCTATCGTTGTTATCCATGTTCTTTAAAAAAAAAGGTGGATGAGTATTTTTTGAATAGATTGACATAAAGATCTGCAGTTTTCACCCTTGGAAATCGAATACAAAGAGGTATTGAAAACCTATATCAAAAGATTTTTTGCGTATTTTCGCAAGGTTCTTTGTGGAACGTTTCCAAAAAATTGTCTTTTTTTCTCATACGTTTAAAAAAGCAATTTTCATACTATCAAAATTTTCATTTTTCAATTATATTGAAAAAAAATTGGGTAATAAATTGCACTTCGGCGACTAAAATATCTTAATAATAATACTTAGTTACGAATACAGTTTTGTAGTTCTTCATTAGGTGTTTCTGACATATTCCTGAAAATTCACTTTAAAACTTCTAATTATTATATCACGTAAAAAATAGAGTGGATTATCACATGCTTTATTTGAACTAAAACTGGTCTATTTATAGTACAACCGACGAATGAATACATGAATACGAAAAGGGAATGGATATCATGAAAGCAAAAATCTAAATATATATAATCTATTGTTAGATGATTCGAAAGTGAAGATCATAATACCATCATCATTATATTATTGTACAAGTAAACACTATCTTCTATATTTTTTAACTAATTACATAATGAGACATGATATTCTTCACATGTTACTAATAGTATCTTTTTCTTTTATGGAATAGAATGACTCAACATCTTCAAGAAACATTAATAGGTTATTCACAGATTTTATTTCTAAGCTAATCTCTGAAGTTTTCGCTACATAATGAGATAATCTCATGCTAAATATTCAAACTTGATTTTAGTGAAACAAAATTGAAAAGTAATCTTGAAATATAGGGGAGTGAAATTTAACTATTACAGATCATGTGATAGATGCTCTTTCGAAATTAAAATTTATTGAAATATATAACTAAATTCTATATAGTATTATTGTTTTCTTTAATCTTCTAAGATATTTATCATGATCTAAGAATGGAAAATTATAAGTAATATGTCTATCTTTCAATATATACGATGACATATAAAATTTTTACAAGAAAAACCTTTGAATTAATCAAACACAAAAATAACAGTAAATTATACTTATCGACATTGAAATCTAATCTCTTTAATATTAATTATCGTTCTTTATTTAATGCATGCAATAGATGAAATACAAGGTAAATAAAACTTCAAAGAGAAAGAAATGCATTTCATATTAGAACCCTAGGCCATTCTTTTAAAAAACTTCATCATTGTTTAATTGCATTTTAATCGATCGGACCGAAGTTTATTTTTTCATGATGCATTGTGATGAAATTGCACCTGAAGATGAAAAAAAAGTAATTTTTTTTATATTATTTGTTAACCGTGATGTCGTGGAGTAAATTTAAAAAAAATATATATATACTACGAAACATCTACAATGTTCGTAAAGAACATTTTATTGACGGCACTGAGTAAAAAAAAACTTTTTTTGTGTATATTTCTCTTTCTCTCTCTCTCTCTCTGTTTCTATTTGAATAATCATACTATTTAATAAGGTGCATATTCAAATAAAAACATCCATTTTATAAAATTTTCATATACATACACGTTATCATAGAAATTATGACTGTTTTTTGTAAAATTGCTTTACTTGGTTTGATTCTAATTGGTAATATTGATATTCATGAATAACTTTTTAATAAATATTGATTCATATTTAAATTATTTTAGTCTATAGTCAATATACTGATGGTTTGACTTGCTATTCATGTCAAGTCTGCAATACACCATTCTCTACAAGTAATGCTGTAACAGTAACAAATAACACTGCAGGATTATACTGTAGAGTAAGTATATTTTTTCGAATTTTTTTTTTTCTTTTTTAATAATTTATTTTTTGAATAGAAAATTACGGCATTATTCGTTGAGACTCGAGATATATCCGTTTCTTGTTCACCAGTTAATGTTATTGGTAATGGTCAATGGTGTTGTCAAAGTGATTTATGTAATAGTTCGAAAAAATTTATTCCAATAACTACTCTTCCATTACTTTCGATTATTATTATTCTATTAAAATTTTTTTAAAAAGATATCTTTTTTTAAGCAAGCGAAATGAATTTTTTGTGTGTTCAGATTTTTATTACAATGAGAAATACGATTACAAAGGATTATACATGTAAATAAATTATATTTCCTTTCTCTATTTGTGTCTTAGAAGCAAGAATAAATATGATAGTTAATAATTTTCACAGTATAACTAATTAAGACATGATAGCTTTATTTCTTTTTTTAATAAAAGTTCGCCTTCACAGGGTTTTAACGAAATTCATTGAAAGGCTTTGTTTATTTTCAAGTGTAATATATTAAAAATAAACATAATGTCAAGTTCAAACAGTAAAAGAAAAACATCAAGTCAATGATAAAATTGTAACTTTAAATAATTCTAATCAAATACACTTCTATTTCTTATTCACAATTTGTATATATGTACGTGATGTTTAGTCATACATTTCAAATTATGAACATTTATTTTTATAAAACTATCTTTGATGATAATGCTTGAGTCAAAGTATTAAAATATGATTGAACATGTATTTATATCGTAATTTCAATTATTTGAAATTATCTTTAAAAAAATTATTTAAACAACAAACTCTTATTTTATGTATAAAGAAAAGTATATTGTTTGTTATTTACAACCACGTGACAATATACATTATAAATAACTATACAATCAAGTGATCGTTATAAGCAGAACGCTTAATTATAAGTATACATTTTTTTTAATGTTTTCGCTTTTCTACCGCTTTGCTTGAATAACTATATGTTTCATTAGTTTTATATTCAAATAACAAATACATTCGAACGTACAGTACACATTAAATATGAGTCTATTTCGAAATATTATTTTTGTTTTATTTATTTCACTTAGTAAGTTTATCGATTATTATTTAGAATGCATAAAATAAAAAAAGTATTTTCATTTATTTTTTATAGCTTTAAGTAGATATGTTAGAAGTCTTGAATGTTATTCATGCAAAAATTGTGATAATCCACTTGATTTAAGTAATACTGAACGAATATCACTTAATGGTTCAGGATTATTTTGCACAGTAATTTTATTTTATAATTTATATTATAATAATATTTTTATTTAATAGAAAGTCCGAGGAGCATATCTTGTGGATAGAAATATAACAGATTCATGCAAAGAATTTACTGCAGTTGGTAATGGTGTATGGTGTTGTCAAACTGATTTATGTAATGGTATTAATCAAATATTACCAATGAATTTATTTGGTATAATTTTAATTGTTTGTATTATTTTTAAAATGATTTAAAACGATATAAATATTATTATAAGGACATTTATTTTATTCTGTAGGTATAAGTTTTTGTTTACTGGTCTTTTTTTTTTCTTTTTGATTAAACTGAAAAGATTTGATGTGTTCTTTTTGTTCTTGATACATGCTATTTACAAATAAAAATATTTTCATACTTCCGTTAGTGACAAAATAAATGATCATTCTTTATTTTGAAATAATTTTATTATTAGATATAAAATTAGAAAATATATTAAACGATATGATATAACTACTTTAAAATGTCAATCTTCCGACTTTTTATGATCAAATCCGTCATTTTAAAATCTTTGATAGATTTATGATCGTTTCTTTTGTACTATTTTATTTTTATCAAGTTGTATTATAATAAAATTGTTTTTTATCAAGTATATAAATATCTATCTATAGATATTTCTTTTTAATATATTATTCTTTTTATGTCGAAGTGTAGACGTAAAGTACTTGCTCTTCATTATATATTTACTAATAATGATTTTTTAATGAAACGAAATGAAATTCGTCCAAATCATTTATCATATCTTCGTCAACAATCAAATAAAGATGGAGGTAAAGTTGAATTTAAAGTAGCTGAATCACTCAATGGCAAGACTTTTTATTGGCCTTTAACAACACATGAAGATGAAATGATGCGATTCATGCACGATGATCCATATTATAAAGAAGGATTTGTACGTGATGCAATCATATATCAATATATAGTCACTGAAATAGACTTATAATAATAATAAAAACTTTATTTTTGTTCATTAATAAATATAGGAAGATAGTTAGAAGATTTTAATTTAATTTTATTAAATATTTGAAATAGAATTTGTCAAAAGTTACAAACTCGTTGTGAATTATTCACGAATTATTTTTGAATCTATCCTAAAAAAAGTTCGAATATTTATACATCACCAATCGATGATCTTGTCGTTTTCTTTCCGGATTCTTGTTTTCCTTAGTTATCAGACAAGATTCTTTTTCTATTCCTTCTATACAAGATTTTTGCCTGAAAAATCTGATCTTGCCTTTCTGACAAACATTGACGTGTACATCTAGAATTTCTACTGTCGATTAATAAAATACTGAAATGTATACAGTCTATTGTTTTCTCTATATCGAATGAGAACATTTTACCTTCATCTAATTGAAATAGAGCGGTTACATGTTGTTTGATAACGAGTTGAACGTTCTAGAAGAAGTACATATTACAAGTGAAGTTGTACTAGCTACTGAATTAATAATGACTAAATAACGTTCAGACATCGCTTTTTATATATGACCATACAAAGAAGACATCACGTGCTGTTCATTTTGGGAAGCTGAAAAAAATCTTTTTCTTTTCTCTCACAAGAATTTTGTCTGAACAATAAGAAATTTAAAATATTTTGTATTTCTTTTCAGTTTCTGTTTATTAAAAATAAAAATTTTACATATTTAATTATTTAATTCATAAAATCCTTTTCCATCAGTGAGACTACGTGCAACTCGTTTTATTTTTTGCTGAACTGTTTTTGCCAATTGTCTTTGTGCACGTTCAATTGCTTTATCAGCTTTCTTAGCTACTTGAAGACCTTTAATAAAATCATCACAATTACTATGTAATAGTCCGTGATTAGTAGTATCTTTTAAATATGTAATAAAATTAGCCGATTGTAATTTTAAGATTGAATTATATGATGAATTATTTTGAAGATCATTAATAAGTGAAAGAATTTGTGTCAAATAAATTTGTGCTATTGTATCATTTGAACAAAATTTTGGTAATTTTTTATTTGATAATGATGATTTATATTTGAAATGTGGTAGATCTTTATTCTGATCCGCTAGTGTCAAGCCTATAGTAAGGCATACCTAGAAAAATTAAGAATGAATTTTTTATATGTGAAATTATATGAGAATATCTTACCAGAAATGCGAAGAGTAATTGATGCATTTAGAAAATGCTTTAGTTGACTAGAATTGACTCTGTTTTTATGATATAGTATGCATATTTTTTTGGATTTAAATTCGTGATATTTCTTTAGATTGAGAAAGAACGTGACAATAAGAAAAATGAATGAGAAAATATTATTTTTTTTCAGTAATTTAATATCATAGCACATAGTATATTGAATAAAGATTCAAATCCTTTAATTATTTATCGAGGTCTTATTTGAACAACATGTCAAGATTATTAATGCATATTCATATTTCCTGCCAAAAAAAAATTTATTAAAATAAAAGTTTCATCCTAATAGAAATACATACGTTGTATATCATAGAATAAAATACTGTTATTCCTAGAGATTATAAGAGTATTAACTAATACAACTGAATCGAATCACAACTAACATAAAACTATATAACATAATAATCTTGCTATCTATTCAAAAATTTAATGCTAATATTCTTTTTGTTTACCACAAAATAATTCATGAAGACTATTGCTTTCGATATTAATCATAAGATTGATTATTTAATAACTATATCTGCCATCCATAGGACGAATTTAGATGAAGGATTATTATATAAACTATGTTATCACATTAAGATTTCTAAGAATTCTTCTCTCTTATCCATGTAGCTAAAGACATTCTTATTATTAAAAGATAGCGCTTGAAATTCTCAACTGTAAAATCTAACGGGTGTCCCATAATAAATGGTGATACTTTGCACTTCATATTTTAATCTCTAAATACGTTTTATTTAAAAAATAAAATATACCATAAGATGCAGCATGAAAAATTCTACAATGCACAAACTAAAGCTTATTTTAATTCAATACTTCTTGTTTTCAAAAAAAAAGCAAAACTCTATACGATCGATTTTCGCTATTGTAAAAGCTGATCGCACGGAATTTGAAGTTATTTTGGATTTAAAAATGTCGTAAATAAAATAACCAGTCCTTTGTAACTTATAGAGCATTTTACGCTGCATCTTGTGGTATATTTTGTTTTTTTAATAAAACGTAGTGATTACAATATGAAATACAAAGTGCCACCATCTATTATGGGACACTTGATAGTAGCTTTTTACTAAAAGTCTTGCGAAGTTCATATGCAAAAGTAAAACTTCTGAATCTACTATTGTTGAATATGTAATTCTTTTTCATAAAATCATACATTTATTTATTTCAAAATTTCATCTTAACATATAAAAAAAATCAAGTTAGTTTCTATACCCAATAAACATATTATTTCATAACTAATAAAATAAAAATAAATAAAAAAAAAGGTTTTTTCTTATATATTCATATTTGTATGAATAGATGCATCAGCTAATTGATAAGTAGCAACCATCATTTTCATTTCATTAATTAAATCATCTAATGAAATTGAATTATCTCTAATATGTTCAATTGATAATGAACAAAGTGTTGTTTGTAAAGCAGTTAAACATTCAATTAATATTAATTTATCAATATTATCCTTACAAAACAAAAAAAGAAAGAGAATATTTTTTTTATTTTATTTTATTAAATAAATTCTATATACTTGTTGAATAATTTTTGTAATAAATTTAAATGTAAGTCTACTAATATTTCGACAAATAATTTCTTCATCATTTTCTTCATCATTAATTGACATTGTTGTTCGTTGTCGATTAATATGAAGAATAAAAAGTGAACGTAATAATTGAAGAATAACAAGAATTGATGATTTTTGTGAATCTAATTAAAATAAAATCTGATTAATATACAACAACAACAAAAAAAAAAATAATTTACTATTAAAAATTTTTGTTTCAATATAATATTCAATACCAGATATATTAGAAAGTATTGTTGAAATTTTAAGATTATTTTCAATTGAATGTATTAAACAAGCTGTTGTTTCTTCACTTACATTTAACTAAAATAAATATTTAATTACAAAATATAAACTAATACATAAGAATCTCTAACCTTAAATATATTCATATAAACATGAATAATATAAGGCCATATTGTTGTTGATTGAAATTGATCTTCATTCATTTGAATAAATCTTATTAGAAAATTTAAAGCTAATTTTTGTGTACGATTATTATCTTGAAATATTCCATTTGACCAATGGTAAATTATTTTTGTTGAAAATATTTCCGGATAAATTCTATATTGAAAATTTTATCGTTTTCTATTATAAAATATAATACATTACGTTAATATATCATTAATTAATTTATATATAGATGTTGTATTTGATACAGATATAAGTTCGAATTGATCTGATGAAATTTTTATTAATAAATATTGAATATATTGACGAATTGATTCTTTATCAAATTCATTATGAGTTAATAATGTTCGAAAAAAACGAATGGAATTATTAAAATCAGATTTATCATCCTAAAATATTAAGAATAAATCAGAATTCTTATGAACAAAAAAAAGTATTTAACCTGTGAAATAATTGAATAAATACATTCATTAAAAACTTCTTTTGATAACCATGAATTTGGCCAAATTTCGCATAATTCAATTAATGCTTGGAATGCTATATGACTAATTTGTGTTTCAGAATCACTTTAATGAAGTAAAAAAAAAACGACTACATATTAAAAAATAAAAAATAAAAATTTACGAAAGACGAGGAACAATTGCTTTTGTAAAAACCATAGATACAAATTCGAATATTTTCATTGCATCCTTAAAATAAAAAAAAACAATACTTTTTATTAAAATCAAACAAATTTTGAATAACTTTATGTCCAATAAACGGTGAAATTTTTCCTGGTTTATTTCTTCTTCCATGAGCAACAGTTATAATTAAACCACGAAGAATAGCTTCAACTAAAAATCTTCATTATTATTTTTTTTTTTTCGAAAAATTAATCTTACGAGCAAGTAATATTGTAAAACGATATTCAATAATTGTTGATTGAATATCATCCATTAATAAAAAAAGAATTTTTTTTAAATTTGTTTCATTATTTATTCGTATAATATCATCAAAACGAATACATGTTAATGTAGAAAAAAAAGCTTCAAAACGTTTATAATTTTTTTCAATTTCTTCATCTTTTAATGTTAAATTCATTAAAACTTTTTTACCAGACCAATTCTTAAATAAATAAAATTAAAATAAATCTATATATATATATTACTATATTACTTCTTTAATAATTTTATCTTTTTCTTCTCGATTCATATCAATAAATTGTTCAAAATCATATGTTTTAGATATACAACCAACACGTAATAAAATAAATGAAAGTATATAAGAATTTGCTGCATCATCTTCCATATTATCATAAAGTGCAAGTGTATTTTCAACTAATTGACTTGTTGTTAATATCATCTAAAGAAAAATAATGTTTTTTTCTTCTTCATATTTTATTTTTCTTACTGATTGATCAAGAGATTTTTTATAAAAAATATTTAAATATTGTTCAACATATGGATTTCGATTTGTTGATGATAATTCAATTTGATTATCATTTGTTGGACTAATATATGATGTAACAGTAAATTCACCAGATTCACTTGATAATGATGTATTGGTTTTATCAGTAGATAAAGAATCTTCTTGAGATGATGGTGGACGTACCATAATGATATATAATAGAAAATGATTTTTCTTTTCTTTCATTAAATAAATGACGAAAGTATTTATACTGACTGAAGAAAAGAAGAACGAATTATAAATAGCTTTATTGTTCGTTCTATTTAATAATAAAGAATAAATATAAATCACGTTGAAAGAAAAGAAATGATCTATAAGTTAGATTATTAGTGTATATAAAAAACTGAATAGAATAGTAGTGCGCTACTATCTTCGTTATTTTAATAATGATAATATTGATATTCGAAATTTCTGTTCTATAAATCTTTACGTACTTTAAGTTTAATATTATTTTATTCAAAAAGGTTAATAAATGAAAAATTGTGATATTGCAATTAGGTAATGATAGTTATAGTAATCGTTAAATTTGGAAAGAATTTTATCATACAGTATCGTTCAGATCAGCTGATAGATGGCTGAATATGTATAAAAAATTCGGTACAATCAATTTAGAGAATCTATGTGAGCCAAAGTCAGATAAAATACCATCTTCTGGTCAATAAAAAGTAGTTATCATATGTTATAATATTGTAAATATATTTTTTGAATAAAATATACATTTTAATGTAAGTAGAAAATTTTCTATCTTGGTATTTTTATCCGATCTAAAATAAAAGGCGAATGGGTATTCTTTTTAACAACTCACGCTAGACATATTCTTAATAATCTTTGAACAAATTATAGTTGGAATTGCCTTTTTTTTTTCACTATAAAATTATAATATATTTTTATAAATTTAGCTGAAAGAAATAGATTGATGAGTTACATAAAAATATGATCATTTTCTAGTTGAAAAATAATAAATTCAATTATATTTTGACATAATTTGAGTAATAATTCTTATACAAATTCATGGTCTAGTCATCTTTCTTTGGAATGGTGAAAATTGCTCTCCAAATCTACTAAAACTCCTTAACATTTAGAATATATAGTTATACTTAGGATAACGATCCCATTACTCGCAGAGGTGGTAATGTTATAGAAGTCAATTCTTTGTTCACTTCAAATACGATGAGTAAACGATCTCGTTCTCAAACAAATACTTTTTGACAGTCTCGAAGGTAACGGAGACATGCTTGGCAACGCTTTATTTCCAGCGACCACTCCACAATATGTTGTGATACTATATTTAATTACATCGTCTATTTGATGTCCTTTTTACTTGTTTCTAAGTAAACAAAAATTATTTAAAAGAAAAATAATACATGTATGCGAATACTGTCACACTGGGAAAGTGGAAAGACGGTTGCCATTATTAACAATTTTCTTTTCATCCTTCAAAACTTCTGATTTGTTTCGATTACCACGATGGGAAAAGTATTACACCATTCATTTATGAACTATATTGTGGGAAAAAGTGGAGTATAAAAGCGATGCTTGCCATTGAATACATCACTTGCTTTTCATTCACAAATCTACTCCATCAACAAATATGCAAACAATACTTGCTCTCGTCTTCATGGCATCTATCATTGCTGTTGTCAAGCCTCAGACATGGACAGGCACTTACAGCGCATCTGGCAACACTTGCAGCACATCGGCTTGTTGTTGTTTTAGTGGGAATGTAGTCATTTCACAGTATTCAACAAGTTACTTGCTGGTCACCAGTGGTTTGAGTGGTCAATGCAGCGGTGCAACCACAACATCATTCTACACAGCTTCTCCAAGTGGTTACAGTACAACGATCACGTTGGCTGGCTCGTCTCTCACCCTCACACTCAGTTCTGATAGTAAGACCATCACCGCCACTAATTCAGCAAATTCAGCATGTAGTGGTAGTGTTGTCAAGAGTGGCTCCGTTAAACAACATGCGAACATCATTATGTTGTTTGCTCTGTCTCTCATCGGTTTGATGATAACCGCCTCGAACATATAAACTTTTCTACCATTTAGTTTTTTACGTGTGTTTTATCTTATTCGCATATTTACTCCTGAATAAAGTATCTGTCTCATTAATTCCTATATTTCAGCAAGAACTTGAAGAAAGAAGTATAAGTGGAATGTTTTAACAATTTTTTTTTGTATCTTGCTTCGATTATGAAAAAATAAATTAAACGTATAATAATCATATTATTACAGTCTAATGAAGTTGTGCACATCTTCATTTATTAGTTATTGACTACTGGTAGTACACCTACCTAATTGTTATTAATTAGTGATACGTGTTTAGTTTAGTTATTTTATGATACCTATATGATAGTCGTATTGTTAATGTATCTACTAAGCAATAATAAAAATATTTCTAGATGTTAATATGTAATGAGAATGAATAACATAATTACGTTTAATTTGTTGCAGAATCATTGTCATAAACTGATTCGTTGAACAAAAAAAAGTTTGTAACACATCTCATATTAAATATCTTTAATAGTTAGAGTATCGACAATTAATATTACTATATATGTTCATATAGCGTATCGATTAGATAAATGTTTCATTTCTCTTTACATTATATGACATCATACATTTCTTTATTTCTGTTTAAAAAGTGCAAATATGTATGAGCAATAAGCATAATCAATCAAGATAAACAAGTTAGTCTTTTCGTATACAATTTATAATTATAACATGAGTTAAAATTTAGATATTTCAAAAAAAGTTTTCATCATAAACTATTTTATATTTTATTTACTGTTATGAATTAGATGTAAATAGATTTTATTATTTATCCATATTTTGAAAAACTTGTTTTTCTTTCATTTTTTCGTTTCTTGATATCGATTGTGCGAAGAAAGAAAAACAAAAATCATTCTTTTGTCATTTTCTCGTACGATTATTAAATTGCGTTCTTTTCATTTTTAATTCATTTACATATTGTTTGTTTTATGGAATAGCTTTAGTAAACATTGCAAGAAAGGAAAAGCAATTTTATTTTTTCCCATAGTATGTAAGAGTTTCGCTGAAGGCATGATGTCAAAAAGTATTAATTGAGAAAGAATGAAAAAGGAAACTTTTGCTTCTCTAAAAAAAAATTCTTTTTTCTAACGAAAATGAACTTTCTTTTGAAGAAGATCTAAATGAAATAAGATTTGTTTCTTCCCAGTCCTGTTGAGAGCAAAGCTCATTTATATACGGGCTCAAAATTTAAATAGATCAGTATAAAGATTACTCTCTAGTTTCATCTATAGCGTATAGCAATAACTTGATGAAATTCACAAGTAACATTATTTAGGCGCGAGATTGATACCTTTTCTAACGCACCATTATTGATTCATATGGAAGCAATCATTTTATTTGACACACGTACATGTTCTGTTGAAGTAGAATCAATAGAAGGTATCTTTGTTCCATATATAACATACGATCGTTTGATGAGGTCACATTAAAGAAGATACGATAGCAACAATTATTATTACTAATCAACTTTATACATTATTATCACTCATTTTTCATATTTTAAAGCTTTTCTGGATTATTTTCATTTGTTATTCGATCATAAATTTAGTTAGAGGTCTGCAGGTTAAGATATTTTGACAACCTGTAACCTGTCCTGCTCTATTTTGCCTGATACTACAGAAAGATAGAAATTTTCATGTCAATTTTACATACAGTTTCATCCACTTTATTTCAGAGATAAAGCAAAAAAGCGGTGCGACATATCTCAAAAATTTTTAATCATTAAAATATCGATAACGCCATTTAGAATTAAAGATTATCTTCTTTTTTCATTCAACATCTCTTCCTGAATGTAACATAATTGATATTTTACAAGCACAAAAATCTGACTAATATTTTTGATAAAGTTTGAGAGATTAATTTATGATTAAAACGTAGAAAAGCATAACATACATCTCAAAATTAGAAAAATCAAAGTGCATTTAAATAGCTATATGTATAAAGAATAGTTTTACAATCCTAAATTGAAATTTTCACCAATATACAGATGTTTGTAAGAATATTTGTTCTATAATAGAAATGTGATTTCTTTTCCCTCCAGTATATATTCATTCAATTATTACAGTGGCCATCTAACAGTTCGAAATAAAACCTTTAAATATTGATGAGAATATTGTAAAAAATTGTGTGATGTTTATGAAAAAAGAGATGTTTGTCTTATTTTTTTTTCTATAAACGAACAGATCGAATATCAAATTAAAGAATTGTGTAGTATTCGTCGTGGACTATCCATCACATTACAAAAAAGAATTCGAAAAATACTTATATAAAAAAAAATATCTATAGGAAAAGTAGTGCAAGTATTTTTACCAACACCTATTGTATTTACTATAAATACTTGTCCTTGATGAAATCTGATGAAACAAAAATTATGTTTGATTTACAAGTAAAAAAAAAGTCTTCAATACTAATTATAGTTGTTGTGATATTTTATGGGAAGCTTCCTTATTTTAACTCACTCGATCTTCACACATCTTTTCAAACTAAACAATAGGTATTAAATTGATCTTCTTGGCTATTGCGGAGATTTCGCTAGTTTTTGAGGTCTCAAATATCCAGAGAATTTTCTCAATGGTAAACAGATTTCAAAGTAAAAAAAATTTATCGAATAGGAAAAGTATTGTTATGGTTTAGTTTCGTGACTATGGAAGTTATGAAAGTAATTAACGATACTTAAGAATATTTTAATTTGACTGTTAAATGATAGAAAAGAAAGAAAAACTTTACAATATCTTCAAGAAACGTTAAGAATTTATTCTTTTATCGATGTGTTCTATACTGGATTCAATGCTTATTTTTAATTAGTATTAGTGGCGCAGATTTTAATGTTTACCAAGCCATTAAATTTTTTGCATTTACTTTGTCAATTGTTTATAGATGACACATCCTCTTCAATGCCGAATAGTGATCTTTTATAAGAGAAGAAGAGAAGTATAGTCATCATCAGCATGTTGTACTTGGTGGTGTTCATGTTTTGCTGGTCTAGTTTTAGTGATATTACTTGCTATATCGATAATCATTCCAATATTGTTTGTTCGTTCAACTTCTGTGACTGAAATATCATCAACAAGTATGCAATCTATCACTATTTATTACAATATTTCATACTTCTATATGGAACTCAAAGGAATTTAAAGTTTTATTTATAAACCAAAAAAAAAACAATACATTTGACAGTTCATGTGCTACTTAAAACGGGAAAAAGCACATGAAATTAATTTTTTAAAAAACGTTCCAATGTTTCATTGCTCTTCTTTTTTTGTTCATATTACTAATTCGATTGCATAAATTGTTCTCTGCTGATAAATTGGTCAAAAAATTTACTCAGGAAAAGACGTAAACTCAAAATTTTGAGCATACTTTCAGATCGACATAGATTGATTTTGACACAAAGAAAATTCATACAAATACATATCACTCTAATGTTTAATAGACATATAAGATAGTTAAAACCATATTCAATACATCTTTATACGATTATTAATGAATGGAAATTGTAACAATCAATCTTTTAAAAGTTAACTATTTCGAATAAATTAAACTCTTCACTTGTTAATTCTTATAGAAACAAAAGTGTTTACTTATGTAATTATCTTGAAATAATTATTATTACAGTTACAACAACGACAACTACTACAGGCTGCACATCATGTTAAGTTTTTTCATTAGATAATTATATAAATAATGTGTGAGTTTATGCTAGGTACTAATTATTGTTGGAATCGAACAGATGTAGTTGTTGCCGATACGAATTCTCGTTTAATTTCAGATCCACGATGTATAATTTTTGATGTAAACGATACAATGTATATTTGTGCTCATGCCATGGGATACGTTGATAAGTGGATCATGGATACCGGCCATTCACACTGCAGCGACTAACTGTAACGGTAATCATATATATTAGGGCAAAACCAGCGTTACGGAATTTCATTTTACCGTATTGCAACGTGTATATCTCCGTTACGGCAAAAGGAAACTCTTTGAAATTTTCACCATAAGTGAAGACCATTGAGATCTCATACCATTAAAAACTTCACAGCATTCTCTTTTAAGATGTCTGCATTATTCAACAAAATATCGTCCGTTACGGAATTTCAAAAATGGAAATAATTTTGACAGAGGTCTGATATATTAGGATTTTATGGAGAAAGAAAGCGATCTTTAGGAAAATGTTGTGAATGAATTTTGTTCAGCTTCGATCAAGCTTTCAGAATATATAGTTGTTTTTGACCGACACAACTGATTCGCATGAAAAAGTTAAAAATACCCTCCGTTACGGAATTTCACTCGTTACGGAATTTCATCGTTTTTAGACCCTTTCCACGAGGATAAAATGAACAGATTTTGATTATTTCTAATTGGGAATAATCATAAATATTTTTTTCTACAAATCGACTAATGCGTTTTTATCTTCCCATTGAGATTTCGTGGAAAACTACTGCTATGTTTTTGGCAAAAATACAAAGTTCCAAGGCGATAAATTAGTAGAATTAGACAATTTTTCGTGTTTTAAAACGTCTAATAAAAGTAATGGACTTGATATTAGTTTTCAGCTGAGTGACTTACATCATATGACAGTTTTAATACTCCCTCGATGTCATAATAATGGGTTACAGAAAATTTTTAGGGAACGTACTGATTTTAAACCTTTCTCCTAGATGGATGACCGCTGGCTGGTTTTGCCCATTATGTTATTTGTGATAAAGATGGATACATCTTTACAAACGAGCATGATAAGAAGTTGGAACAGGTTCATCTGTAAGTGGTACTCTCAATCTTTCAATAGGTATTGCTATCGACAATAAATTTACCTTTTATATCTCTGATCAATAAAATAATCGAGTGGCAAAATGCAATCTAAACGCAACAAGTATTGGTACTGCGATTAATACTAATAGCGTTATTAATAAACCGTCTGCACTTTTAGTTGCACACGATTCATCGAATCATATATATATAAGCGGTGAAAGCGGCACAGCTGTATATTTGTGAACTACTGGTGCTGAAACTTCAAGTGTAGCTTTTACGCAAGTTAGCGATGATACTACTCTTAGCAACCCCCAAGGTATCAAATTAGATCTGTATGGTAATCTGTACGTTGTTCACAAAGACAGATCTCGAGTGGTTATGTATTGTCTCAACTCGACGATGGATACTGTTTTACTAACGACCGTTGGAGAACTAATTGATATAGCCTTTGGTTCCAATCTCAATCTAATCTATACACAATAGAGGATAATGGAAAGACATTCAAATATGGATTACTATAAATGAACTCTTTATTCCCTTTTTCTGAAAGAAAGGATTATATGGTGTTTAAATACGTCAATTAAAATGCTTAAAGTTTGTCTGTCTGTCTGTCCTAACCAATCAGAAAATAGCAACACCTAGATCAATAAAAATGGCCTTTAACATTACCTCAAAATCTTCACCAAAGGTTTTTGGAATCAGGGAATCCGATAGTATCATTAGTCTTTCATGATGTGTGAGTAGATTTTTCCGAGGTTCGAGGAGTCGAGGAGATCGAATGCGGTGTTAGTTTTTAGAGATGTTTTTAGGTTGGCTTTTTTCAATCAATAAATGACTTTGAAGAAATCAATGAAATTTTTATTAAATTCGGCTAAAGATTTTTGCATTGAAGAAATTCATTTGTGGAGACTATTTTTGAAAATTTTGTTTCATTTATTTGTTTTGAATCAAGACGCGAGCTTTTTTTACGAAAATTTTTTTATAATTCTCCTTTCTGGAAGAAAGAATTATACACAGCTTGAACAACGCTTTAAATTTGTCTGTTGGTGGAAGCCAATCGGGAGAGAAGTCAAAAAAAACAACTATTATGCATAAATTCTTTCTATATAACTCATAATTGGCAAGCATCGCGCCCGAGTTTCTGATAGATATAATTACAGTCAATCGAATTATTTCGAAGTAACAAGGAGAATAGTAACTTCAGCCAATCAAATATAATTACGGAGGGGGAGGGAACGGTTTCTGACAATCAGATTTAAGGAGGCCAAGGTCAATCAATTAGATTATTTTCATTATCGAGCTTTTCACCTATCAGATTTTTTTCGGCATCAGTCTTTTGATCAACTAAATTGTTCCAAGGCCGTATGCATGTTGGGGTATGCTTAATAGCTGTTTGTGAGCCATCTGTGAATATCTTTAGTGTCTTTTGAGCAGCGATCTAGTGATGGCATCCGTAACTTTTCTAACGCTCTCCAGCAGTGTTCTTAGTAACCTTTTTAAATGCTATCTAGAGATAGCGATACTAACTAATTGAGGATAGTTAAAATATTCGTTCAAGAGTTAATAACTGTATTCCTGAATTAGAGACAGGACAAGTACAAGTACACCAAGTACAAGTACAATTACTTTGTACTAGCTTCATGTACTTTGTACTTTACTCAGTAAATTTTTACTTAAGTAATTTGTACTTAGTATTAGTAAAAATTACAACTGTACTTAAGTACCAGTACTTCAAGTACACATGCTAAGTACTTTTATTCTTGGGCATAATTCGATGTTAACATAGTCTTAAATAACACTCAGGTTCAAAACATGCTCCACTTTGCACCTTAGCGACATTTTCATATAAATCATCAATAACAATTATCTTTTCGTTTCGTTTCTTATAAAATTATTACGTATAGAAATGTATCATTGGAAGATCAAGTGTTTATTTATGGCGAATAAAATTTTAAAAAGTTGATTCTTTTCGACATTAAGTCACATAGCACTGGTGTATTATTTATTTTAATTCATTTGATCTTAGAATATAATGTTTGTTTCGATTTAAAATTCTGTTAATTATAAAAATGACTGCTGAACGTTTAAAACCATTCTTCAAATTTTCCTTCCTTGATAAAAATCGAATTAATATAAATTTTTTATCATTTATCTAAAAATGTTCACTGTATGTGCAACGATTCGTTAAAGAAAATATTTGCACATTTGCTGAAAATCATATTCAGATAAAATAAAATTTTCTGAATACAACGATAGAACAAACAGTACTAACGGGGGAACTTCCCGAGGTATCAAAAACCGTTTCGATCGTGGATGCCATGGTTAGATAGAGTATAGTTAGGGGTGATATACCCTAAGCTGGTTCGTGCCCAAGTTGCTTTTAACAGGAGTTATGAATTTTTCAAGTTATCAGTAAAATTTTCAATTTTTTTCCAAAATCTTAGTTTTCTCGGAGAACCAATAATGTATTGGGCTGAAACTTTTGTTATTTCTATCTCAAGCAGTGGTCCTGATTATTTGAAAGCTCCAGCTGAAAATGCTAAGAACATGACAGGAAAGGCAGTTTTTAAAATTTTCTCCTCAACTTTATAGCTTTTCCTACTCCATTGCTTGATAAACAAAAAGATCGTGTGAGCAGATTTTTTCAGATCATTTTCAACTTAAGACAGCCTACTTATTCAAGAAAGAGAAACTTGTTTTCTTCTTCTCTTATCGATCTAAAAACTATGCTTTTGTAAGTGACGTTAATCTCTATATTATTATATAAATATGCGTGAATATTAAAGAAAAAGAGCAAGAAAAGTAAGATAATTCATAAAAACGTGATACGAGTTTGTATAAGTCAAATACCATGAGTATGATAATTAATGAAAAAGTCTTGTAAACATAATATTTTATTGCAATAGCTACACCTAATAAATGGGAATTGATCACATGAAGGTGTATCGCAGTGAGCTTGATTAAACTTGAAACACACTTCCGTCACTGTTTGAAAAGGCCGAGGATCAGTATCAGTATATCCGCTCTTGAACCATGCGTAGCGTATCATAGGCGTAAAGATCGTCGATGAAAGTTGGTTATGAATAAGTGATTGTAAACGAATTATATTATTTCTCTGCGCCAAATGAATATCTATTTCATCAAGAAGAACTCGCTGGTAAACCTTACGCACGATTACTTTCCACTGTCGATTAAAAAACACATCTAGAGGCTGAATTTGAGATGTCGTTCTCCAAGGAATCTCTAGTCTCTTACACTCCTTTACTGGCTCATAAATGCCTTTTCCATCTTTCTGACCAGTCCAACTATCAGAAAGAAGCAGTGTCCTATGCGAATGCAAGGAAGGAATGAGACATTTATCACGCCAATACTCAACTAGTGATGTAGTCAATTTACCAGATGCACTACATGTAACAATAACATTTTTCATCTGTGGAAGATTTGCTCTAATGTTGTCGCTCATTCGACCATTTGTCTCTTTCAAACAGAGATAGATAGGCCCAACGATCTTCCCGCTCATGCTAATTGTCGGTTGAATCGTATAGCTATGAGTAGTTGCATTTATCGAGCGGACAGTAGCAAGGGTTGTCTTCTCGCCCTGATAAGACAGTGTTCGGTTTGAGAGAAACTCCAGCTGAAGCCCTGACTGATCTGTATTCAACACGAAATCTTCCTTGTAATGTGGCAATAATGACTTAACTTCAATAACAAATTTTTCAGCTGACTTTTTAATTTCAACTTCATTGACCAATTCACGTTTTGTAACTATCTGAAAATTAAAAACAATATTTGTACATTAATGAAAAATTTCAAATTTTCGGACGTTGCTATAAAATATTCTCTAACCTTTGTAATTTTTCTCGAACAAATATTGTGTTTATTCTTAAAATTTGACACCCAATGATCTGATCCCATAAAATCATGCATTGACATGGTTCTGGCTTTTTGAGCACCCCATCGTTTCAAATCTATGTCGTGAACTGGATACAGCAAATCTCGAGCTCGCTCAAAGTTGTTGTAAACATAATCATCTAATGAATCAAGCTTTTGTTTCTTCGTTCCTCCTTGTTCAACATATGCTCGAAAATGCGCCATATAAGATTGATCAGTTATTCTTCTGAATGCATGCTGAACGTTTCTCCAAGTGTGAGATCGTTTTCCAGTTTTTGGGTTAACTGCATCATAATAATCAAGCGCTCGTTTCATGTACGACAGGGAAAATGATTCAAATACCAATTCTTCGTCTTTTTCTTGATAATCTTGATCGTGAGATGCATCATCTGGATCTTCTTCACATCCATCTATTTCAGTGTCTGATACGTTGTGATCCAGAGTTGTTTCGTCCTCATAATTGTAAGAGGTGCTTGTCCGTACTGACTTGTATACATTGAATAATTCGTCAGCAAGCTCTTCCTCTTGAAACGGAGTCAGTGATGATGGAACTGGAAGTTCTGTAGATATTCGCTCTCGAAACAATTGCATTATTCGGTTTACTTCATCCATTGTCTGTGTTATTGCTTATGATAAACTACGTGTTCTTTCCTTTCATGTTCTTGAGCGACTATTATCTTTTTCTTTTCTTCTCTGTACTACTGCCTACGTGCCATAACAAGAAGGATAACTGATAAACGGAAAATACTTTCTTCCATATTCTCTTCTTTTTTTTCTTTAATATTCACGCATATTTATATAATAATATAGAGATTAACGTCACTTACAAAAGCATAGTTTTTAGATCGATAAGAGAAGAAGAAAACAAGTTTCTCTTTCTTGAATAAGTAGGCTGTCTTAAGTTGAAAATGATCTGAAAAAATCTGCTCACACGATCTTTTTGTTTATCAAGCAATGGAGTAGGAAAAGCTATAAAGTTGAGGAGAAAATTTTAAAAACTGCCTTTCCTGTCATGTTCTTAGCATTTTCAGCTGGAGCTTTCAAATAATCAGGACCACTGCTTGAGATAGAAATAACAAAAGTTTCAGCCCAATACATTATTGGTTCTCCGAGAAAACTAAGATTTTGGAAAAAAATTGAAAATTTTACTGATAACTTGAAAAATTCATAACTCCTGTTAAAAGCAACTTGGGCACGAACCAGCTTAGGGTATATCACCCCTAACTATACTCTATCTAACCATGGCATCCACGATCGAAACGGTTTTTGATACCTCGGGAAGTTCCCTCGTGAGTAGGATATTTTAGCAAAGATTTACCATATACATCAAAAACACCTAGGCTGAATGTTACTTAAAATGTATAAGTGGATTTTCCTCTTACATTCATTTTGATATAATAGGGGAGCTAGAATATGGATGGATTTCTTGACAAGATTGATTATTCTGATAATTAACTTTTGGTTAGTAATTTTCTTTTATCTATTCAGATATGCAATTAATACTTCGATGTTGAGCAAAATATTGATGAGTTTGGTAACTCGGAAAGCAGTGATATTGAGAATAACTAGCACACTTCATATTTCCTATCTCATATTCATCTTGTTGTGTCATAATATAGATATCAGATATGATCATCATTTTAGATAGTGTTTGCCCTTGGTAAATATTGGTTAAAAAAAGAACGAGTAAAAAACTATCCTAACATCTAGTCCATCAAAATCTACATCAAATTCTTATGATAACAAGTCATCATTGACAACTTCTGAAAGCGATTGAGTAGTTTGAAACTTCATGAAATACTTAAAATAACGATAGAAACACTTTATTTACCATAAATTCAACTTATATTTACTATCTGTAGATAGTTCATATATGAATTTGTGCGGAATACTTAACTTTTTTTTAAATGAGACTATTTATGTTCAAACAAACAAATGTTTTGACAAACTTATTGTTAATATAGAACCATCTGGATGCAATAACGTTATGAAATAGTAATATGTACCGAAATATATATTCCTTTTGAAAATCTGAATGTGAAGCATTGCGTGATCCTATGCGTTCTTGTTCTGTTGATATGTGCTCTAAACTAGACTCAATATGGATTTATCACAACGATTCTTATATAATAAATCTCTTGCCGAGGATGGCATAGTGGTTCTATGCATCTGACTCTTAGTCAGATATCAGAAGGTTCGATTCCTTCCCTTGGCTCGACGACAATGATGGTGATGGAAGAATAGAAGAAAGGAGAAGAATATATTCCGTACGAAGAAAAAACCAACAATACACGTGGACATGGTTATCAAGGCCTCGCCAGTTTGTTTGTTTTCTGTTCTTTGTAACTCTGTTCTCATTATATTATCATCATTGTCTTTCTCTTTCGTAAGCATCCTGCTAAAATTGTACTGTTACTGTACTAACAAAATCACAAAAAAGAAAGTTTGGACGTAACGAATAAAATTCAGCATAATTAAAAAAAAAAAAAAAAAAAAAAAAAATAAATTTCTTATTACTCCTTTATTGTTACATTCTTCTCGTCGGATATGGTATCTGTGAAAAAAGTGAAGAAAAAGCAATATCATCTTCTTATTATACAACGTCAATCACCTGTTCGCTGAAAGGTTTTGTTAAATGTATAACGACAAAAAGATGATGTCATCGTCGTTATCATTCGTTGTACACAATGACTCAGAATGTTACTCTTCATATTATTTGGTTCCTGCCTACTATACCACGACTATATAATGGCAAATAATAGAAGCGATTGCTACTCTTTCTACTTTGTCTATTGATTTTGATTTGTTATATTCGAATCATATATTACACGTACGTATACCACTAAAATATATATTTTTTAATTAAATCTTTATTGATTGATTTTGTTCATCATAATGATCGTTAAATGATCGATGCCTATCTGCTTCTTCCTCTTCGTTTTGATAGCAAATAGCCCTGAATTATATAGTTCTGGAACGTTTAACCAGATCATTTTTCTTTCTAGACACTGGATAACGATAATGTTTAGTGAATTTTAATACTTTTTAAGATCTATCAGTAATTGGTTTTAAAACTTTTTTAGAGTCATTTACAATTATGTAGTTCTACAAATGTGGCATATATTGTAAAAACTAGCCAAATAATAAGAAAAAACTAAAACTGCATTAAAAACCAATTTATTTTTAAATGGAAATTCGAAATTTAGAAAAACACTTATGCCCTAATCACTATTCTTAGGATTTAATCTATATCGTTTCTGACTGATGGTCAACAATTTTTAAATAGAATAAGTCTTATTTTACTTCAAACAAATTTTTCATTTTAAAAGAAGTGCAAAAAAATTGACTGCGTGTCTGGATAACTGTTATAAGATTTAAATAAAATACTATTTTAAAGGAAAACTCAAAAATTTGAAAGTATCTCATGAAGAAAATATTTCAATATATTGATGATTTCAGATAATTCAGATTAATCACAATAGGATGTTAGGCTAGTTACTAGATGTCCTAATCAATTATTAGAACGACTCTTAGGTAGTCCTTAATAATCTATAAGAACCATTCTCAGATCGATCTTAAAATGTTATAAACATCATCTCTATATAGATTCTAATAGACTTGTACAGTCTCTTATGAATTGTTAAAGGTTGTACAAATGAATATTTTTTCTATAAAATAGAGATATTTTGAATTATTTCATATATAACTTTGTCATGATCTTCTTCCAAAAGTAATAATTAAAGGAAAAGCCTAAACTTTTAAGAGAAAGGATGATAGCCAAAAACATACTCATAAGCTTTAATATGAAATAATCCACACAAACATTTTTCGAAGAACTTCAACTTATAACCCAGTCAAACGTGAGAGTCAGATAAACGCGTGTATTTTCAAAAAATTTCTTAAAACCTGCATGATATGCAAAATATTTTTTAAATCATCATAGGGCATGGATTATCATACAAGTTATATGAAATATTTTTCCTTTTTGCATGTGAATACCAAACATAAATACACGCGTGGAGTTGCGCTCTGTAAGTACATGCACGGAAGCACAAAGGACGGGGGGCGTTAAGAGGCGAAAATGGCCCCCTCTTCAAAATCGTTTTTATCCTTCTCAAAATATCACTAGAGGTCTTAGAAATTACTTTTTAGCCAATTCATACATTTTCGTTTGATTTTGGATGTGAACTGCTGACTGGAAAATCGATATTGCCTGGGTCCTAAAGGACCATAGTGTATGCCACCCATGTGAGAAATCTATGCACTTATGTTCTGCGCTTTCAGTCTGATTTACATATGAAATGAAAGCTCTTTCTTTCCTCTATCGAATGACATATAGACTTGTTAAAAAATATTGTTCCTTTGCATTTTTGTGTGGACGACATTCTCAAGATGGTATATCTGAAGTGCGGATATTTGTGACCATGTGGTCATTTTTGGTTTCGAGATTACAGCCATCCACTCTAAATTGTGTCTAGTTCGATAGCCCTTAGAAAGCTCTACAAAATGGTGCTATTTGATCGGTGTTTTTTCATGGGTAAGGCACTCAGCCGAAGTGAACAATGTCTAGGAACGCTAAAAAGGCGTGTTTTTGGCTAGTACTTCAAGGATTTCGACGATAATCATCAGGCTTCTTCTTAAAACAAACGTCAGATTTGAAATCAGCACAAAAAACTGAATCGAGATCCATCAATTTCAAAGCTCTGAAACGACTTTCATTTTTAGCCAAAAATCTCGCCCTACTCCCCTCAGGGATGGGCCAAAAAATGAATGTTATCAGAAGACCATTCTGATTTGCAAAAAGTGTTGCTCTACCATGGAAAATTCCAAAAATTGATAAATTGTTTATATATAGACGGCAAAAACTACGATTCGGCTTGACTCATTTTTTGATTCATCCCTGAGGGGGAGTAGGGCGAGATTTTTGGCTAAAAATGAAAGTCGTTTCAGAGCTTTGAAATTGATGGATCTCGATTCAGTTTTTTGTGCTGATTTCAAATCTGACGTTTGTTTTAAGAAGAAGCCTGATGATTATCGTCGAAATCCTTGAAGTACTAGCCAAAAACACGCCTTTTTAGCGTTCCTAGACATTGTTCACTTCGGCTGAGTGCCTTACCCATGAAAAAACACCGATCAAATAGCACCATTTTGTAGAGCTTTCTAAGGGCTATCGAACTAGACACAATTTAGAGTGGATGGCTGTAATCTCGAAACCAAAAATGACCACATGGTCACAAATATCCGCACTTCAGATATACCATCTTGAGAATGTCGTCCACACAAAAATGCAAAGGAACAATATTTTTTAACAAGTCTATATGTCATTCGATAGAGGAAAGAAAGAGCTTTCATTTCATATGTAAATCAGACTGAAAGCGCAGAACATAAGTGCATAGATTTCTCACATGGGTGGCATACACTATGGTCCTTTAGGACCCAGGCAATATCGATTTTCCAGTCAGCAGTTCACATCCAAAATCAAACGAAAATGTATGAATTGGCTAAAAAGTAATTTCTAAGACCTCTAGTGATATTTTGAGAAGGATAAAAACGATTTTGAAGAGGGGGCCATTTTCGCCTCTTAACGCCCCCCGTCCTTTTAAATTTTTTAATAAAATATGCGAGATTGTGCATGAAATCTACTCATCCAGATACTCGCATGCGCTTCTTTCGCATGTTCATACAAAACATACATCTTGCATGGAAATGCTAAAACATTATCTTTGTGTACTTGCAAAATAGTGAGATACTCTCTAAAACCTGTATGTTAACGCCAAAGAAGTGTATTTATGAAAATTAATACTGAATCGATTCTGCGTTGCCATGCGAAGTTTTCCTACCTTACACTCTACATGTCCCTTCTTGCAAGAATTTAATATTTCTATCGAAGTATATTTATTTATTTTCTATGAAAGTTGGCACGATTTTCTTATAGCTATATTATATTTACTTAAAAAACTTCTTCACTTTTTAAAATTCTTTATTACTGTTGGAGTCAAATGTGAGAGAAATAAAATCAGAGTTTTTTGATTGATTAATTATTATGGTTAAACTGATCTTTTAAAATTTGAAATCAATTGATTTCAAATTTAAAAGATCAAAAAAATTAAAAATATTTGATTTCAGGTGTTTCATCCGTGAATTAATGTTTTGAACAACAGAGATTAAAACTTTGATGAGACATTTTTTAATTTTTCTTATATTTTTGGTTAAATTAATTTTTTTCTGATTAAACTGACTTGATTGATTCTAATCAGAAAAAATCTATTTTCCCCCGTTAGTTACATTTCATACACATTTATATATAGTAGTTATCGGATGATCATTATAAACTCAATTTTGATTATATTTCCTACTGTAAATAAATGGACGAATGGTGCAACAGCTTGTCTTATAAAATAAAGTAAGTATGTTCGAATCTTATGTCTGGAAAAAACTTATGCGTATTCATGCATGTTTTCAACATGTACTTCGTTTTTGGATCATTATAATATTGTCATGCATATTCTTACAAGAGAAAATACAAAGTGTGTAAATGCACAGATTTCCATGCATATACTCGCGAATATAGTAAACTCTGTGACGCGTCTACACGCATGCTACATCATAATGATGCATACATGTACACGTAACGATAATACTGCATTTACATGCGTTTTTCAACTTTTACGTTTGACTGGGAAGAGGGAATGCGAGAACATTTAATTTTAGCATTATTCCTTTCTTTGATATAATCAAATTATAAAGTTAAATAAATATTGTATTGATCAAGATTTGTCTAAGTTTTGATCTGTAAAATTGTTATTTTCACTACATTTCACTCTTCCTTGAGTCTATATGTAATAATGAATATCTTTCTCTTTGTAGTAAAAAAGAAGAAATTTTCCTGTTTTCTTCTCTTCAAATTTTTATTGTGAAAAAACAAATGGAATATAAAAAATCAGTGATAATTATTGGAGGTGATTGGAGTGGAATTGGAGTAGCCGGATCATTAGCATACAACCACTTTGATGATTATATTTTACTTGAACAAACAGATTGTTTTGGAGATTTTTGAAAATATCATACCTATGATTCTGTACGAATGCATGATCTCAGTCGATTATATAAATGAAATAACGTAAAGGATTCATCAAGTTCATAATTTTCATACTGTTTTATCTTGTCTAATAATTCTAAAATTGAATCCATCGCACTAAAATTGATTATTAGAATGTAATTCAAAAATCAGTTATTTTATTGATAGCTTCTAATAGTCGATATTCTATCAAAACGCTATTTTTAGCGTACTCTTCTAGTTAATGTATAATTCAATAGGGTTGGTCAAGAAAAATATCATTAAATCAATTTGTCTTCTTTTGCATCTCCAATCTATTGAAAAATAAGATAGTTTTGCAAGAGCAAATTTCAGTGTATCTTTCTGTGATAAAAACTTAATTTGATATTTTTTCGAAAAATTACCGTATCTAAGAAAATTCTTAAATAGTTGGAAAGTAAGATTTGGTAAAGCCATGGATGAGCAATTGTGAGCTGTTTATTGCGCTTCACTTTAGAAAACCTCAACAGAAACTGCAACGATTAGTATTTGTACAAAATGATCATCCATTATGATCGTATAGGTTTTTGTACATGTATGTTTAGTTGCCAATAGTTTCCAAAATTGAATTTAACGATAAATGATGGATGATACGAGAGTGATGGTAATGCTGCTTCTCTAGTTCCTGATTACTTATTAAAATAACACAAGTATAGATATAATAACGAAATGATTCCAGTCGTCATTTTTTATCACATGATACAGTTAGAATGTATTGAATCGACTACTCACCGTCTAGCAAGTGTTATATGTATTGAATAGTAACAGATTTTGATGAATTTTTATTGTTTTTTTTTGTGATTCTAAAATGAACATTGCTTTGCTTTTTTTCTTCACTTCATTATTGCTATCATATTACGTGTTAAAAGATAACTTCTTTTTTTTGAATTGGCTTTTTGTAACCGATCGTAGCTATCTTCAAAAAGGTCTTTCTCTTCTTTGTAATAAATAAAATGTAATAGATGCCTATCGTAAAGTGAGGAAAAATCAAAAGATACTAATTTCGAAAATGAGAAAGAAAAAGAAAAATGAGGATCGTATATAAGAAGATGGTTGTCACTTAATCTTTCATTGTTTTTCAAAACAAAAACGACATATTATACGTACCTGAAGGTGAAGAAACTATTTTGTAGAAGTCAGTACTTAAAGTACAAGGAATGTTTCTAATAAGAAATCCATAACTAGATGACATTCTACCTTACTTCTGGTATCTGACATTTAATATCCATTAGTTGAAAACTCAAGAACTTTTTTCGATATATTTAAATAGTTTTCTAATAAGTTTATCCAATTTAGTACAAAAGAATTCTCAGAAAAAAAACAAAAATGATTACGGGATAATATCATGTTACAGTTAACTTTGATAGAGGCGATAATTGCAAGAAGTTATCAAATAAACTTGAACTGATCGTATGTGCCGAACCGAGCACTCTAACCTAAGTAATGTGTTTTACTCCATGTAAGAAAAACACCGCTTCCTTTACACTTAAAGCTTTCATTATGTACAATATAACGAGACTGACGAAAAAATTCTGAGAAAATTTTTATTAGCAGCGAAAACATGAAATTTGTAAAGGGTGGGCCAGATGTCCTGACTCGATTTATATAATCAATTTTTCTATGTTAAAACATGGACTTGAAAGTTTATCTCTGTCATAAAAGGATGCAGTAAAACATGCTCTACAAAACGGTGTATGATTGATTCCCTCTAACATATACAATAAGAGAGTTATAAGCTTAGGAATATGCATGAGAAAAACTAAAAATCTACCGGAAATATTTCAGAACATACAATCAAAATACTGAACTAACCTCAGATTATACATTTAGCTCATGGTGCATTTGTTCTAAAGTCTTTATAGAATTAATCTTAGGAGTCAGATCATGTCTCAAATTAATAATGTAATAAGTGTAATGCAAATACTCAATGAAATAAATGTGTAAGCCAAGTTTAGGTCAATATTTTGGTTGTATGTTCTGAAATATTTTCGGTAAATTTTTAGTTTTTCTCATGCATATTCTAAGCTTATAACTTTCTTATTGTGTATGTTAGAAGGAATCCATCATACACCATTTTGTAGAGCATGTTTTACTGTATCTTTCTATGTCAGAGACAAATTTTCAAGTCCATGTTTTAACAAAGAAAAATTTATTATACGAATCCAGTTAGAACATCTGACCCACCCCTTACCATAATATTCTTTTAGTTATTAGGAATTTTGCCTGATGATAGTTTTATCTTTAATCTTTAGATAGGTACCAATACTAGGATAACTGAAACTCATTCTCAAACAAAACGGTTATTATTATTTCGAGATGCAGTCATAATAGTTTTCTTTTTTCTCTATTAGAATGCATATGCTTTCTTGTTCTTCTTCTCTATATTCATCTCTTCTGTTTTTTTTTCGTTTATGCTTGTCATACTCATGCATTTCTGCTTTAGTATTTGTTGTAATTAGTGCTGACCATACTAGATCGTATCATTCTTTTAAACATATTTTTTAATATCCTTCTTTCTATTTTCTTTCCTTTCCATTTTAATAATCTTTTCTCTATTCAATCACCGTCCTTACACTTTTATATGGTAAGTCGAGTAGCTGTCTAATTCGACTTACAGTACTGAAAAGAAATTTTAATATCGGAAGACATTACTTTGAAGAACTATACCACTAAGTAACACTTCTACTATTTCTTTCGAAGAAACTACCAGAGATGTCACCTCTATTTTGATTCATGTATATCTCATGGATCCTCTTTCAAAAGCTATGGGTCTTTACTGTATTTATCAAAAAATGCTAATAACAGAGTTTTAATCTGAAATTTGTTCATAGATAGGTATAATTACCTTTAGAATATTCTGAATTCTTTTCTATAGAGTAAGACATCAGAATAACAACATCGACAGTGTGTCTAATTATCAGGATCTATCAATGACTACCGTCAAATAATTGTGTATGTTCTATTGATTAATCAATTTATTTTCTAGAAAAATGATGAAATACTTATTCATTGTATTATTTATCACAATGATGTGCATTACGTTGAATAGTGGCACTACTGGATGCTTTAAGACAAATTGTCATATACATTTCTATAATGACTGTAAGTAATCAATTTTAGTTGAACAAAAGAAAAATAAAAAACAAACCGATAAGCAGTAAACAGGATGGAGAAATCTCACTTTTTATTCATTAAAGTATTTTCCTATTTATTTAGGTCCCAAGAACACGTACACGAAGTCATGGAAATATTGTTGGGGTTTTTTTGGAAAATATGAAACATGTTGTCATCATGAGACAAATCCCATAAGTCAAGGTTAGATGTTCTTTAATCTTTTAACAACGAACGTTCGGTGTTATGAAAGAATAAAATACTTTTTTGTCTCTTGATCTTGCGAAATAGTGTTAAACAGATAAAAAAGAACGATGAAAGCAAGAATAAGAACCCTCTCGATCTGTTTGAACTCGCACTGTTGCATCTAGAAATCACATCTTCACAAAGCTTACCATAGAGTAAGAGAACCTTTAATATAATTCTATTTTGATTGCTTGAAATGCAACGTACGAATTAGACAAAAAAACACTAAGCTGTCACTTTCTTATTACTGATGAAGATCTACTACACTCTAGAGAAAATTAGTTTTGTATCAAATTTAGCAAAGGGCTTGGGAAGTTGGTAAACCAAAAAAAATGATCCTTCTTTGGGCATATGAGAAGAACCTCGCCTTCTGAATCATTTCTAGATATCGTAGAGAAGAAAAAGACTAAGACAATAATCTTCGAAACTTTTACGTTTTATTTGAAACTTCTAGAGTGTTTTTACTAAACAATCCAGGCATTCTATTAGATCTTGAATGTTTTGTAGCTTTTTCAGGTAATCTAATGTAATGAAACATTGGTGAACTATTTCATTACCACTGCAGTATTTATCTAATTGTTGATCAACACAACGAGAAACTGAAGAAGTAGCGTTATCACTATCCTCGGTTCTGTCTGTATCACACAAAAGAGAAGCTTAGGTACGAGAGAAGCTACAAGCAGAAAGAAAGAGTGAATAGACAGCTACTCTCGATGAAGAGGTCACAATATCTGAGCCTCTATTGACCGAATACTCTCACATCTTGAGGTTTAATGCTATTTTGCTATACCTTTTAACGTATCGTAGAAAACAACGAAACCTTAATAATGTTTCGAAATCTGGCAGATTTCTTGTAAAACTTTTTTTGCTTCTTCGGAGCCAAAAGAATTTCGTAGCGTACTTTTCAAAGGCATCGCAGATAAAAGATTTCTCATAGATCTATCTTATTTATTATGTCGAAATTGGACAGATGTCCATTAATTAGAAACTTGAGCGCTCTAATTTCATTTTTCCGATTTTCGATTTACAATCATTCTGCAGACGGTTTTCGGTAATGTATCATTTTTAACTTTAATACTTTGCTATATGAATTTTATACCTCGACTAATATACAAAGCTTCAATCGTGTAGTCATCACAACTACTTCACTGAATCTTAGAACGTTTTTATACTTTCAGAGAGAAATCGACGATTAGGGATAGATCTTTTTTTCTTACGTAACTTTATTAAAGATAACTTTAAAAATGTTAAGCTAACAATTTATATGAATGTAATACAACGTATCATTTTTGCTTTATTAGTGAATTATACGTATTGAACTCATTTTTCGACCTATAAAGAGTGTCCCAGAAGTGCCCGAACACTTTTAAAAGTCATCATTCTTACATTCAACAAAAACCAATGCCTTTGAAACTTTGGCAGATTATTGTGTAAACTTAGTGCTATGTAACTACACAGTTTTAGATCTATAAGTTGTACTATAAATGAGAACAAGTAACAACAGTATCACGCACTAATTTTTCAATTTTCCTGAACATCTTCAGGTGTACAATATTTTCTTTTGTTATATTTTGTCTATATCCCAGCTTAGGTAGACAATAAAATCTTGTATTCTTTCGAAAAAAATGTGCCATGAAAAGTTCTATAAAGCTGTACCAGATTAAATCGTTATTGACTTGTTTTAATAGTTTCTGCCATATTCAAAATGAACAGTCAACATTATTGTACTACTTCTCGAAATCAGAATATTGTGCATAACAAAAAAATTATTTAGGAGACCTTTTTGTTTTTCAATAGAAATTTGTTCATACAGCTTTTGAAGAGTTTTCGATGGGGCATCTTTCGAATAAAACAACCCATTGAATATCATGCCAGATATCGAAACACTAGATAAGTTTTAGATTTTTGATTTGAGATTTTTATCTTATTCAGCATCATCGACAACCTTTAAATCTAAATTTTTAGCGCATATGGTTGGGCTGATAAAAAGTTAGCTCAATTTTACTGTCGAGCACTCAAGAGGTTATTTGAAAAATGTTGTCAAAAGTTATCCGTATAAATTGACATTTTTTCGATAACATAAAATTAATGAAATTTTCCCGTAATATACCAAAAGATAGAGCATCAAAAGCTGAACAAAACTTGCACAAAAAAAATGTATTGAATATTACAATTATTATCCTTAGGTACAAGTTTAATTTCTATCTAGTCTAGTTTTCACCCTTCTAAAAGTATCTCAACATTTTCCAGTGTAGGTTGTGATGACAGTTCTTCAACCGTTTAAAAGCTTTTAGCTTCATCTTTTGATCATAAATAAAGATCAGTAAGGCTACGAAAATCCCAAGAGCGTTCATCACTATGGATCTTCGTTACCGAGATATAGAACTTTTATCGTAACACAGTTTTGACTATATCTTGGCAAGAAAAGTCTATGGATGATCAAAAAATGAAGCTAAAAGCTTTTAAACAGTTAGGAGACATCCCTCGTTTGAATTCTGCAATTTATTTTAAAATTTTTCTCATCAACAGAGTTTAGATAATTTAATGGAACGAAAGAATTTTGATTTTTACTAAATTAAGATCAATCTTTTGCAAATATTAGTTGCTCTTTTTTTAAATGTCTTTCCTGAGTAAATTGCTAACAAACATACTTTTATTTCAATTTGAAAAATAATTATCTTATGTTTCAGAAAACACAACAACACCACATCTGGCAGATCAAACTACGACGAGTACGTAAATTCATACGTCAATCGCAATTATTTAAAATATACTTCCAGTAGTTCATAAATGAAACTATTATCGATAAAGCAATTTTATCGGTTTTTAACAAAGATTTCATTAGCAACAGTAGATTTCAAGTCTATCGCTCGATGAACAAGATGATCAGTGAGGCTATTTATTCATTTAGAGCAGATAGTAGAAAAAAATGTGTTTCACACTATGCTCTTTACATATGAATTTTGAACATTTGTGACATTGGTTTGAGGCTTTTCTGTCCTTAGAGTAAGTACATATTGAACATAGTTTTCGTTTTGATTGTTCAGAAGTTGAATACGATTCGTTTGAACCTTTTTCTATGAAATGATGTGCAACAATAAGGGCGCAGATTCATGAGATGGATTGTTAGAGTTACACCTAACTCCTCAAGAAATAAATGACGTTTATATCTCTTATTCCCATGCCAATTTGGATTTCTCTCTCTTCATACAATCATCGCATTGATAGCACACATATTGATTAACCCATAAAAAGCGCAAAGAGGCCATCGTCGGGTCCCTCTTTTAACGGAGTACTTGTTGCACATCCTATGAACAATATCGACAGCTGCTTTGGTTTTATTGTAGTGCAGGATAATGTTTGGTTTTCCGGTTTCGGTATCTATTTTGTTGTCGTGATGCATAGAAGAAAGCACTAAGACAACTTTGTCTTTTTTTCGTGCGAATGACACGAGAGTCAAACATGGATGATCCGATGTCATGACTTCTTTTTTGCGTAAAACTCTGTAGGAACTTCGAGCTTATTTTTTCGGAGAGTTCCTCTCAATGTCAATTGCTTTGATTGCAATTGTTTGACTAAGGGAATACTAGTAAAAAAAGTATCGGTTGAGACATTTTTGTTGGAATCATACATCGACTCCATCAATTCTAGGACGACATTAGCACCAATCGATTTCTGTCTTGACTGATTAGGTTGGCGCTCAATATAGAGTACTGTATCGAATATATAACAAGAGTCGACATTAACATATAACCATATTTTGATACCGTATTTGGCAGATTTTGAAGAAATGTATTGACAGAAGGGGCAATTTCCTCTGAATCCCAAAAGCTGTTCATAAATGGTAACAGACGATTCTGGTATATAGCATCTTCTCGTGTTGTTTCGAAAATATGACCAAATTTCATGCATCCCCGCAATTTTATCTGTCCCTCTTCTATGATCTCTCGTTGCTAGTTCATTAAACCTTATTGAAGAAATTATTGTTTCAAATCGAGTTCTAGACATAATGGCACGAAAAATTGGGGATTCTAATGGACTTTCCTAGTAACCCGGCTAGTAGCAAAAGTCCAATAAATGCCTTGAGTTCGATTATTGTAATGTCTTTCCATTTATATCTGGATACATGTTTACGATTTCCTTCGATGTTCGAATAAAATAGTATTTTGTTCAGCATTTCTTCTGACATGAAGCAAAGAAAGGCGTCTTCCACAGAAGATTCATGTTTCAGAGTTACATCATGACGACATTGCGATCCAGATCATTCCAGATTTGGATACGAATAGTTTCTTTTGATCATAGTCTTCGTGTGAGACAATAATTTCTAGATCGGTTTCTTCTTCAGCCTCCCACGTTTCGCTCGCAGTATCTTCTATGTCCGAGGTACTCTCTGTAGACTCGTAAGACAAATCGTCGTCGCTTTCTTCTTTTAACCAACTTTTACCTTCCATCGTTTTAAATTTGTAACTTTCTGAATGTTATCATTCAATTTATATTTGCAATAGAGCAGACGAAAATTCGAGACATACAATAACGTCACAATGGCATAATAGAAAATTCCCGAGTCATAAATGAGCGGAATATAAATGATGTGATGAAAAGTAAAAACGAAATGGAAAGAGTGTATGTGTCTTCTATATCAAAACAAAGGTAGGCACGATAAGAGAGAAAACAATCGACACATCAGAACAAGTTCATCACATTTATTTTTCTTCTATGATGCGCTTCATAGTTCTATGATTAAACGATGCCATTCACCATTCTAATCTCAAGTGTAAAAAACAATTTTCTACTGATTTTCTGATTTTTCCAGAACAGAGTCTAAAATGACCCTAGTTGGTAGTGCGAGTGTTAAGGAAATTTCACAAACTGATATGCGACATCTTAATATCCGAATATGATCTACAAACGCTAAAAGTTTCACACGATTTAGAGAAATTCGATGTAAACGTGGTTGAGATTCCATGGATTACCCCAACCGTTACTAAAACTTGTATTTGCGCCTTTATGTATCTGTACTCGTACTCGGAAAAGACCGTACTTGCCCACCTCTGCATACTATAATATGATGCATCCAGCTTGAGTAAGCTGATTGGTATGTAAACTAGATGTTTAGACGATTGATACTTTATATGTTCATTTCTCTAATATTTTATCTAGAAAATCTTGCCAAGAACCTAATGTCATTCTGAAGAATCTTTGAGAAATTCCAACTACATTCTAAACGATGAGAGCAAAAATCTTTTATTTTTCCAATTCTAAAATTCTGCCAGGATCCTGATCATATCTTTCGAGAATCTTGCGCTGAAACATCAAAGATTTTCCTTAGGGCTAGTACTTGAAACAGACAAAATGAATATTACTAACAATGAGAATGAAAGTAAGAGAGACAACATTTTTAGAGTGGACTTGCGTAATCGTTTGATAGAACACTGTTGGAAATCATGTAAAACTTCAAGAAATATACTATCTTGTGAGTGAGATATAAATATTTTTTATCACGATTTCAACAAAACAACGGATATGAAAAAAGACCACTAGAGAACAAGAAATCTCTGAACTATTTCTATCATTATTTTAATACATGATTTTGAACAATGTTCTATACATATGCCTTTCGAGGATTTTAAACTACTTCTATCAAGAAAAAGTTTCTCTCCAATGTATATTTTCTGTATATTTGAGAAATTATTGATATAGACACAGGTAAAATATATTATAATAATACTTTTTTTTACAACAACTGAGAATTCTCTCTATTCTTCTCTATCACATCAAACAGAATGAAAACCAATATTACAGAAGTTTTTCTTTTCTTACAAATTCAAAGAAAATGAAAGATTTCTCTTGATGATGAGTATATTTTCTCTTTCTTTTAGTACCACTTCGTGCCAGTGTGATAGATATTCCTGCAAATGCCAAATGGAACAAGAATGGTCAAACAGTAGGAGGACAAAATCCAAAACTCTCTTACCCTTACGGAGTATATGTGGATGATGAACAAACAATTTATGTTGCTGATTTTGGAAATGACCGTATTGTGGTATGGAAATCGGGTGAAACAAATGGACAAATAGTGGCAGGTGGAAATGGAAAAGGAAATGGTACTCATCAATTGAATAAACCAACAGATGTAATCGTAGATAAGGAGAGTGATAGTCTTATTATTTGTGATTTTTGGAATGAAAGAGTAGTTAGATGGCCTCGTCAAAATGGAACAAGTGGAGAAATAATTATTTCGAATATCACTTGTTCACGTTTGACAATGGATGACAATGGATTTCTCTATGTCACTGATGTTGTCAAACATGAAGTAAGAAGATATAGAATGGGTGAATCCAAAGGAATAGTAGTAGCAGGTGGAAATGGAAGAGGAAATCGTCTTGATCAGCTTAATGATCCCACTTACATATTCGTCGATCGAGAACATTCAGTATTTGTGTCTGACAATCAAAATCACCGTGTGATGAAATGGATAGAAGGTGCAAAAGAAGGTATTGTTGTTGCTGGTGGACAAGGACAAGGAAATAGTTTGACACAATTGTATTATCCTCAAGGAGTTGTAGTTGATCAATTGGGTACTATTTATATAGCTGATAATCTTAATCATCGAGTTGTACGTTGGCCTAAAGGAGCACAACAAGGAAATGTTATTGTTGGTGGAAATGGTCGGGGAGCACAAGCAAAGCAACTCAATTATCCCAAGGGATTGTCATTTGATCGACAAGGTAATCTGTATGTTGTTGATAATGGTAACAAACGAGTACAACGATTTAATATTGAATTACCATGAAATTAATGGGATGAACTGTAAAATTTTATTTATTTTCAGCTATTGATTATTCTATTTTGATTGCTGTGTAATTTTGATTGAAAAGAAATAAATGAATTGATATATATTTATATTAACATGCACGAGCGGCAAGACAATGTACGTACATAAAAGGTCTTTCCGGTGTCTTTGTCCCACACATGAGGATCTCTCTGGGTTGAATTAATGTAGAAAACATACATTAATTCAACGCTAAAAGAAAAGTAGTTAGAATAAACGGACAGCACTCACCCTTGGGAAAAATTTTGGGGTGGAAATAAATATACTACTCTTTCTGTTCCAATGTAACAGTAGTATATTTATTTCCGAGAAAAAAAAGACATGTAAATGCTTAATTTTTGGATGTTTTTCATTCAATTGAATAATTTTCTTCCATATTCAATTTATTATTGATTATCAATTAAATGACTGTTAAATTTGGAACAGAAAGAGTCATTTAATTCATAATCAATAATAAGTTAAATATAAAAGAAAATTACTCAGTTGATGAAAAACGAAAAAAAATTTTAAGGACCCTATCTAACTTATTATTGAGAGACTTACTTCATTTAATGAAATAAATGATAAATTTTAGTCTCTTATATATGATATTATTTATTGACAAAGCGGCTGACTTTATCGGTCATGTTCGTCATTCATTTTCATTCATATGTCATATATGAATGAAAAAAAAATGAAAATAGCCTATATATGTTTCTTATATGCTTAATTGCTTTCATATTGACGTCCGTATTGTATGACTTATACACGTACGTGTAATATGAATGTTTATCAATTAAGTTCTGATTTCTTGTACAATCTTATTTTTTTTTATAGAATGGTTGAAACAAAAGAGTTAATTGATATTTGTAGTATGTATACTATTAGTCTAGTTCTACTCCCAAGTAAATCTAAAAAGGCCTTCGATTGGCACGACGAGTGCTCGAGAATCATTTCGATCAATTTTTTTTTGTTCTGTTATAATGCGCACTCCACGAAAAATCTAATCGTTGGTCATCTACACTTTCGTTCCCCTCAATCTTGGCTATTCGACCAATCGATTTTCTACGAGCGCTCGAATTTCAGCAAGCGTGAGAATATATTGAAAGAATTGAAAAGTTTTCTCTTCTTTTCACTCATCTGGCTTTCTTTCGAGCACTCTGATTCTATCGAAATAGCGAGTACTCGGTGAAAGAAACACATCTAAGTGCACTATTCGATCACTCGTTTCTTTGTGTGCAGTAGAAGCTTATTAAAATTGTCAAAGACCAGTTATAAAGATGTCGTTAGGAAAATCGTTGATGCTTGGATACGATTGCTGATAATCTCATAGTCAGATCTACACCTGATTCTCTCATAAATTTCAAGCTATGTACGAAAGAAGTCTAATCAAATGTATTGAAAATCTTTGAACTTTTTTACATTACTCTCTTAGAATTCGCTTCCATTCGAGATATCAATAGCTTGGAAGTCGATTAATATTCGCTATTATCAATGATCGATCGATCCAAAGAAAGATTGTGTTATATGGCTTCCAGAAAAATAGAGTTCTCAGCGAATTCTATGATTATTGATTATAGACTGATCTATATTAATTAAACTTAATTTTTCTCGTTATCAATCAATTCGTATCATTATTATTGTATGGATATCTATTCTTTATTTCTCTTTCTCGGTTTGATTTCGCAATATTTTATTAATGTTAAATTATAAAATGTTGAGTTGAAAAAAATATTCTAGAAAATAATGATTGTTGTCTGACTAAATGAGAAAATAAGAAAGAAGTTATATTCATAAAAGGCAAGACTCAAAACATAAAGAAAAAAACGAAATATTGCGTAGTGGATATATTGATAAAACATATTTCTATACTTAGAAGATCAAAATATGTTTAGATCAACTCGTCGATACATGGTTCCTTATTATAAGTACATATGTTCGAATCTAATTCTCCTCCTATTCTGAATATATGTTCGATAGGCATCGAGGGCTCAACACATAGCCGTACATATGCCGAAAGTTTTTCTTTCTAACTTTTTTCCGAGCCTCCGAAGAACGTTTCGATGGGTTCTCCGATGCCCATCGAAAAAAATTCCGAGATTTTCAAGAAAGAATTAAAATGAGCTATCGAAATGACCCACCACCGAATAGTCGACCCATCGGAAAATGTCACTCCGAACAGTCGATTTGAACGTTCGATGAGCATCGAAAATATAATATGAGGCATCGAAATACCCATCGACAGTCAGGTTGGGCTTTATCCTAAAATTTGAACTTTTTATATATTATCATCATTAGTTTAGATACATCACCCAAAAAAAACAATGAGAAATCGAAAAAAATCATTACATATTAAAATTTTTAAAAATAAAAATAATGTCAATGACAATATATTTATTCACCATTTTAATCTTCTACTTAGTTCAGTTACAAAAGTATAAATAATACAAAAGTGATCTAGCTTTTTCATTTAGCAGTACTATAATTGTAAATAAAATGAACTGTCTTCATTTAATTCTCTATTCATGACGAAGAAACAATTCTTCTAAGCTAAGTATATTATTGTGTTTTGGTATCTATCAGATCGTGATAAATGAAAAATATATAAACAATAAATTGTATGAACATAACACGTAGAACCATAAAATAATACTATTTTTATTGATATTAATATTTTAAACTGGAAAAGCTAACTTTTATTATATAACGTTACAGTCATACATGAAAAATATCTCGAATTTTTCGTTGGCGTTTATTTTTGTGATGCATCTGAACTGATAATGATAATATATAGAAAGCTCAAAGTTTAGTATCAAGTAGCGATAGGCTAATACTATACATAATACAAATATCAATTCTTTTGATTCAACCAATATATAAAAAAATAAGGTTACATGAGGGATCAGAAAATAGGGAATACTCTTTTTAGAAGAAATATTTTTACTACTTACATTAGCATTTTATATTACGACTAAGAATACAAAATTATATAGATTGAAATATTTTTAGAAATAATTTTGTTACACTTTATCATTGACTTTTTTCATAATGAAAAACAATTAATTCATATTGATAAATATGTGTTTTTTCTACTCGATCAATTTCTTTTATTACTCTCAAAATGAAATTTTCCTTTCATTTTGTTACTTAATTAAAATAATTCTTTATTCAGTAATGATAATTTTTTTACAAACTGGATACAATAGAAGATAAAACATCATCCAAAATGAAATATTGAATTAATGCCAAAAAGAATTTTTTAATGAAATAAATATATTATAAGATTTTTTCGAGATGGAAACATTAGGATTTCTGATAAATAATAATATTTTACACAAACAAAAGACATGAAAATATTGAATAATTAAAAAATTCTAAGAATAGATAAACAATTTTTAATCAAATAAATTTTCTCAAGCGTTTTTTCATATAATGACGTAGGGATTTCGAGACATTGACAAATTCATCAAATTGAAATAAATATGACTTTCTTTTTCTATATAAACTAAATATTTTCAATGTCTTTGTTTTTGTCGTTGAGAATATATATATAAATTAGACGAATAACGATCAATAAAAATATACTAATGGTATGTATCATATCTTTATTATTTAGTCTTGTTATATAAATCAAACACAGAACTCATATGGAAGATTATTTTACGAAATGAGAAAAGAAAAGTTATTTATTTTTTGTTTCATCAAATACTTTTTTTTGTTATATATAATTAAGAATATTTTTTAGAAAATTCTTTGAAGTTATGAGATGGCAGAATAGCAAATATCCTGACAATAAGCGCAGAATTTTCAATAAGATCATCCTTCAGTGGTTGCTGAGGAAAGATCCGGAAGAATTTTTACGATAAAAAAAAGAGATCGAAAAAATTGATAAATTATCTATGGACTAGTTTAACTTGTTATGCTGATTCCAAATTGGATTTTTGTGATGGTAATCTTCTATATATTGTTTATAAAAGTATAAAATTACTTCACGAGAAGGGTGTGCCCGGAAACTTTTTGGAATACGGTTCAAAACTGATTTATTTTATTTAATAGCTTCTAATAGTCTATATTCTATCAAAACGCTATTTTTAGCGTACTCTCCTTTCGAAAAATAAGATAATAGCTTTGAAATTTTTTTAATAAGATTGTTGAAATTCAGTCGCTTTTTGAAAAGCTATACATATTTTCCAAGAGCAAATTTCGAGTTTATCTTCCTGCGGTAAAAGACTTCATCTGAAAAAGCCTTTAACCAATCGAATGTAAGATTTGCTCGAGCCATGAATAAGCAATTGTGAGCTGTTTATTACGCTTTACTTTAGAAAATCTTAACAGAAAACGCAACGATTACCTTTTATACAAAATGATCGTTCATGCTGATATTATACAGTTTTTTGTACGTGCGTATTTAGTTGCTAATAGCTTTCAAAAACTCAAGTTAACGAAAAACAATAGATGATGTATAACTAACGACACCAAAATGGTGTAAATAAAATGAAAACCTTTGTCAAATCACGTTAGGAGAGCAAAACATAAGTTTTATCGAAGTTTATTATTGTATTTAAAAATAATGATTGTATCGTAGTAGTCGAGAATTAGAAACTTTTGATGAAGTGCGCAACAAAAAAGACATTCTCACCTTAAATATTCATCTGTATAAAAGTACTTTTGCCTGCCTAACAGATCTTTTTTTTTATAAATCAACTGTAGAGTAGATAAAACACTTTAGGCATTGAATAAATACATGTTTTTAATAAATAATAAATGCCAACCTTTTGTAGTAATTCTGAGTTCATTTAGCACTGAAATTGTATAGTAAATGATTTGTAAGGTCTATACATCTAGTAGAGACTGATTATTAATATGTTATCGATATAGAAAATACAGTATTTTCGAAATTAAATTGCAACATTTAGATGTAGAAAAAGTAAAATTACTGTAAATTGTATCAGTAAAAAACTTGAAGTTACTCGTACGTGCTCCCACTGCAGTCTGTGGATATTTTGGATAATAAAATTGCATTCATCCAACACTTATGCACCCTCTCTACAAGATTCGGCATTTTAATGGATCATATATCAAATACTTTTTCACAAAGCTTATTTTTATCTTAAATGACACTTCCATGTATCAGTATTCTTAAAGCTTGCCAAAGAATTATATAATGTCTTCTACAATCAGTAAGATACCTTTTAATCTCATTGATACATGTTCATCTAGGATATATTTTTGTTTTCCTGCTATACTTATAGATGACATTTGAAAAATTTTACCATATTTCACTATCCAGATTAGACATCTACTCATACTTATAGAAAACACCTTAGCTGAATTATAAACGTTAATTGAAGCAACATTTTATTTTTTACCTCAATAATAGAAAATTTTTATATAACCTATAAATTATATTTCATATAACAATTCATCTTTGATTTCTCTTTGAAAATTTGGATATTAAAGTCTTTGCTTAAATTATAATTTAGACAAAAGTTAATGTTTAATATAATCAATTTCAATTTCGATATTAATAAATGGCTTCAAATTATATTGATAATGATGATTTACAAGATAATCAACGAATTTTAGATTTTGTTAATGAATCTCGTCGAATGTTAATGTCAATTCAAGATTATGAAAGAAAACCACTTGTCACAATCGAAGAAGCTGTTGAACCAATAGTTTCAGTTGTACCCGATGCTAAACGAATGGTATATATTGCTAAAAAGAAATGTAAAAATCCTCCAGCTGATAATCTTTCGATAGATGAATCAGCTTCAATAATGCCTTATTCAATGGAATAGGAACCACAAGAAGAATGTCTTTATTGTGTATTTAATGCAACTTTTCGTTCTGAAAATCGAAAAAAATTAATTCCATGGTTTTTATTTCTAAAACTCATTTTAACTGCTTTTGCACGTCTACCATCATGAAATCGTTTTGTTTATCGTGGTATTAAACGTGATTTGACAAAAGATTATACTATAGGAGAAGAAATTATTTGTTGGGGGTTTAGTTCACGTACATCAAACATGAAGGTATTGAAACATGAACAATTTTTGGGTACAACAGGAACAAGAACTCTTCTTACTATCGGATGTATAAGTGGAAAAGATATGCAGAATCATTCGGTTTATCAAAATGAAGATGAAATTCTTCTTCCATCTGGACGACAATTTCAAGTAATTTCTTGTCTTAATCAACCAGATGATCTTCATATGATACAACTTAAACAAATTGAATCACCATATGCACTTCTTGAACCTCCATCAAAAGTAAGTCAATCTTTTCTTATTATTTGATTAATAATTAAAATATAAAATCATATTTGGATTTTTTCAAGAATATTTCAATAACTTTCAATCCTATTTCAGCCATTAGTCAATTAATATCCAGACCAATAATTAGATAATATTATTATCCTTAGATATATTTAAAGAAAGTTTAAAAAATAGTTCAGATTCATTATTATGTATGTTAAAATAAAATTCATTATTTTTCATAAATAAAATTCAAAAAATCGAACACGTAAAAAACCATACTAAGGATGGAGATAAAGATTTTATGACTAATCTAACGAGGGAACCTCACCAACTGTTCAATCGCTTTTTTAATAAAA
>JAJEKB010020600.1:624459-644858 GCA_022393335.1 Macrotrachela quadricornifera | reverse complement strand
TTTTTATTAAAAAAGCGATTGAACAGTTGGTGAGGTTCCCTCGTAAGGTTAAAAATAAACTAGTTTTTTTTCAACTATAATCATTAATACCTTCTTGTATATTATTTATAACTTAAAATCATTGAAAAATATATTTCTATAAATATATTTTTTGAGAGAATACGTTTATCTTTCTTATTATAATCCTGATTTTTACTCTCTCGATAGTAAAAATTTTTGAAAAAACTCTACTAAATTGTGATAAATGAGATTTCGAATATAATCTAGTTATATTAAACTACTAAAGGTGAATCGTTGATGGTTAAAATCGTGACTTTTGAGAAAAAGTTACAGTATGAGATGATTCCGAAATATTAAATTGACCATCAGACGTCTGCATTTTATCAAAATTTCAGAAAATCAAAATTACTGCATTGAGTCTTACAATGATTTGGTGAGAAGTACTCTTAATCAGTCGAGCTAATTATAGATGATCGAGATCTAAGATAATCTTTTCGTAAAATTCCGACAAGTTATATTTCAAGAAGTTGTATAGTAAAGATAGTATCTCATATCGTCGCAGTAGTAGTTAAGAGATATATGAAAGCATGGATTTAATTGCTTTTGAAAACTGTAGTTTGTATATAACGTGATGAGCAAAAATTTCGATTGACAATAGAGTTATGACTGACACTGAATAGTCATAATAGACGATTGTGATAGACTAAAAATATTCTCAATGACTTTCGTTTTACTTAAATTTTTTTGTGGAATGTAATCTTGTATATAAACAGAAAATAATTTAGTTTCAAACATCTCTCCTGTTTCATTGAAGCTTTGTTTATTTATGTATAACTTAAAAAATACAATTATCAAATAATACAATAATATCAGTTTGAAAATTGTTTATGAAAATAATCAGAAGACTAAAGTCGCTGCGAATATTACTATGCCTTATATTAATAGTGAAGATTCTTTTTCTTTTAAAAAAGTCTAATTTTTTAAAGAAAAGATTGAAGTGAAGTTTTTATCATAGAAAAATAAGCTAGTTTTCTCTTTCAGTATGTAATATATGGAGAAGAAGTTCGCGGTAATTTTTCTTTAGCTCAAGACATAAGTAAGTCAATAAAGAAAGGTGTTTCTTACATTCATTTTTGTTTCTGAAAAATGAATGGATGAGATATTTGAAACGCCCATTTTTTGCGTTTCAGTTTTTTATCAATTATTATATCGTATTAAAAAACAAAATATGTCATAAGATGTAACATGAAAAGTTTTACAACTGACACAACATCACTTTTCTTTTAGTTGCACTTTTTATTTTCAAAATGGTTCAAACTTCTAGTGACCAAATTTCAACCTTGCGAAAATTGGTTGCAGAAACTTTTGCTTTTTTTTACTGAAAATAACAACAATAATCTTTACTATGTAAATTGTAGAACTTTTCACACCGCATTTTTTGATAGAATTTGTTTCTGAATAGAAATACACAGAACGCGATCATTATGTCTACCTCATTCGATACTAACTTACAAAAACTGAATGGCTTTTTAGTCATATTTTTTAATAATATTCAACATAGTTTCCTATCGGAGAAAAATTGTTCTCATTTCTAATGAGAAGTTTACATAATCGTGAGATATTTTTTTGTTTTTCATAGATAATTATTATTTGTATCAAAATAGCTTTTCTATTTCTATTAAATCCTTCATTATTTCTAATAAAAACATTTTTCTCACCTTTTCTGAAGTACTTTGGAAAAGTATGTTCAATAAATATATTTCATAATACCGTTTCAGTAGCAATGTTTTTAAAGACAATGTTAGGTCTATAGATATTCTCATTTTATCTTTTGATTTGTTCCTATTAAAGAGAGCTATATTGTCTAATGTATAAACCATGTTGTTTTCATTAAGAGATATTAACTAAAAATATGAATTCAACTTATTTTTTTTAGTATCGAATATAACGAACAATAAATAAAAGAAAATATTCTATAGAATTATGATTATGATGATCTCCTTCTATTTTATCATTATGTAAAACTTCTCTTTGATAATATATTTGTGTCTGCATAAAATAATCAAAACGTTCAAATACTAACTTTCATTCTTTCAATCTACTAGTGAAATATTTAAAGATATTTCAGGCTAAATATCGAATTCAACTCTCGGATTGTCGCTTTAGCTAAACTTGTAAAATCTAAATATATATCAATCGTGTGTTTTAGACAGCTGAATTGATAAATTTGATAGACAATTGTTCCGTATGAGGTATGATTTTGACATTAAACTAATTAATTTTTTTATGAATTTAATGTTATTTAATAACAGACGACTTTTAATATATGAATAATACACATCATTTATTTGTTTGAGAAAAAAGATGTCAAAATTTTATTTAAAATTTTGTCTTAATAGATGCGCTTGTCCACGTAACGCGACACTTCGGACATTAAATGTTTGTTTCAGAACGCGAGGGAAATATATATACCACGTTGTAGAGAATATTCGAAAGTGTTAGAAAATGTATTTTATTATTCAAAAAATTATTTTTGTGAGTCGTTTTAAATGTACACTTCGAACACTACTTGTAGTATTATCTATAACAATTTTTCCTGTACTATTTCGAAATTAGTCATACATCGCAATATCTGACTATGAACTTCGGCCATCAAATATATTTTAGTACTATCAATTACACTCTATCTTTTGGTAAAACAATGAACTTTCTCTCCCGTACTCTTTCTGAGATATTACTGAAATAATACTTGATTAATGGTTCCATAACAGCGTTGCGAAAAAGGCTATATTTTAAAATTTTAACAACCCACTTTGAGGATATTCCTAAACAAACTAGTGAGCTATCACTAACTTTTCGCGGCGGTTCTAATGTACTAATTTGTTTCTCAAAAATATTTCATATTAAAATAGATAAATGTAACGCTGTTACGAAAACTTTATTATCGGTACTATGTGGAACTCATGTGGTTCAGCATGAATTTCAATATTGCAAGTGTCAGATGGTAACAATATGGAGTCTTAATATGATTTGCAGTTTTTGCGTTACTTGTCTAGCGGCAAATCTCTCGAACAAATCCAGTTTTTATTTCTTTCTTAATGTTCTGGTTATCATAAACGTTAACTATAGGAGTTCGTATATATACAAATCAGAATGAAAGGAGTTGGCGCCTATACTCCCTGATGAGTCTTTTTCGTTTAGTTAGTTTTTGATTGAGGATCGTGCGAAGATATTAGATCACTAAATGAGACGTTGAACTTTTTTGATATTAGTAAAAATAGTCAATACTTCATAGGGAAGAGGAGTCACTTTCATAGAAATACCCAAAAATAGACGGTATTTCAAGATTTTGATTAGCAAAAGTCGATTTTTATGAAAAATAAATGTCATATTCGGAATCAGCATGAAAAAATACACTAGAAACTCTAATTTTCATCGTAAAAGTTTTCCGTCAAAACTTTGATCCCTATTCCCTTCAGCCTTGTTATTCGTAAAACTTTAACCCGTCCCCCCTACGTGTCAAAATTTTGACGGAAAAATTTTACGATGAAAATTAGAGTTTCTGGTGTATTTTTTCATGCTGATTCCGAATATGACATTTATTTTTCATAAAAATCGACTTTTGATAATCAAAATCTCGAAATACCATCTATTTTTTGGTATTTCCTATGCAAATCACTCCCCTTCCCTATAAAGTATTAATTATTTTTACTAATATCAAAAAATTTCAACGTCTCATTATGTGATCTAATATCTTTGCACGATTCTCAATCAAAAAATAATTAAACGAAAATAAAATTCGATGAGGGAGGGGAGGATGATGGGGTATAATTCATGGAAAAGGCGCCAACTCCTTTAGAAACTTGACTAACAGCTAATAGGTTCCTGTACACGCCAACGTGATCTTTGGCGTTGAAAATGAATAGGAACATCTGTTAGAACATTATAACAACCGATTCGGATAGAGTTTACTCTAACTGAAAAGAATATCATGATTTACGAAAAAAAAGCGTAACAGCGTTACGAAAAACGTGACAGCATTACGTTTGTTTTTTGATTTTTTTACGAGATTGAAAACAATTAGAAGAAAATTTTTTTCATCGTTAAGAAGCTCGTTTAATGCTCTACAAAATATACTCTGCGATGACCCCATTTGCGTAGCAGCTTTCGCAGGGAATTACAGATGATGTGAGAACACTCCAAGCTTAGGGCCTCTTTTTGTAACAGCGTTACGCGATAGTAAATCCCTCTTAAAACTTTGATTCTTCAACTGTAATTTCCCATTTTTATGCCGTAAATAGCGAATGACGAGCTGCATCGATTGACGTTTGAACGAACCTTTTGGCTCTTAAAACGCTCGAGATCATTAGAAAAAGGTTTGTCAAAAACGTAACAGCGTTACGTTTGAACAAGCCGAAGAACGTTGAGAAAACTATCAATGATTACTTTTTCAGATATTCAACAATTTGATCATTGTATTCATTGAGAACAATTTTTAAAACTATGCACCAACAACTAATTTTTTCTCAATCAAAAAAATATTTTTTTGATAAAATTAAATACTTTTAAAATTCTATTCCAAAACGGTTGTAAGGAAAAAAAACGTTCCTAGAGAGAAAATACAGTTACATGTATTTGTTTGAGATGATTCACTCACATATCCTTCAGGATTTTTATTACAACATTACATACACGGAGTACGAACTAGCGAAAAAATTCAATTAATTGTTACATCTTTGGATTAAATCTTGTAAGCCAACGAGCAAATGAAAAAGTGATTATACATGTTTTTGTTAAATATCAATTTTTGCTATTTGTTGTACTTTCTTGCAGACTATTGAATTTGATTTTTATTCTTATCATTTGAAAAAATATCTACGAAATAATCATTTAGAAAAGTTTTTCTATTTATTCTGAAACGAACAGCTAATTGTTAAGATATTTATTACATAGTAAAGCCATATTAAATTACAATCAAGGTATATTATCTATAGAAGAAAATAATGGAGTACAACTATCTAATCTGGATAACGTATGTACGTGTTGATCAAAAAATGGTGTAAAGATAGTTCCTAAACCATAAGCCAAATGAACGCATACAATAAAACTAATCATTTGCATACCAAGAATTGATGTAAATCTTTTATCGTACAATATTTCAACTGGTCGACAAGTGAATGAACTAATCCATTGATTACAGACAGATGAACCAACAAACATACTAAATACTAATAAGTCATACCAGAAATTTAAACCTTTATCATTGGTTGATTTTTTATTCGAAATAAAATAAAAGAGAAGGCCGATAATTAACATTATATAGCAAGTTCCACTTAGAAGAATCAAAGATTGGTCTACAACTGCATAACTATGAGTATTGTTAAGGAGAGGAGATGATGATGAACACCAATCTAAAAGAGATGAAAAAAAATTCTTGCATTCAATCACTTTTTAATTAATTCTTTAAAATATTCAAAATTGATATACTCACCATAGTGTATCCAACTGAAGTATTCATGTTTAATCAATGTTTTATTATTTGGTTGAAAAATGATGGAACTGCTATTTATCAAAGGTGGCCAATAATGGATCAATATGCATATGAACATCATTATCGAGTGTACTAAACTCCATCTATTTATCCAAGCGGATGTGCGATATAGAATTGTTTTTGGTCTACAATTATAGAATGAGACAGATCAAGAAATATTTAAATTTTTTTGAATAATTCTAACAGATGACTCATAAAGAATGAACCTCTGAGTATTTTGTATTTTTCTCACCTATAATTCAGCTTAGAAACAAAAGATTTTGAGACTTGTGATGCAATCGATTGGTTCAAGAATTGCAACTTTGAAAGACAACACTTTTTAGAAATTATTTCTTCTATTATTGTTTCTTTGAATATCACTGTGTTCAAGAAAATAAAATATACTACAAGATACAGCATGAAAATATTTTATTTCTGTACTTTTTAATGCTCAACGAGGTCCTAAACTCTGTGCGACCAGCTTTTCATAACGGAAAAAGATTGGTCTCACAAAATCTTTCTGTTTTTTGAAAATAAAAAAGTACACTATTAAAATAAACTTTAGTTTGTAGTTTGAAGAACTTTTCACACGGTATTTTGTGGTATATTTTGTTTTCTTGAATACAGTAATGTTCAAATGTAGAATAGTCAAAGAATTAAAATGTGCAGTAAAAAAAATGGAAAAAATGTTGTCTTTAAAAATTACAATTCTTGAACCAATCGATTGCATCACAAGTCTCAAATTTTTTTTTTTCTAAGCTGAATTATAGGTGAGAAAAATACAAACTATTCAGAGGTTCATTCTTTATGGGCCACCCATTATTAAAGGTTTCTGTTCTATCCTATTTATTTTTGTTTGAATTGCATGCAATTAATAAAGAAGGAAAAGGCATTCTTCTTACTTCGATATGCTTTTACGAGATAATTTTGTACAATAAGTTGTATTTAAGCGAGAATGAAGTTTCTTGAATTCTATTTTGAATATTGTCGATCGTGATCGTCGAGAACTGCGAGAAGTATAAGTGACCGTCATGTCTAATTTTCTGAAACAATTATTTTAGAAAATTTTTATTTCTTCCATAAAAAGTAAATATGTTAAGAAAAAAATTATCCACTTCACCTTCAATAGACAAGCATATATTTATTATTATTATTATTAAGGATATCAACAAGATTGGTCTAATTCAGTAGAATTACCAAAACATATTGTATGTATTTGCAGTTGAAATTTTTAAATGAAAATCGTAAAATGAATGTGTCACTTGGAAACTATATTTTCCGATTGTTTGCCAGAAAGAAAAAAAAGACAATCGATGACCTTTTCCGTCCATGTTTGCGGTGACGAAAGAAAGAAAAAATATATATGGTAGAAAAAAAAAGAGCTGACGGCTATCGCTGCTATCAAAAAATTCTTTTTTTCTTCGTTGATGCATTGACTATTCTTACTGAAGGGTCAAATGAACTTTTTATAGTGTTCGTTAACATCAATCTAACTTTATCTGGTGGGTATCTCTTTTTTTCTCTCATAGTTTACTGTAATTTAATTGTTAACAAAATATCATCTACTTTCACAAGTTGATAATCCTAACTGTAAATACTTCATTGACGATTTGTTGGGCATGAAGAATAAAGATAAGAACAATTCTTCATATTATATTAAGTTTTATGGTATTTATCAATAAATTGAATCTTTTTTCTTTTTGATAATTTATACAAGACTAGATGATTACGTTTTTCTAACAAATACTTTAATATTCAAATAAAAAATGCAGAAAAAAATATTGCGATATACTTTTAAAGTTATTAATTTTCTTCATCAGTTATTTCACTTCTCTTACAGTTTGGACATATTGTCTCGTTAATTAACGTATGGTTAATGTCGACCACTATATAGATGAGCGTGAGAATATGCTTGAATTGCAATTATGGTGCAAACTATCCTCTTCTTTTTCTATACTTTGGCTACAGGTCCTTTAATATACAAATATATCATTTCATAAATAGCACAATATTGCTTTTAGCTGCGTACAAATGTGTTCGTTCTTCGTTATTTTGTTGTCAATCATCTATGTGCATATGTTTTTTCAATATGTTCCTTCATTTAAATAATCATCTCAAAATTTTTACTTGTAATCGAAAAAAGTATTTGAGCTAATACATTATGCTAATTATTCGTTGGATGAATGTTAATAGTTTCCTAGTGTGAATTATCTTTTCATGATATATTCATCGATGTTCTGATCAGTTTCCAGAATTAGACTCGTATTCAACATAACATTTGAATATTTCTATTTTATTACATATTTATTGATTATGTGTTTGTCAATAATATAATTAAATAGAAATCTTCGATCAAAATCGAATAATATATTTGAATAGTTGGTTAGTATAGGTTATTTTTCGATGAAATATTCAAATATGCTTTCATCGACTTGAAATATTTATTTAGTATAAATTATTCATTGATCGTTTATTTGTATGTATTATTTTCAGCGACTAAAATACGAGTTTAATTGAGAGAAAAATCTATGAATAGTTCTCTAATATGAAATATTCATTAATCATTACTTCTTCAGGGATAGAATCATCTTCAATTTTTTTGCCTCGAATTAAAAATTTTTGAACGATCATTTACTAAGACTTATTTTTTCATTGAGTTATCAATATTCTTTTATTGGCTTTTACATTTTCCCTTGAATCAAACGCAAAATTGCAACAGTTGTTCCTTATAGTTTATTCACCTTTTCCTCTCCTCATTTGTATCAGAGACGACCATTGTTGCTCTATACTATCAATGCAAGTTTACCGCGGCAGCGGCGGTGAACTCTCGTTGACGATAGTGCAATAATGGACATCTCTGATTTGTATTATAATCATATCGAAGTATTTGACTTGAATTCTGTAAAATATTCCTATATAGTGCGTTCATTTTCAATACAATCGAATAAAAATATTTTAATTGGAACTTATTATGAATTATTTTTAGACCAAACATTTGGTAATGATATAATGAATTATGAATATTTTCTTTTAATTGAACAAAAAATTACAATAGTTATTTATTACGAAATATTTTTCAATCAAATGTTTCTCGATGATATATGAAATTGAAGAATATATTTGAATATTAACTATTTGTAAAATATCCTATGAGATAGTATTTCTAAATATTGTAATCAATTCAAATCCTTTCTTTTTTGTTCACTTTATGTCATTTTCTTCTGTATTTACATATTATCAGATAGGAAAAGCATTTTTTCTGCTTTCATAACTGTTTCTTTATAAACAAATTGTCTTTCACATGTTTGTTTTTTGTTACTTTATGTTAACGATTAGAAAAATGGACCGATTATCATTTTGAATAAAAGCTTATCAACCATGAAAAACAATTATATGCTCAATATCTTATTAATTTATGTCTATATCTAACATTATCTCTAGTTTTACTTCAACTCATTATTAGACAACATACGAAACATAGATTAACTTCACCATCAAGACAAATAGTAAGTAATTATTGAATTCTATAATTTCTTTTCTTTATTTGGAGTCATCTCAACATTGAAACAAACAGTCGATAATGATGATTTATATGAATATTTTTTTTCTCTTTTATTTCAAATAATTCAAACAAGGAAATAAATCGTATAACCTTTCATTTACAAATATACTTTTTATTTATTTATTTTATATTCATTTCAACAGAAGAATTATATGGTCCGTATTTCATTTATTTTAAGTCTATTTCGAGATCAAAGTGACATACGAAGTATTTTATTTAAATAATTTCTGTATTCGATTACAAGTCCATTAGAACATCGAAATAGATCAGTCAATATTCTATTCATAAATTAATGTTTTTTTAAATTTTATTTTAGGTCCATCTGAACGTCCAATAGAACAGTAAATATTTATTTAAATAAGTATATTATATACTGAAATTAAAGTGATGATCAATGAAGCATTACTATTGTAGATAATATCTAGTTTACGTAGCGAATTCCTGTAGGATCCTGTTGGAAGTTATCGAGTTGGGTGGATTTTCGTATAGGATTCGACGGGATCCGATGGTTAGATTGTTCGATCTAGGGATCTTAATATTTTCGGTATAACTTCTGTTCCTTCGTTTTCCTGGAGACAATTCTATTTTTAATAAAAATGCCGTGAAATTCTCTTCAAAATCATCCCTAGGTTTTCATTCTAGAACTTGAACAAGAAAATTAGGACTTCTGAGTCACACGTTATTGCCGTCTGAAAAAAGGAAAAGATGATAGAACCTGACTGCATGTGGAACACTAGTAATAATAGCCACGGACGGTCCTAACGGGCAATAAACCTGTGGCACATTATTATTGTCTCTCTAGTCGTTATGTAGTATAACCATTGAAGAGTCACTTCTAAAAATAATGGCACTTATAGTTGCTCTGAGTCACAGAAAAAAGATTGTAAAAAGATTTGTGAAATTTTCGTCGAATACAACTGTAGATGATAATATTACTAAAAATAATATTTCTTTTGTTTTAAAATCTTCTAATTAAATGAATCCATGAAATTTATAATAGACATATTCAAGAAAATTTTTTATATTATAAATATTCGGTAGCTAATGGTGAATAATTACTATTTCAAAGAAGAGAATTTAACGATTATTAAATTTTTATATAATTAAAATAATAATTTAAAATTGCAATCAGTATATAAAATATTATTGTATTATATTGTCTTTCACAATATTTAAATAGATGATAAGTAATAACAATATATCAATGAATAGATATGTTAGAAGATAATTGTTTAACATGAAAAGAATTTTTTAAAGATAGATTTTTACTGCATAAAATATTAAGAGCAGTATCATTTTCAAACTATTTATTTGACTGATTATTTTCTAAATTAAATTTATTTATTTATCATAAATAAACAATAAAAATCATTATATTGAACTTTTAGTTTATAAATTTTAAAGAAAAAACCAAAGAGATAAAATATTCGTTAATTTAATAAGATGTTTCATTGATTAGTGTAAAAAATAAAATAATGTATTATTATTTCACCTATAGATATTTTCTTAAATAATCTTATTTAATTTAAATTAAGCATAAATTTTTGATTAAATTCGTTTGTATAATACAAAAAATAAAATAAAATAATCTTCAAAAATTGCTATTGAATTAATGACTTAAATAATTTTTTAAATCTTATTTTTAATTATTCAATACATGTTCATGTTTAACAATTGATTGTAGATATTTATGATAGATATCATCAAAGTGTAAGAAAATTTTTTTATAAGATTGATTAATAATGATAATAAATATTGATATAAAAATATTTTATAATAATTCTCATTTCGAATTAATATTTCGAAAAAATCTCATTGCTTTATTAGAACTCCATATTTTGAAATAATAATTTATCAATTACAGTTTGGATTCTTTCTTTTGTTTACCAATAATGGTATCTTTTTTTTCGTACAGTATCATCAATGTGTGCATTGTGCATTCCTTCTCTTAGTTGAAAAGAAAGCAAAAAAACGTGTGTAATATGGTGCGTCATAAATGGATATTTTTTGTAAGATAGTTGAAAAAAATATTGCTTGATTAATAAAGCATGACAATGAATATAATAGTGAAAAAAAAGTGATATTTCGCAGTAGAAAAAAAAAACAACCTTTCGATAACAAGATATTTGATTTAATACCAATACAATATTTTAACAGGTAATTAGCAAGGAATTATATGAGAGGATACAAAATAAAATGAATAGTGAAATAAGAATACGTGTAATAAAATCATACTAATACAATATAAAATCCACAGAATTATTATGATGCAAAACGATCACAAATAATGCTCAAAAATGATTTGATTTTTATACAGTATTTATTGTGAACATTTAATGGATTACCAAAAGTCCATCAGTAAAACTTTCGCCATTTGGAGAGAGACATATTGACAAAATTCCTGGTTCTCCATTGAATGATTTTATATTCATTAAATTAATCATTTAAATATCAAATAGTCAGCAATTTTCGGTATATTTTGTGAGTTTTAGGTCATTATAATTATTTATATTTTATGCCATCTTAATGCCATTTATTTGTTAGAAGTCCTCTAGTTGGATATGTACTAAAGTTATTTGAGAAAATGTTTGTATGTTTTCTCATGTAATAATATAATATAATACGCATTCATATACACAAATTTCCATAAATCGAATTGTGAATATAGTATATGCTGTGATATATGGGTGTGACAAGTCGACATGATACCCCATTTTGACACAGTCTTATTGTAAGGATAAAATATACTATTGTTCGGATCATATAAGAGAGGATCCTAGATAACCTTAGTTTGGCCCGAACAATACTATATTTTATCCTTACAATAGAACTGTATCAAAATGGGGTATCCGGGCGGTTGATCGCCCCCATATGTAGTACTTCGCTCGCAATTATATACATGTTTTTTTGTCATATTTGTGGATGATGTGAAAAAGATCAGTTATTTCCTTCAGAAAAATAAAACAATTAAAGTCCATATATAACATTTCGTTTTATAAATAGATGAAAATACGACATTCAAGTCCTTTGTAAAATTTAGATTCTTAAATTAATATGGCTACTGCTGTTCTACCAAATGATAATTCATACACAAATATCGATGATAAACATTTGGAAATATTTTGTCTAATTTGGCTCGACGCAAATGGAAACGTTAATGAGAGTCGAAATACAGAACAAAAACTACGTTCCATCATTAACTATATTAAGAAATTTCAAGATGTAAAACAATGTCAACAATATATTGAACAAACATCAGAAAAAGATCGATTAGTTTTGATTGTTAGTGGTCAGCTAGGACGAGAATTAGTATCATCTATACATAATCTTCGTCAAGTTATATCAATTTATGTTTATTGTACGGATAAGAAAGGTAATGAACAATGGTCTTCTAAATTTGCAAAGGTAAAATTAAAGAGAAAATTCTCAGTTTTACTTTATTTATTGTTTACAGGTAAAAGCTGTTGTTACTGAATTTGATGAACTCATTTCAAGCATTAAAGAAGATCATCAAATTCAAAAAAAAGTTGAAGAACCATTATCAATTAATATTTTTACATCAAGTGCTGGTGCTGGTAAATCAACAACAGGAGTTAATGGAGAATTTGTTTTTTCTCAAGTTCTTATTGATTGTCTTTTACGATTAAAATCTACTCAAATAGATAAAAACGATCTTATTAATTGTTGTAAAACTCAATATGAAGGAAATAATTTTGAACTAGAAAATATACATGAATTTCAAAATGATTATTCACCTAACAAAGCTTTATGGTGGTATACAAGAGAAATGTTTTTTTATAAAATTCTTAATGGTGCTCTACGAAAACAAGATATTCATATGATTTTTTTATTTCGTGAATATATTTCTGATATTCATCGACAATTACAAAAATATCAATCGAAAAATTCATTAAAAGTTTATCGAGGTCAAAAAATGACAACTGATGAACTTATGACTCTAGGACAAAGTATTGGCCAATTTATTTCTATCAATTCATTCTTCTCTACTAGTACTGAATATGAGCAAGCCTTTGAATTTCTCAAAAGTTCCTCTACTTCAAATGATTTGGAACGAGTATTTTTTGAAATTGATGCTGATCCTAAGATGGTCACTACAAAACCATTTGCTGATATAAGTAAATTTAGTGAGATTCCCAGTGAATCAGAAATACTATTTATGATTGGCTCCATTTTTCACCTAAAAAGTATTAAGTGTGATGATGATCAAATTTGGACTATTAAAATGACTTTATGTAGCGATGATGAACATGAGCTAAAACAAGTCCTGATACATATGAAACAAAAAGTTGGAAGTGGAGAAACAAATCTTCGAACTTTAGGAAAAATATTATGGGAGATAGGCAAACTTGATTTAGCTGAAAAATATTTTAATCGTTTATTAAAACAACTTTCACTAACTAATCCTTTACTTGGAGTTTTATATGAAGATTTGGGCATACTTGCATCACAAACGGGTAATTATGATATGAGTATTCAATGGCATCAAAAATCACTCGAATTTGAAAACAAAAATCAATTAACCGTCAAACCAAATATTAATGAAACAAACAATTCTATAGGTAAGTTCATCATAAGAAAATCTATTATTTTCAAATGATTGTTGCATATAAAAATGAATAGTGCGAAAGCTGTTACGAACGGAAGTAGAATGAGGGAGGTATCTCCCATCAATACTTTGAAATCTTGGCTTGTAATTCGATATTTATTAAAAATTTTCAATAAATCGAGAAATTTTTTTTCAAAAGTTCGACGATTTATAGAAGGTTTTGAAAAAAATTTTAAAAAAATTCTTTGATTAATGTCGTACCCATAGTGTGACCAGAAGGTGCTCATCCTTAGCATCCGATAATTAAAGGAATTTTCTTCTTTACAAAGTAAAGCTATTGTGATAGAATCGATTCCATGTTTTTAATGTTGTAAAGGACGTAGAATGTGAGTTAAACAATAACTCAGAGTTATTCTCAAAGTAACAGAATCGTTTCATGTCAAAGTACATAGAGATTATTGTTCATATCAGAGTTAAATGGCTATGGACATTATTCGAATAACTTTGAAACAGCAAGAGATATATAATTTGAATAATTAGCACTATCTAAGATCTAATTTGTTCTATATTTTTATAAAGTCAACAAAAAATTCCATTTACCTTTCTTCTGAGATATTTTCTGAGTTCTAAAGATGTGCTTCATCGTTTTTTAAAATATTATACTTTCTCAACTATAATGTAATGTTCAGATAGCCTGATTTTCCTTCCATCGATCTACACAAGGTCGAAATCGATAATCTTTTGCATTCAAAAAAAAAAATTGTGACTTTATTCAAGTCTACTAACCAATTTTTTTAAAACTAAGCCACTAATTAAATATTTTCTTCTTCAAGTTCTTACGTATCTTCAGCTTCGTGACGTAATTTATGAAGATTTGAAGGTTTATTTCTACTAGAAATAAAATCAAGAACCATACATTAAACTCATTTTGACGCTAATGAATCAATATCTTAGGTTAGTTCAATTAATAGTCTGTAATGTAATAATTCGTGCTAAGTAATTTTACATAATCTAATTCTGTTACATAATCAATGCAGGTCATTGTGTGAACAAATTAAATATTGTTTTTTGATAAGTCAAATTATTTTTGAATTATTTTGCATCTATCTTCATAGATAAGCGGTATTGACTTTTGCTTTGAACAATACTGTGTAAGGTTCACATTCTCTTAAACAAACAAAAGATAGTAACCTGAGTGGACACCAGAAAGTAAAGAAAAGCAAATATAGAGGATCATAATGAAATGCAATGATAGCAGTAACGTAATACTTTCTATCGGTATATAATGTTCTCATTTATGTTTTGTTTTCATATTGAATAGTACAATGTCTAACAATTAATGAGTTGAGTCACGAAGTTGAAGACAACTAAGAATTTATAGAGCAGAATCTTTTGTTAGTTGCTTAGATTTTAAAAAAATGGTAAGTAGTTTTGATTAAAGACTTCATATCTTTTGAATGCAAAATGTTATCGATTTCAGTTCTGTATTGAACGATAGAGGGAAGGTCGGGCTATCTAACCATTATATTATAGTTGAGAAAGTATATTATTTTCAAAAAAGATTAGGTTCATCTTTTAAAACTCAGGGTATATCTGAGAAGAAAGACGACTGGAATTTTTCTTTCAGTTTATAAAAAAATAGAATAGGTTCGACCATAGATAGCGTTAAGTATTCAAGTTATTTTTTCATTGTTGTTTCAAAATTTCTTAAAAAATGCTCCTGGATATTTTACTCTGAAATGGACACTAAAAATCATTCAATTTCGCCTTAGGTACTCTTGAAAGATTTTGATGTACACTATTTTTCTAGTTACTAATTGTGGTTCTGTTGTATATCAGCACATATCGAAATTAATGATGAACCCAGAACTACTTTCTAAAAAAAAAGAGCTGTTTCCACAATCCCTGTGAAATTAAAACGTGAAATACGATATAGCTACTACAGCTAATCACAAAGTGATAAAATTTGATTAAAAACTTATAAGTAACATAGTCCCCTCTCCCAGATCAACGACCATCCTCATTATTTTATTATTATTATTATGAAAAGCTTCCTCTAGTGAATGTACTGAGCATAGAGTGCCTGAAAAGTATCCTGCTATTAGTATGCTCGAGAAACTTTCAGGTACTAAAATACCGTAAGGTACTTTTAGTTACGCATACAATACTTCGTCAGCTGCCTTACTGAAAAGCATCTAGTAAATGGGTACTTGAAAATACTAATCGAATACTCAACTGCGTACTATTGCACAGCATTTTTAGGTAGTCTGTCATCAAAATTACAGTATGTTGATAATCGAACCTAATCGTCGACCTTTTTCATTCTTATTTTTCTCAAAGAAATTGATGACATTATTTCGTTTTAGTTAATTTAATTTCATCAATTTTGAAAACTGAAACAGGTCAAATTTTGGCATCTAACCAGACTTGAATTGATAAGATTTTTATCAAACCACATTAGGGTAGTCCTCACTCAATTTATTATTAAGATCGGCATGTTCTCAGCTAGTAGGTAATTAAGAAATAATCTAGAAAAAAAATTAGTGTGAAAAAACATTAATTTCATGTTTTTTGACGAGTTGTTAATATAAAGATCTGTATGCAAAATGAAACGGTGAATGGCCAATTGTCATATAGAACGCGATAAATTTAAGATACTCTGCAACGCATTTCTCAGTAAAATTATAGATGTGGGTATCTATACGGGTGCTTGTTCAGTAAACATACTGCTATGGACATCAGTACATGGGCATGCTGAACTCAGCACTTTGTCTAGAATCATTTGAGCAGGTTTACCTGGTTAGTCTTGACCACTAATATATCGTAAAATTTTCTACTTAGGGAATACCAAAAGTAGTAAGGAAAGTATTTTTTTCTCGTTAGCAAGAGTATAAAAAATTTTCTTTTTCTACCAATAGATAGAGCGTGTTTCGCTCTATCTTGCTATGCTGTTTGATAATTCATCGCCTTCTACCAAGTTAGTGAAATTTGGAGAAAACGTTTTTTTGCTTACAACTCCCTGGTAGCAGAAGCTCATATTTTCGTCTATAGATCATTCTTTTTCGTTTTTTCTTCTTTTCTTATTATTTTTTACAACTTGCTTCCATATATACATAAGAAGCAATGCGTCTGAGTTATTAACTGCATTATTATGAAGCATCGCGTATTTTCTGCTTTCCTTTTCTTCACCTCTCCTCTTTGACTTTTGATGACTACTGAAAATTTTCGCTTTTACATAAAAGTGCGTACTGCACTTAGTATTGCAGCAAGAGGTCGGTCGAAAGATATCAAAACAAGGCATGGGTAGATATAGAAAATCCTCCATCTACTGTTGTTCGAGGAAGTCGGTTTGCACCAAAAACCTTGTTTTCAATCTTTTTCAAATCGAGCGAGCCTATGTTAATCCATCGCACCGAACGTGGTGAGGCTGTTGACCATCATTATTATATCAGTCAGTGTTTACGACCTCTGATCGATGAGACTAAACATCAAAGACCTTCGTATGGGACTCATGGTATCAAAATTCATTATGACAATGGTAGACCACATGTGCATGAAGATGTATCCGATTATCTTGATTCTGAGGGTCTTACAATAATATCATATCCACCTAATTATCCAAATTTGTCACCTTGTGATTTCTGATTATTCGACTTGATCAAAGATAATCTGACCAATCAAGATGATCCGGAATCATTTCATGATACTGTGATCAATTTCATGAACTTCTTAAATTCAGACGAATACAGAAAGACCTTCGAGAAATGGATAAAAAAAAATGCAGCTGTGTGTCGATAATCATGATGATTACTTTGAACATTTAATGAAATAATAACCAAATTCAGTTTTGTTTCTGTTTTCTCTTCTTTTCCACTGATATCACTACATAGTAAAACATGTGGAAGCAAGTTGTAAAAAATAATAAGAAAAGAATAAAAAAAGGAAGAAAAAAACACAGAAAAAACGAAAAAATAAACTTCTTCTACCAGAGAGTTGTAAGCAAAAAACGTTTTCTCCAAATTTCACTAACTTGGTAGAAGGCGATCAATTATCAAATAGCATAGGAGGATAGAGCGAAGCACACTCTATCTATTGGTAAAAAAAGAAATTTTTTTATACTCCTGTTTAAGGAAAAAAAGTACCTCTCTCACTACTGTTGGTATGCTCAAAGTATAAACAAACAAGAATTTTACTTTCTTATACATTATCAATAATGTCTTGTGATTGTACAAATGATCGAAAAAAACCACACACATTTCAACAGCAGAAATATCAGAGCTCCGTTTCTAAAGAATGAAACACTCTTGAAGTTGCGTTTTCCAGTATTTTTTAAATGTATAAAGATATCTATACATGTTTGCTTGTATTGTTATTTAAGAATATTATGCGCTCCTCGCTATCTCAAATGGACATGTAAACAATGATAAACTACGTGGAAAAAGTGATAGAGATAGCAATCGTTCTCTTTCTTTAGCATTTTGTTCTCGAAAAATTTTGAAACTGTTATGCGTGTTTCATTCTCAGAAGAGAACAATGTAGTTCTGTTGTCCATTCTTGGAAAGGGAACGTAAAAATGACACCCTTTCTAACACTACATCTGCAATCGGCAGATAATGCTTCTACTTTGTTAAAAAGAAAGTTCCTAAACAGAATCTTTTAGGCTTCTACAATTTGATATCATTTTAAGAACCATTTTTATTTTTGACAAAAAAATTAAACTGTTTAAAGTTCGATATTTCCTAAATAAGATCTTTTCAAATTTTAAGCCTTTTAAATAAAACTTTAAAAAAGATACATAAAATGATAGCTCCATCTGAAACTCGAAAGAATTCAAAGTCTTCGATAGAATCCTTAATGTTTCCTTATATTGTCTTTTGTTTTAGAAAATAAAGACAATCCATCCTTCTTTAGAAGAGTCATACGCAAGGTCTGTTATATTCTTTTTTTTGTAATACATCTATACATATATTAGTTTTGTTTTTAGTTTTCAACCGACATAACGACTCAGAAAGGTAAGAAAAATTCTTTTTTCTTTCAATTTTGGATCAATGAATAATTGAATGCGGTTTTAAATATGTTCTATTTTTCTATGTAACTAATTACTCAGACAGATATGTAGACAAAATCTTGCATGTTTATACTACTGCTTTTCGAAAAAAATGGTTTTCAATTAAATTTCATATTGAACCTAAATAAAAAATTTTTCCACAACAATTGTTTAATAAAAGTTGTAACACATTTGTATTGATAAACAGAACATGCTATACGACAAACCAAATCGTACTTTGCGTCGAAGGCTGTCTTAATAATATTATTTTTGGATTATTCTAATAGTGATACTTGATATAAACTTTAGTTCTTGTACATTTTAGCAAATTTTTCATATAGTTGTTATTACAATTATATTCTTCTCGATTTGATATCAGACTATGATTACATAGACGATAGAATGATGCGAAACGAACACAGGATATAAAGCATATAGGATTGCCCTTGTATCTGAAGCATGGGCGGCGGAACGTTTTCAAATGGGATAAGGCTAACGAGGAAGCCTTCCCAACTGTCAAATAGCTTTTCAGATGAAATTTACTGGGTTTCAGGTTATCGACTATGCTGATTCCGAATATTTGTATGAGAGGTGCCCTTAGGTCTTCTGTCCGGAGTTATGCGGATTTTACTGGATTTTTAACCTATGACATGGTATATACTGAAGAATCGAATGACGATATTTCGAGCTAAGATTTTGTCCAGAGACAGGTCTATTTACCAATAGAAAGTCCCGAAAATTTTGGCTCAAAAGAACATTTCTTTCTCAAAATATTAAACTTCCAAAAAACACACGCATCCCGTAAACAATGCTAAAATATTTTGATTTTTAGATGTATAGTATCTTCAGAAAGAAACGTTCTTTTGAGTCAAAATTTTCAGAGCTTTCTATTGGTTAATAGACCTGTCTCTGGACAAAATCTTAGCTCGAAATATCGTCATTCGATTCTTCAGTATATACCATGTCATAGGTTAAAAATCCAGTAAAATCCGCATAACTCCGGACAGAAGACTTAAGAGCACTTCTCGTACAAATATTCGGAATCAGCATAGTCGATAACCTGGAACCCAATAGATTTCATCTAAAAAGCTATTTGGCAGTTGGGAAGGTTTCCTCCTCAGTCAAAACTTATTTGCTATCTTAACCAAACTTTTTTTCAGCATTTTATTATAGAATTGAGAACATTTTTAGTACACCTATTTTAACTATTTATTTGTGTTATGATTACTAGAAACTGTGTACTGTATTGCTACGTTCTTCGCCAAAAGAGTTCTCAATCTTTATAGAAACATAAATTTTCAAAAAATATAAAAAGCATTTATTCCGCATTAGGCTATCTATCCAAAAAAAACATGGTCTTTTTTAATTTGACGATATGAATGTTGCCGTTATTTCAATTAGATTCATTTTATCAACTTTTTCTTTATATATATGGAGCAATAAACAATAGTTAAGTCGTGGTTGACTCATAGAAAATCGAAGTGCAATTTTTAATCGATTTATTTCACTAAATGCTCTTTCTTCACTTGCAGTGGTAAGAGGAATAATTAGATAAAGTTCTTTTAATTTATGAAACTGTTGAAACATTTGTTTACCAACATCGCATAAAAAAGGAGGTGCAAAAGAGGACAAAACGGTCTCTATCGGAATTCGACTTTATCCTTCTCATTTCATTATGTTTGGTGTTAGACCT
>JAJEKB010020600.1:578114-624059 GCA_022393335.1 Macrotrachela quadricornifera | reverse complement strand
AGGTCTAACACCAAACATAATGAAATGAGAAGGATAAAGTCGAATTCGGGCAGAAGCCGTTTCGTCCTCTTATATATCCTCCTCTGTTCTTATTCGGGTAAGGTCTGAGTCTTACCCAGCCTACACGCTCCGCCGCCTATGAAATGATGCATCGATGAAAAATACTTTTTCTATACTTAATATCTTTAATTTTCTGCATATGTGGCACCTTTCAAGTTTAGATACAATCATTCTGTAATTCAAGTATTTATTTTCGAGAAGTAGGTAATTCCGAGAAAATAAAAGTTCATTAAAATAAATCTCATGCCATTTTAGTTTAAAATCTTCGTCAACAAGAGAAAGTTGCTGAATCTTTTAATGGTTTTCGTTTTTATTATTTTAGAAAGAATTAACATTCGTTATAACGAAGGAACATTTAAATTAATTAAAAATAAAATTGCACAACTTCTTGATTTGAATAATAAGGATAATGATGAAAATAAAGATAAAATTATAAATTATTTGTTAGAAAATGGTTGTCAATCATTGATAAAATATCAAGAGAATATTAATCCAAAAATTTATAATGAACAAATGAATAACTGTAATAGTGAATTAATAAAATTATTAAAGGAATATTTTGAACTAAAATGGGGAACACAATATAGTTTATCAAATCAATGGTTTTATTTATTTCTTAAACAGTATAAGAATAAAGAAAACCCTCAATGGTATGAGCATGTTTTAACTCGCACAGCTCAATATGGAAATAAATTTATGAAAAATTGTCCAATATTATCAGTTGTTTTACAACTTCTGTTTGATGGAATTGATAATAAATATTTAAAAGAAACAAATATTTTTAATGATCTATGGTTATCAATTACACATGATGGTTTAAAATCAATTGAAAAATATTCAGATTATATTGGTCAGAAAGTATTGAATGAACAAATGAATAAAAATCAATCAGTATTATTTCAAGCATTATGTGAATATTATTATCAAAGTTTGTTTCAATTATTGAAACAAAATAATATTTCAAATACAGAAAATTTATATGATTTAACGTTAAATAATGTTGTTCAATTTGGCTGGATAAATGGTATTAAACGAACTGAAAATGAAATAACACCCGTTAAATTTAAAATATTATTAGAAAGTATGGATTTATTCCTAAAACTACGGCAAGGTAATTTAAATTAAAATTTATTTTCTTTATTTAACATTATTTTGAATCAATAATATCATAGTTAGGAAAAAAATTTCATGGAAAATACTACCGAATACATGAATTTTGAATAGGATTGAACTAATGAGAGAACATTCTAAACTGACCAACACCAATGAATTTCATATTTTATTCATAAGTACATCTCAAAAAGGCCAGCAAAAAGTTAAATTCATTTGAACTTTTGATAACACTTGAGGACTAAATATCAAATGTTTAGGAAAAACTTCCGTAAAAACTCGGTTCTCAAGCAGAATCGTACTTTTGAATTTAAATTTAGAAGTGGCTATGCGCACACATGGAGATCTAATCACGATGCTAGTAAATATAAAGTTATATTATAATATTATAAGTATTTGTTGATTAATATAAATTAAATATCTAAATTTTTCATAATTTTATTAATTCTTTATTACATATAAATAAAGTGTAAATCAAATAGTACAACTAGACAATTATAGAAAAAAATTAAGTCAAATAAAGATCAATAATTGAAGAGCATATTTGGTACTTTCTCTCTTTGATTTTAAAGGAAACAGTTAAGTTTCATTATTTCAGATAGAATACCTGTTAACGATCTAGCGCTAGCGCTTATCTTTCCCTTTAATTATTTCATTTTTCTGACGATCATTTATAGAAAGAAAAATTTTATATTTTCTTTTCCAAGTTAAATGGCTTAAAAATAGGAAACTGAAAAATAGAAAAAGTCAAATAACTTGACATCTAAGAACATAGCCTTTATTAAGATCAACTGATTAATCCTTACTTTAATCTTTTTCTCTATCAAACTTATTAGCAGATTTACAAATCAAACGAAGTGAATTGATCTTTTTTATAATAAAATAGGTCGATTTAGTATAACTTCACTCATAATACTTAATAAATATTATAATCCTTCTCAATGTCTATTACGAAAAGGTCTATGTTGCTATTATATTTAAATCTAAATATATTGTTTTAGGCTTTTCGTAATTCTTCAACTAGAAAAATAAAGCAAGATAAAGATTCTTTCTTTACAAAGTAATTTGATAGTTAGGGACATTGTGAGAAAGAATTTAAAAATTGATGCATTAATTGTTATGAACCAATGAATATAAAACGTTCTTCAATGAAATATAATGAAAAAATCGTGAGAAAATTTTTAACTATGTTCGATACCAAAATGTAATGTATATATGTCATTATAGATGTCCTGTTCGAAGAAATATAAAAGATGAATCAAGACAAAACCAAGAATCAGCTCAATTACATTGTGAATTTATTTTAAAATAAAATACTATACAGAATTAAATAAAATTGTTTTTTGAAGAATTCAAATTGAACTTATAATGCAGGGGTGCAGAATATGTCCTTCTGCGCCAACGCGCGTTGAGGGAAATTTTTTAAGTTTGGGGAAAATTTCGAAAAATTATTGACTCGGGAATTTTTTCTAATAGGAAATAATAAGAAAATTTTTTCAGATGAAAATATTATTTTATACGTAAATGATCTAATACACTTATTAGTAAGTCTTCCTCCCCCTCTGCCTTTATTTTCTTTGTGTCGAACTATTGCTTCTAATTTTATACCAAATGAAAGCTCGTGAAAAATGGACTTTATCACTATTAAATAATAAGAGTTATGGAAACTTTCGTATGTTGAGCTATCAAAATTTATAAAAGGTAGGTAGAAATATTTTTCCATGAAAGTAACGCTGTGATTGCCAATAGAATTCATAATAAATCTTATACCAAATTAAAGCTCGTCAAAAATGGGATTTATCAGCACTAAATACTAAGGATTATCACAACTTTTTAATATCGAATTCAGACCATTTTTACAATTTTGCACTCTATCGGGATAGTAGAAGTTCTCTCATAAGGCAGTTCGACTGGGAGCATAGAATTGCACAAATAGTCTGAATCGATATTAAGACGTGATAATCCTTAGTATTCGATAGTGATAAACCTCATTTTCGACGGGCTTTAATTTGGTATAAAATTTTTTGTAGATTATTTTTAAAATTACGGTGCTACCATCCTAGAAAAACATTCTTCCTCACTCGCTGAATAATATTACTTAAATTCCACAAAATTCTATAAATTTTAAGAGCTCAACGTATGGAAATTTTCATAACTCTTTTTATTTAGTACCAATAAACTCTATTTTTCAGGAGTTTTCATTTGGTTTAAAATCAGAAGAAATAGTTTAACATAAAGAAAATAAGGGCGAATGAGGGGAGGAAGACTTTTGCCCACAAAAGTAGATAATGAAGTTTTGGTCTACTGGAATGCTCCTTCCTTACATTTATTTGATGATTTTATCGAAGAACCACTAGATAATTATTTCATGAGCAAAAAAGATAAAAACTGCTTATTTTACTAGAAGTGCGAGCAATATAAAATTTCGAAAATTATACGTCTTAGTTCAGTTGTTTTGAGCTACTTTCGGAATGAACAAGTTCCACGATTACCACAATCGGTCGATAACTAATGGAACTTCGAGAGTTTTAATAACTTTATTCTAAATATATTGTATAGTCTCTCTTTTCTTTTCATTCCTTTAACAAAAATACTAAAAAAAAGCATTTCTTTTACTTGAATACTGAGGGAAAATTTTTGATTGATTTTTCTGCGTTGGGGGAAATTTTTCGTTTTTACGGAAGATTCTGCACCCCTGTTATAATGATCCAAAAGTGAGAAAATTTATAAGAATTATTCAGTTATAACAGATAAATCATTAGAGACAGAGATGTTCCATCTTTAATGTTTTATACTCGGATATCTTTTACGTAATCATTATGTTAAATGTATTGAAAATAATGAAATTTAATTATTTCCTTTAAAACCAAACAGAGAAGGCACCAGATATGCTCTTCAATAAGCCATGTTCACACATGCTGTTTGGCCAGGAGTTTGCTTGAAAGTTAGCCAGAAATCAAAAAGAAATTGCCGACAAATCAAAGTAATAATCAAAGAATCTTACTGCATAAGCGAAATGTAAATACGGCTCATTATTGATCTTTATTTGACTTAATTTTTTTCTATAATTGTCTAATTGTACTATTTAATTTATACTTTATTTGTATGTAATAAAGAATTAACAAAATTTTGAAAAAGCTTAGATATTTAGTTTATATTAATCAACAAATATTTATAATATTATAATATGACTTCATATTTACTAGTATGTTGGTTAGATCTATCTGTGTGTATATAGTCACTTTCGTTTAATTATTCCTTATCTTATTGGCATTAATGAAAATACAAGTTATAAATAATATTCATATAATCCAAAGCTTTCTTACAAAGTTGCTAGAAAAATGTACCAAAACGATGTATATTGATAAAGAAATCAAAATTATACAATTAGACAAAAATTTCGAAAAACTAATCGATCAAAAATATTTGTTACGAAAAAAAGATAACTTCTGATCAGTTCTATCAATTCAATTGTTTCCAATCAATTCTTTTTGCTTAAAACTAAATATATATTTTTTTAAAAATAATCTTCATTTTTTCATCAAAAGATATTCTTTTTGAGTAGACATTATCTTTTTATAATTCTTGCTATAAATATATTTCAACTCTTCTTTCATATACTCTCCTAAAAATAAATAGTTACAATTAATATTTTTAGAATATGATCTATATAAAAATACATTTTTTAGGAAACCATTATATATTCTGATTTTGATCAGAATTCTCTATTATCCTACTGTATATATATTTATGCATTTTCGTTATCGATTAGCATAAAGAGCTGCATTTTTTACTATTTTCTCAATTATATTCTTTTGAAATGTTTATTTCTATAGAAATGGTTACTTACAAAACTAATTCTATATATATATATATAAATATATTACATATTATAGAAAGATCCTGATTTGTTTATCTTCATGAACTGCATATTGTATTTTTTCCAAGTAAAGCTGAATATTTCTTTCTCTTCTATACCGTTTTAAGAAGTTTATACTCTCGATAAAATTAATATTCAACAGTCTTAAGATGTTCAAAATCGATGATGCTTGTGTTTATTTGACTGCACATATCTTACATCCCATAAAAGTCTATCTATATTTTCATACGTAATTACCTGAACTCGTTACATACAGTAATCATATATGATTTGTGATCAGCTTCTTTTCAAAAGAAATATAGCTTTTACACAGAGAGAAAGTTAATAAAGATAACAAACGAATCTAATTTTTATCAACCGTCAGATGTTCATTTATTGACAATTTCTCTCAGCGGGTAATTATTTAATGTTAAATATCACCAAACGAACAAAAAGTAAGAAATAATATATTTTTGTTATATCCAATTTATGAGTAGTATTTTACGCAACAAATCTGAAACACTACGAAGATCGATATAATTCAAATCATCATGTATATTAATTATTTCTTAGTTCTTCTTTGAATGTATTGGGTGTTTCAGAACCTTTTAATGTTGCAATATTTAATTTCTTTATTTGTGCTGGATTCCTTTTTGCTGTTGACTTGAGCCTTATTTTTATTCTTGCAATACATAACTGTTGACACCGGCTCCTCTGTATGCTCGAACGTCAAGTAGTGAACGTTTGAATTTGCGTTTTATACAGAAGTGATCAATTTGATCTTTAATTAAATCATGTGGTATAGTTCACGTGACTTTGTGAATGTCTTTGTGCTGAAATTATGGACCACCAAGGACAAAGTCGTTCAAATGGCAGAAATCAATTAATCGTTGATCGTTATCGTTTAGCACACCTATTGCGTTTTTACCTAATATGTCTTCGTAACTTTTGTTATCATTTCCGATTTTTACGTTAAAATCCCCCATGATGATTAATAAGTCATGTTTAGGTACTTTTTACATATATTGTAATTGTTCATAATACAACTCTTTTTTTTTTCTTCATTAGGTTCTTCAGTTGGAGCATATGTTTGTATGATGATTAAATTTAAAGTATTTTGTTTGGAATCGTGCTCTTAATATTCTTCCATGTATTGATTCATATTCTATTAAACATTTATTAGTGATCTTCTCCAGAAGGAGGCCCACCCTTTCTTGACCCGCTTTCTGGGTTCCAGAGAATAGTAAAACTTTATTTTTCTGACCTCAATATAAATTTTCCGTTTCCTGACCATCTACACTCACTTAAGCCAAGGATATTGATCGAGTAGTTGTCCATTTCTTTGGAGACCTGGGCGATTTTTCCTGTTTGTAGCAATGTTTTTACGTTCCAGAATCCGATGCGGTATTGTTTTTTAACCTTCAAGAATGGAGGCATCATGGTGACAGCTCTCCCATTCGGACTTTGTCCGTAACCAGTCATAACTTCCATCCTTGGAAAGCCAGTGCGATTGAGATTATAATGGGTGTTTGTGTAATTGTTGACGAATGATTCAGTAGTGAAAGTTCTTTTTTAGGACGTAAAGTTGCTAGTCCTACGCTCAATCCCCCTTCTTGCCTCTCGGGACGCCGGGCTTGGGACTGGTATGGAGCGAAGTTATCGAGATCAAGTGCTCCAATAAAATATGTTTTTTTCTCAGTTTGATTTTGTTATACATTCACATTCAGCAAAAATTAGCTGGCAAAAAGGTTTGTTTACTTTCGTAAAATATAATCAATTCTATTATCATTTTTCTTCTAGAAATTTGACAATAAAAGTTAGTTAAAAAAATGTTTTGATTGTTAATTATTTCAATACTTTGCTTTTAACATAAATAGGGCATATTTTTTCTGAAATCGTTAGCAAAACTTGTATTTGTGCCTTTAAGCATCTGTACTCATACTCGAAAAGACCGTACTTGCCCGCCTCTGCATAGTATAATATGACACATTCAGTTTGAGTAAGTTGATCGATATGTAAACTGGAGGTCTAAACGTTTGATACTCTATATGTTCATTTCTCTAATATTTCATTTACAAAATCCTGTCAAGAACCTAATGCCATTCTGAAGAAAACCTAGTTCAATTCTACAAAGATCCTCTCATGATACCGGACAAAATCTCCGAAAAATTCCAATCACATTCTAGAAGATGAGAGCAAAAAATCTTTTATTTTTTCAATTTTGCAATTCTGACAGGATCCTGATCATACTTTTCAAGAAATCTTGCGCTGAAACATCAAAGATTTTCGTTATGACTATTACTTGAAACAGATAGAATGAATATTATTAATAATGAGCATGAAAGCAAGAGAGAAAACATCTTTGCATGCGCTCATCAACCGGCTCGATAAAACACTGTCCAAAATTATATGAAATAAAATGTCAAGAAATACATTAGCTTATGGATGAGATATAGATATTTTTTATCCGGATTCCAATAAAACAACAGATATAAAAACAAAAAAAAAGACCACTATAGCACAAGAAATCTGTGTACTTTCTCTCTCAGCATTTTAATACATGATATTTAACAATGTTCTACATATATGTTTTTCGAGGATTTTAGACTATTTCTGTCAAGAAAAACTTTCTCTTCAATTTATATTTTTTTTTATATTTGAGAAATCATTGATATAGACATCAGTATAAGACATATTATAATAGTATTTATCTTTAGAATAACTGAGAGTTTTCTTTATTCTTCTCTATCACATCAAACAGAATGAAAAACGATGTTATAGAAGTTATTTCTTTTCTCACAATTCAAAGAAAATAAAAGATTTCTTTTGATAATGATCATGTTTTCTCTTTCTTTTAGTACCACTTCGTACTAGCTTGATAGATATTCCTGCAAATGCCACATGGAACAAGAATGGTCAAACAGTAGGAGGACAAAATCCGACGCTCTCTGACCCCTATGGTTTATATGTGGATGATGAACAAACAATTTATGTTGCTGATTCTGCAAATAACCGTATTCTAGCATGGAAATCAGGTGAAACAAATGGACAAATAATGGCAGGTAGATATGAACAGGGAAATGGTACTCATCAATTGAATCGACCGACAGATGTGATCGTGGATAAAGAGAGAGATAGTCTTATTATTTGTGATTGGGGAAATAAAAGAGTAGTTAGATGGCCTCGTCAAAATGGAACAACTGGAGAAATAATTATTTCGAATATCACTTGTTATGGTTTGACAATGGATGACAATGGATTTCTCTATCTCACTGATATTGACAAGAATGAAGTAAAACGATATCGAATGGATGGGTCAGAAGGAATAGTAGTAGCAGGTGGAAATGGAAAAGGAGATCGTCTTGATCAGCTCAATTTCCCCACTTACATATTCGTTGATCGAGAACATTCAGTATTTGTGTCTGATAGGGACAATGACCGTGTAATGAAATGGGTGGAAGGTGCAAAAGAAGGTATTGTTGTTGCTGGTGGTCAAGAACAAGGAAATAGTTTGACACAGTTGTCTTTTCCTTATGGAGTTGTCGTTGATCAATTGGGTACTGTTTATGTGGCTGATGGTCATAATCATCGAATTGTACGTTGGCCTAAAGAAGCACAACAAGGAAATGTTATTGTTGGTGGAAATGGTGAAGGACCACAAGCAAATCAACTCTATTATCCCAAGGGATTGACATTTGATCGGCAAGGTAATCTCTGTGTTGTTGATATGTATAACAATCGAATACAACGATTTAATATTGAATTACCATGAAATTAATGGGATGAACTGATAAATATTATTTATTCTCTACTTTTGATTATCATTTTTTGATTGCTGTGTAATTTTAATTGAAAAGAAATAAATGAATTGATGTATATTTATATTCACGTGCGCGCGCGCGTGACCAGGGAGACCCTGGTTGTTGGAGGCACAAAAGCCAACAGCGGTAAGACTATATACGTACGTAAACGGTCTTTCTGTTGTCTTTGTTCAACAAGAGCAATATCTCTCTGGGTTGAATTAATGAAGAAAACATACAATAATTCAACGCTAAAAGAAAAGTAGTTAGAAGAAGTAAACAGTACTCACCCTCACACCCTTGGGGAAAAATTTGGGGTGTAAATTAATATACTACTCTTTCTGTTTCAATGTAACAGTAGTATGTTTATTTTCGAAAAAAAAGTTATATAAGTGCTTAAATTTTGGGTGTTTTTCATTCAATTGAATAATTTTCTTTCATATTCAATTTATTATTGATTATCAATTACATGACTGTTACATTTAGAACAGAAAGAATCATTTAATTAATAATCAATAACAAATTCAATGTGAAAGAAACTTATTCAACTGCAGAAAAATGAAAAAAAATATTTTTAAAATACCTTATCTATTCCTAACTAATTTATTATTAAAAGACTTACTTAACTTATTAAAATAAATGATAAATTTTAGTCTCTTATATATGATATCGTTTATTGACAAAGCGGCTAACTTTGTCGGTCATGTTCGTCATTAATTTTCATTCATATACCATATGTATGAATGAAAAAAATCAATGAAAGAAAAATAAATAAAAATAGCTCATATGTTCTCATACACATAATTGTTTGATATTGACGTCTGTATTGTATGATTTATACACATGTGTGTAATATGAATGTTTATCAATTAAATGATTTATAAATATTGAATAAATTAGTCATTTTGCATTACAATTGAATCAACATATATATGTCGTGCTAAAGTTACACTTTTTGCTGAAGTTAGTATGAATAATAAAGTAAATTTCAATTATCCAGAAATCAATAATATCTTTCGTATTATACCCAGGACGAACTTTCCGCCCTCTGGATCTCAAAGGAACCGAGAGAAACCACTTCTCGCTCACTTCCCCTTGGAACTCACCGGAAAATCTATAGAAAAGGAAACAGTATTTCTGGAAGAAAGTCATTGTACCATATCCAAACAATTCTGGAAAATCCGTTCGCCAAAATCATCACGGAAAATTATCGGAAACAGGCTACATAACATTTTTACATAACACTTTCTAGAAGAAACACAACGAATATCAACGGAAAACATAAGAAAAATTATGCGTTCAAAATGCAAACAATACTCTTCCATTTTTCTATAATTTCCCTCCGGTTACAGCAATAAACGGTAAGGAATTGATACTATATCCCTTAAATTCCAATAAAAATCTCGACAGGTTACAACAATTTGCAGTCGTTTTCGATAAATGCAGAAAAAAACCATAAATTCCGGTTGGATCTAGATAAAGACTCGCAATTTAAACAATTATTTTCTGATTCTAAACTGATTTTAAATCTTAAATCCGCAAACATACTAAACTGACCAACTTTTAAAACTTCTCACCCTCAAGTGCCTCCATAACACTATTTTAAATGTTATCCGATTCCTCAACACCCAACGTATTACAAGATGATTACTTTTTTCGATTTCTCAAACTTTAAATTGATTTTTCATCTCACGTTATATAATGATGTTAAGCCCTTAGAAAATAGAATGTTACTTTTTTCCTTCTAAATTTTCATCATTTCTATTTCATTTTTCATCCAACTTGACATTATACTGTTAAACAATTAGAAAACAAAATTTTCTTTTTTTTTAAATCTTTCATCCATCAAACATCTTTCCACTTCGCTTAACCCTTTCGTTACGGGGACCGTATATATACGGACTGCTTTTTTTCTTAGAATACTTCTATGACATACATGAGTTTTCTGCTTTAGTAGAGTTCTGTACGAATACGACTTTTCACTTGCTATCTTATCTGATGTTTCTTTTTTCATATACTTGTTCTGGTTAACCATAGAAAAGTCATATTTAGTAGCATAACTACAATTTGTCTAATCAAGCTGAGCTCCTTTGAAGCAAAATGTCTCCATGTATAAAAAAAACAAAGACTTTACTTCTAAAACGAAGCGCATCATTCTTGAGATGTCTGCTAGGATGCTACTGCAGCGACTACACTAATATTCCTACACTATATTATCTTACTCTATTCTATTTATAAACTAAGTAACTACAGAGTAGAGTAGGGTAAGATTGTTATGTTAGGCTTCAGCCTTTAGATCGGTCCGAGAAGTGGTCTTGGATAATCGGAATCAACGCGTCATTATATAATACTACCATGTACGTACCTATTCTATTTTTTCAAGATTTGATAAAAACTAAAAATTTTTGAGAGTAGGAAAAACCTCGTAACCAAAGGATTAAAAAATCATAAAAATTAAAAATATTTGATTTCAGGTGTTTCATCCTTGAATTGATGTTTTGAACAGCAGAGATCAGAAGAAGAAGAATCTGTATAGACACACAAGAGTCAAAGTATAGAGTTCAATATACAGATAATGGAGTCACTCCTCCTAAACGCATCAATTAGTGAAAGAAATAATAATGAGAAAAGAAGAAAGAAAGAAAGAAAGAGGGAAAAACACCAAGAGAGTGAAAAAGACAAGGAAAAAGAAGTCAAGCATTACATATAGTACATATTTTACGGTGGATATAGATATTTGTGTACAAAGTCTTTAATAAAAAGAGAAGAAGAACGAAATATATCTTTCTGAAGTCCATGATCGCATAAGAAAGAGAAAAGATCTAGATTCGTATGATGAGCTTGTCGTACCAAACGATTAGGGAATACACTATTCTTTCGAAATCCCATAGATCTATAGTAAGAACGAATTCTCTCTGGTGATGTCGCAATAAGATACGCCTCCCAAGTTTCTCTGTATGCAGACACTTCAGGGGACACATCAAGGTGTTCTTTAAATCTCATCCAATAGTCATATAAATAGTCAAGAAGCACTCTCTCCCTAATGAGACTCAAAGTCGTAAAATCATCCCACCCCCAAAGGCCGTATACAATTCTTAGACCTGCACAATAAACATGCTCTATATCTCTCTTTTCTTTATCATTAAAATAAAACCACGTTGCAAATAACCAAATAAAGTGAGGCAGTGCATACGCACAAAAAAGTTATCTTCGAATTTTCCATTCTTGTAGCGGTATTTTTTTATATAATTATCTTTTTCAGCGCAGCATAAACATTTCTTATCTTAGAAAGTCTTGATTTTATAAATGTTCCACAGTCAAGTATGATACATAGAATAACTCCTAGATATTTGATATAGTTGACAAAATCAATTTCTTGGTTTTCATAAAAAAATCTTCGGATAGCAAGGATAAACTCTACTATGAACTAGCATAGCCTTTGTTTTTTCAACATTAACAGGCTGTATCGTATCTTTTGAAAATTTAGCTAACGCTTTCATAGCAATTTTCGCTTGTTCTTCTAGCCAAATAATGTTATGAAAAAACTCATTCTCTAAACAACCATTTAAAATAAGAACTAGATCGTCCGGGAATAAATGACAACAAAATTGAAGAAAATATTTAGGTAAAAAATGAATGTGTAAGCGAAAAAGAGTTGCAGCTAATACAGATCCTTGTGGTGCTCGAACAAAGATATTGATGGTTAGAGTGTTCGATTCACCATGATATACAGTCATAGTTCGTCCTTGGAGCCATTGATAGATCCAACGGACAAGGGGAAGTGGCATTTCTAATTCAAGCAGAGTTGCTATTAATGCTGGATACCATATTGTATCGAACGCTGAAAGAAAATCAATAAAAATATCTAAAGTCGATCTATTCTTTGCCGCGACAGTGAGTCTTAGGTCTTCTATAAGAGATAAAATTCTTGTTTGTAGTCTTCTGTTTAGTATAAAACCTGACTGTTCATCAACAAAGATATTTTTTTTATGTACCAACTTAATATTTGGTCATGAATACATCTTTCAAACCATTTTCCAAGATTTGGATGTAAAGAAAATTGGCCTTAATCTATTTTTTTCAGGATATATCTCATCTTTAGAAAGACAAATTAACTACTTTTACATGTTTGCTAGCTTCAAAAACATTTCCTTTACTAGCACATTTATTGAAGAAAATAGCAATAATATTCATATATTCAATCGGAAGATTTTTCAACAAAAATGCAGATGTTCCAAGGCTCTCTAAAGATTTCTTTGGTGAAAATCTTTTCCAGTTTTTATATACTTGAGTTATTGAAATTGAGTCTAGAGGAATATTAGGTAAATAAAAAATCTGCTTATATATACGGATGTATTTCATATGTATATCATTTGAAGGATCGTGCACTGGAATGGCAAAGTAACTCTCAAAAAAATCACCTAATTGATGTGTTATTTTACTGAATCACTTTCAATATTTCCATTAGCTGCTACTCCACGAAAAGAAGCAGAATATGAGTGGAAAAAAGGACGGACAAATTCCTATATATTTTGATGTTTTGAAAGAGACTCAAGATGCTTTTCGCGTCTTGTCTGTTCATATTTCGCTCTTTCAGTGCAGAATACCTTTCTAATAGCTAAAAATTCTTTAAGATGAAACAGAAAACTAGTCTTTCTATATTTTCTTCTTTTTCTATTCACCGATCGAGCAAGAGAAATAAGAAAAGGTGACCACGGTGGTTTGTATTTTTTAACAGGAATATATTCGCTTGTTCTGTCCCTTAAAGAAGCAAGGAAAAGGGAAAAAAGAGTGAAAAAGGTTTGCTCGTCAAAGTTGTATACGTATGAATTCCAATGCATATATAAACAAGAAAGAATAAAAGTAAAAATCTTCCAATTCGTTTTCCGAAAAACACTCTTATCAGATATAGCTATAGAGGATGAGTATAAAACAGGAAAATGGTCAGCGTTTCCTTCGTCTAAAACTTCACATTCCCATCCAAAACTATCTTTTGTCACCAAAAAATCAATGATGGACTCAGATTTTTTAGATGTGGGGATTGTAGGAAAAGTTCCTTCACATCCATCTAATTCTATCCAGTCTTTCAGTGCAAGACCACTAGTGTTGTTAGAGGAACACTTCCAATCACTATGTTTTACATTATAATCACCAAAGATAAAATATTTCTTATTCAAAAACTTTTCCAATTTGTGAAAGGGAGGCTTGGACTTAGGAGGAACGTAAACTGCACCAATAGGAATGGGAGAAGGCTCTCAACCTTATGTATGACTTTCGACTTTAGTGAAGAATGTATCAGTATTGCTACTCCTCCAAAAGAATTCGTTCCTATTTGTGTATACCAATAATAATTCGGCACAAAAGGTATTTTACGAATCAAAGATTCTACCTCGGTTAAGATTACAACATGAGGAAGGTATGAAGAGAGTAAAATATCAAGATCTGACGAATGCGTACTCAAACATTCACAATTATATAAAACAATAAGAAGATTTTCTACTTCATTTTTTGGTCTAATCTTTTTCCACGATTCACACAGGTTGGAAATGGAAGTTTTTGTGTTCCACTCATTTAAAATGTTTAAAACCATTGTTTTTTCTTCAAAACTTCCATCAGACTTGTCCACTACAGAAGGAAAAACATAAGGCGGAACATACTTGAAATCGGGACTATCCATTCCCTGAAGAAAATATGGTTTTCATAGCTGAGTGATATAATTCCATTTGTTTATGCATGATAGTAGAATACTTCACCATTTCTCGTTGAAAAGAGTCTTTCAATTGTATTGGTTGAGCCATTGCTATTTCATTTGCTTCCTTCATATTTTCTACATGTTTTTTTTTGTTCATCACAACATATACACTTCACATAGTCACATAATACTTTATTCGTTGTTGATAAATTGACTGTACATTCCATATTCGTTGCAATGACTTGTTGCATAGAGACTAAGCATTCATTTTGTGCACGAACTTGCTGCTGTAAAATGAGCCATCCTTTTTGAACTTTTTCAATTAGCTGTTGATACATATTATTAATTTGATTTTTCTCTTCATCAAAATCTTTTTTCACCTTATTCAGTTCCTTCTCAAGTGATTTGATTGCCGAATTCAAATATTCTTTTGATAAACATATATTTTCTTCTTGTCGACTAGCCCAATCATTTTTTGTAGGAGAATGAAAAGAAATGGTTGTTGTAGTAACAAAAGGAGGAGCAGAATATCCACGTTGAGATGTTAAAATTCGATCACGTTCATTTGGTTTTCGACAGTCAATTGAGATAAACATTCGTATATGCAGGGACGGCGCGAAGAGGTCAGGGCAGGGGGGGGGTGATATCCCGAAAATCGGAGCCTCTGGTCGAAATGGTCAAAATCGGAGAACATTTTCTCATTCTGCTTAAATTCGGAGGAAGACTAAGCTTTTTTGTTTGTCATTGATTTCTTTTCGAAGCAGACTTTACGGCATCCTTTGGACTACTATGAACGCACTTCATGCAATACGATATTGAGAGTTCTAACAAAAAATTTGATTATTTTAAAATTTTATTCTTCGTTCAGTTTTAACCTTACAATTTTGTTCATAAAATAACGCTAGAAAAATATGAATACAAAAGGTTACAAGAAACAATTTAAATACAGATACGATGTCTACATTTATTCTATGGCCATCTTTCCACGACATTCTCTTTGAATTTTTGCACGGTTTATTAAACGATACATAGGTTACTTAACCCGTTCGTACCGGATGTCCCATATACGAGACGGAGGCATGAAACCTCGGCACACATGAGTTAAAAAGAGGAAATGTAAAGAGTGTTCATTATAATAAGGCATCCAGTATATGAGGTTGCTTGCTATGGCACTTATACTATATACTGAGCACAGGTCTAACTACTTGCAGCGCTCTTATCTGGTAATTACAACAACAATGAAACATCATTTAGACTCTTTAAAGTATTGAATATTCTTGAGGAATATTCTTTTTGCATTAGCAATCCGTCAATCAGATTGTTTCGCGCTGTTGTTGACATGAGAAAGAAATATTTATATATTAATCATTAATATCCATGTATTACATTACTTTTAATGCCAGATACATCTAGCTATAACACTAATTTCTCCCTTAAATCTCAAGAATTGAAAAAATTAGTAAAATAGATTTCAAACTTAGATTCTTGCCAAATTTAGGGTAAGTTGTCTACTGTAATGCTCCGAAGTCAGGGAAAATTGTTTACTGTAATTCTCCAAAACTGGAGAAAATTGTCTACTGTGGTTCTCCGAAATCGGAAAATTTTGACTAGCGTTGTTCTGCAACATCGAAGAAAATCACATAATGATCCCGCAAATTTGGAGAAAATTGACGCTATCAAAATTTTCAAATTCGGAGAAAGCTTCAATCAAAATTTTTTAGAGCAGCGGGGTGCTCACCCCTATCACCCCCCTCCCCAGTCGCGCCGTCCCTACCAACAAAATATGCATGGTTTTCAAAGATTGACCTCTCATTTTACAGAGGCTCAGTCGACAATCCTAGTTTTTATAGTGTAAATACTATCAGATGTGCCGATTCGTATGATATACACAAAATTTTGAAAAGTCCTTATTTGACAACCTGTGATCAAAAAACAAAATCGTACGAATAATTTTTGCCACGACTGCATATATATATATATATAATTTGACCGCTGTCAGCAGAACGTGCAGGAAGGAAAAAAAGATGAAGAAAAGAACCCCAACGACAAATACAAACATCTATCAACAAAAAGCAGTAATCCTACCATAGAAATCACATTTCTCATTCAGAGCATTTTGCGAGCAACCTAATTAAAGCAGATTAATCACTCGAATATTGTTCACTTTCCCACACAACACCTACGAAATAGAGCCATATAAACATTATTCAAAACGTTTTTTATCCTATCAAAAATTTTGACCGCTAAGGTACAGAGATAAAAACCCATACCAGCTTGTAGCCCATGAAAAACTGTATCACATCCTTTAGATGAGACCTATTGGTAAAGAAGTTTTTGTTAATCTTAAGGAGTGACTTGAGTATATCTCTTTCATTTATCCACTATTTTAGACAGTATGGGCCCTACAAAAACTTTTGACCAAATATCTAACGAGAAGGCAATTATACCATTTTGTAGCGCGTGAAAAACTGCATCGAATCCTTTAGGTAAGACGTGTTGGTAAAGAAATATTTGTTGATCTTTGAAACGACGAAACCTGTAGCATATGTCATAATATTGATACAGGTACTATTTATGCGTTATAAGTTTATTTTATATCAATTTTTGAAGGATGGTTATATAGGAATTTGTGCAGAATTTTTGGCTCTTTAAAATGAGACTATTTGTGGCCAGATGAACATATGTTTATAATAGCTTTTAGTCAAAATACGGTCTGATTTTGAGGTAAAATCTGACTAAAATGCGATGTGAAATTCTCTGTCAGAAACCATTGAGGAACTTTCTAAATGTACTGAACATATCATGGAAAGATTCGCCGTCTCATTCTGCATCGTTTCATATATCTCTTTTACACATTCAAAGATGGGCCGATTTGCGTACTTATACGTCCTTGTTCTTTGAAAATACGCAGGAGAAAACACTTTTGTCCAAGATTGTGTTTCCTTTGCAAAGTGTCCCACAACTCCGAGCAGTAAGTAAATCCGTCAAAATCCATTATTTCCAACTCAATCAATCACTTTGTTTAAAATAGAACGCACCAAGTCAACACGTCATGGCTAGTTTCTGTTAGAATCGTCGATGAGGGTATCGATTGTAAGCTTTTCTGGATACGAGCGAACGCGAGCAACCCTGCTCACAGTGATCGATCACTTATTACTAAAATAGAAACATCAGTCTCGTTTCGATTTTCAAAGAAAGCACTGCACAAGATTTCTCTGTGATTTTTACATTTTGTTTTTTTCATGCCGTCTAGATCGGACAGATCTAAACGCCATAAAAAAACAAACAAATGAGACGTTGCAAGAGAAAGAAGACGTAGGAATTTTTCTTTTTCTGTTAAAAGTAATCAGTTTCAACCGGGTCTCTGAACGTTTACATCAAAAAACATTCAAGACTAATACCTAATATTTGAGACAAAATTCGTTGATTAAGTTTGTTGAATAACGAAGATATACAGATTTACTTTTCGTACGAAGTTTTAAAGTACTGTGTGCGTATGTCAGCACAGAATGTCTAATTGGATACTGACAAATATATGTTTTTGTTAATAATAAAAAGAATAATATGATAATAATAGTAATAATAATAATAATAATAATTAAATTCGTCTATCAATAATTCTTAACAGTTTGTCAGATATTTTATCTCTAATTAAATCTTTATATTCAATTGATTCAAATTGAGGAATGATTTGTTGAGAAAAATCTAACAGATCATCTTTGAAAAGCTGTTGCAAATTATTCCGAATATGTTCTTCAACAATTTCAGTTGAAGTTAAATCGGATTTAACATATCGAAATAGAAAGCATACTTGATAAATGCTTGTATGTGGAATATAATCTATAATTAATTGCCATTCAGTTAAATCTATTTCTTTCATAATATTTTCTATATCAGATTTCCCTATATCACCATTTTCCAAAAAAATTATGCGTTCACTACGAAAAACTTCAATTAAACCGTATTTATCGTGTTCATCATTTGGAATTAATCGTCCGACATCACCAGTATCAAAACGTATCAATTGATTTCGCTTTCGAATTAAATTCGTAACAATTATTTTTGAATCTATTATTTCAATATGAACCAATTCTTTCGGATAAAGATAAATTTTAGTTGATGAATATTTTGGTGATTGACAAGCAAATGGACCGGTTTCTGATGAACCATAAAAACCAATAAGAATTGAACAATTGAAAATACGTTGCAAATATCTTTGTTTAATATCATCTAGTGGTTCACATGCAAAATAGATTTTTTCAAATGTTATGTCTTTTTTGGATTGTTGTTCAATAAATAGTGCTAATTGCATTAAACGACATGGTGCGCCCATGAGAATATTTGGTTTAAAATATTCAATTATTTCTAAAGCATATTCATCACTTACATTTGAATTCATCGGTAGTATCGTACAATTAGCCATTACGCAAAAATCATTATGAATTTCAAATGCTCGATATATATTACTCCCTGCAAATAAATTCAGACAAACATCATCAGGAGATATAATCTGTTGCTCAAGCATCATATTAACCATAATTTGTCTTTGTAAAAGATTTTGTTTGATGTCTGTTGCAAAAAATAAACGTTTTCCTCCACTGCCACCAGATGATGATACATAGACGTTTCGATTCCATTTATTATCCATCGATTTTAATTCAATTAATTGTTCATGTAATTTTCCTTTAGATAAAATACTTCCATCGTTCATAGAATGTATGTAATCTCGATGTACATAAGGACGAAAAAAATAACCTCCATTGAATAAATTAACAATTTTTTCCATAGACATTCGAATTATTCCAATATTAAAACAATGACTATTAAAACAGAATAACATACCGGCAGTATTCATCGACTTATATTGTATCGATGGAATATATTCTTGAACAATCCATTGCCCATGATTTTGATCTAATAATAGAGAAGTCCATTCATCTAATGTTACATCAGCACCTAAACGAAATGATTTTCAAATTTTAATAGAAAATAACTATTTAACAAATAATCGCACCCATAGCAACATTTTCTCCTTTTCCAGATGAATTTGCTTTAATACACCAATGTTGTTTGTTATTAATAATAGAGTCTTTTAAATAATTTGGAATTTTATTAATAACATAAGTGATTGGTATTAATTCTGTAAATTTATGTGCTGAATCGTTTAATAATGCATATAGAAATTGTTGATTGGATAATAATGAAAATAAACGTTTATCATGTAAAATAAATATCGTTCGAAGATCATTTATATATTTTAATTGATTATTACTAATGAATAATTCAAGAATTTCATCAGGTAATTGTAAAATTTCATCTTGATGCAGTTCTAAAATAAATTGTTCAATAGAATAATTCGTAGTTTTTTCAAATAATTTTTTATTTTCTGTTTTTAATTGCTTTGCATCAACAAATAAACAGGGTTGAGAATATTTTTTTGTCCAATATTGTTGAAAACAATGAACATCGGCACCACGTTCTTTACCTTTAAGAATAAACATCGGTTTCGTTGTATCGAATTTTGATGATTTTATTATTGTTTCAGGTAAGTTTGAGAACCTCTTCGAAAATCTATTTTGATCATTGGTTGAACATAAAGCAGCTGACACTAAATATAAATTAAAAGGTTATTCAAGAACTACATGAGTAATGTTTGAGTTCCTTGCAATTTCTACTATGTTGAATATGCAAGCGTTATCATTAAAGTATTATTTAGCTCATGATAATAGAACTTTAGTAGAGTCTTTTCAACTAATCTAATACTACCAAAAATAATCTAATATAAGCAAAATAAATTAAAAATGAAGATGAGATACAGTAATATTACTTAAAGCTGACCAAGAGTTCTGGTCAGAGTATTTAACAATCTAAAGATAAAGACAAGGTTTTTCTTCACTATTATACGGATGAAACATAATGTTATTCGGATGATTAAAGAGAGGATCTCTGCTAATCCTAGATCTGCCTGTACAATTTCACGTTTCGCCCGTATAATACTGAAGAAAAATTTTGTATTTATCTTTGGATTTTTAAATATCGTGGCCAGGACTTCTGGTTAACCCTACGCATTATTTATACGTAAATAGGATAAAACCTTTATTCAGTTTGATCACCATCAAGAGTAAGAAGATAATTAGAAGATGATCAAGGAGGTGTCCTAAAACGGAGACAATCTATAATCAATCGATGCCGAAATTTGACAACGTCTCTTTCTTAAGCTATTCATGTGATTACTTATTAAACATCAAAAGGAAATCAACGTATTGCTCTACTATGTGGTGTGCGAGAGGACAGCAGTAATACGGGATTATAGTAAGGCCATTATGGGATTATGAAAGTATCATGCAAGTATGTAAAATACGAGAATATATAAGTATCATCTTTTATTCAGCCTTATATTTATTTTCATCATAAAAACTTACTCCTGTCATGATGTCGCACTTCGGGAAGTATGAGACTTAATCGTATCCTTCCTAGTGGAAATACAACATATGAATTACTTCCTTCTTGTATTTTATCGAAATGTTGATCTAAAATGAAACTATTTCGTGATCCAAGGTACTGTTTAAATAAAAATATAAAACTTGATGTAATCATAAAAAGATTTTGTATTGCTTTTTAGAACTTTCATCAATGTTAACTTGAGCCACGAAATGAAAAAAAAATGTGATATGCCAACTTAGAGTTATACTCGATCTTGATGAAAATAACGGATGAACTCGAATTGCTTTTAACTTACAAAGGAGATCATTTAATCGATCAAATGATTTTTCAGTTGGAACTATTTGCATAGTTTTGACTGTAATGGACTATAGGATTATTGAAAAAAGCTAGGGTCTGTAACTTATTACTGCGTAGATAGTTTATTTGTATGATACTTTGAAATCCAATAGTATAGTCGCACTCATAAATATTGGAAAAATTTATTTTCGAATTTTGACTGAATACCATCGAAACAGTGGAAGGTCTTCATAAAAAGAGTTCCGTGTGAAAGTTTCAAATCTTTTCGTTCTTTTTATCATAAGATACCGTTATGATGAAAGCGTATCTTTTATATCACTCAGATATGTCAGCAGATGCGACGTTCTTACTTCAGAATAGAAGCATCTCAAAAGATCTAAAACTATCACAATAATTATTTTTATTGAGACCTATCTCTGTGTAGAGTATTAAATAAAAACCTGAAAAGAAGCGTTCTCACTATTCCTTAGGGAACGACCGTATTAAGCTGAGAGATATCTTAAAAATGCAATATCTTTACAGTAACAATCTAGGGACTCCAGTTCTTTTTCAAAAATTATAGTTTGTTAGGAAATATATTTTTCCACATTATTCTATCAAAAGAGTGCTATTGATTAAGAGACTTATTGCGTTATCTTCATAGAATCCAGCCTAAATGCAATAAAATCTAATGATAAAACATGTCCTTAACAAAGAAGTGCACAGCTTTATGTTTGATCGAGTTCATAATCAAAGAATCGTCTTTTAGACCTTGCTAGATAAATAACGTTCAATTTCTATTTGATAATTTGAGAGTAGTAGACGTAGTATTTGAATATGCTAGAAGTGGAAATCGTGCGTTAATTTCACACATTTTTGGTTGAAATGAATGAATTCCATTCATTTTAAATAAATTTCCATGACCAAAAATAACATCTGGACGATAACTTCCCATTTGAAAGTCCGATTTTTGAATATTTAATTGTGTCAAAATATAATGAATCTTTGAATCAAATTGAAAAGTTTGTCGAATTTCTTCACCTATCTGTGTTGGTTGACTATATTGCTCAACAATCAAGTTTAATATTTTAAATAAGTATTCATGTTGATAATCAAAATAATCAAAAAAATCATTGGAAAATGTTAAATATTCATGATTAAATTTTGAATACTCGAATAGAGAAAAAGCGTTATATGGCAGTGGCCGATTGAGTCTTACTCTCAATAAATGACGATGGTTGTCGAGAATTTTTGTTCTACCATGAAGATATGTTTGATTATTTAATATAATCATTGTATATTTATTCAACTTTGGTCTAAATCTTTGAACTTTATTAATTACTGATCTAAGTTCATCTAATGCTTCAGTACTTTCTCCAGATAAAATATCGTCTCTATAACGAATTTTATTATGATCTATTAAGATTGATCCATTTATATGATCAATATTTGGCGATTTTCGAAATTCTGGTGGTACATATATTTGAAATTTCTCATTGAGTAATTTTTCTTTTGCTTTTATTGATAAATTTTGTAAAATATCTGACAATCGAATTATTTCGAATTGTCCACCACCAAGCTGATCCGATTCTAAAACAAATAATGCAAAATATTCGGGTGGATTTTCTTCATATGAACAATCTGTATGAAATGAAAATTCTTCATATGTATGTGATCGAGCTAATTTTTCTTGTTTACTATCTGGAGAATATTGCATTGGTTTAATATGCCATACAAAGGAGTTTTTTTCGTTATTGTGTTGTAAACATTGACCACCCAGTTGTTCAATAATTCCAATAAAAAACAATTCCATATTTTTTATAATAGGATCTTTTGGTAGATGTTCACTTGAAAATTGTATACGAACATAACCATCATTTTCAAGTTTTTTCTCTATTTCTGGGATTTTATTTGGATCAAAATCGAAATCGTTTGAATCAAAAGACATTATCTCTAAAGAACAAATTGTAAATGTCTTATTGTTATTAGTCTGATGAGCTAGAAATTTGTCAACAAAAGTATTTTCATCTCCAAAGACTTATATATAATAGTGATCCACAAGTTCAGCTTTAGTTCAGAAATGATGAGCTATTCAAAACGTCCACTGTCACGAAGAGCCGCTATGGTTGAATGGTTAAGTTGTTCGGCACATACCCACAAGGTATTTTGTTCGGATCTCGACGGTACCAGACATAGAATGGTCCTGAATAAGTCACTAACGGCTGTTTGTCTCGGATCATCTGTCCGATAGCACGCTGACTACGTGATTGACATACACTTATAGCCCTATAGCGAGTATGTGATCAGTCAGTGTGCATGGGGAGCTTAAGTGATTAAGTGAGAAGAACTATGAGTCAGGTCGACCTTTTGTCCAGAGTTGAAGCTGGAAATAGTTGTAGGAAAAATATTGCGCTTATGAAATTGTCCTCGGACATCACCTCACACTGCAAGGTAGCCGAACGGCAGGGTATTCTTCTTCTATTTCTTCACTGTCATCAACTGAGTTATTTGAACAGACCTTTTAAACGAACTGAAGTTTTTCAAACAGTTCATCTATACGAACTATATAGGAGTATCGATGGATTCTCCAGAACTAGTCGATATGGATACCGATAGGTGCTCAAGCCCTTTTATACAGAGATACCTACAGAACCTCAAGGCCTATTACACGGAAGTGTGGAGAAGTCTTTAAGGGGTATACTATAGGAGTACTTATAGATCTTCAAGTGCTACTCTAAGGCGGATATTCATAGGTGTTCAATCCTAGTCCATGGAGGTATCCTTACATTCTCAAGCACTATATAGTAGGAGTAAGCTTATGTGCTCAAGTTCTATATAGTGGGGGTGCCCGTAGATCCTCGAGCGCAATATATTGAGGATATCTTGATGTAGGGATGTGACAATATTAATACCACCCATACTAATACTAAATAGTATTGGTGATACTGGTATTTGGTAGTATGGGTTGGCATTGGTAAATTATAAAAAACAGTTTTTTTCTCCTATTGTAAGGACAAAACATAGTGTCGGTCGAGTCATAGGAGAGAGCGTTCCAACAAACCTCGAGTTGTACTGAAAAAATAACATGATTTATCTTTACAGTGGTGAAAAAGATCTTGCATGAAATCTGATTGACTGAGAGGCTTTTCATCTCGACCAATTAGATTTCAGTAAGGATTACTTCATCATTATAAGGATAAAACGTTCTGTTGTTCGAATGGATACGAGGGTTTGTTGTGACGTTCTTTCATATTGCTCGAACAAAACAGCGTGTTATCCTTACAATAGGGAAGAAAAACTCTTTTGTAAATTTATCAATACCAATTCCGACCAAAGCCACTGAATACCAGTATCTCCATTATCATTCGGTATTGGTATTGCTGGTGTTCGTATTCTGACATCCCGACATCCAGGCATCCTTATTATATAGGACTTAATGGCCTAGGGGTATTTCTTTTATATAGGATTTGGGTAACTAAGGGTACTCCTATTATATAGAACTTGAGAACCTAGGGGTATCCCTATTATATAGCCCTTAGAGGCCTGTAGATACTCCCATAGAATAACTCTTGAGAGCATACACGTACTCGCATAAGATAGCACTTGAGGACTTATGGGTACACCCATAGACTAGCCCTAGAGAGCCTGTTGATACCCCTATACAGTCCGTACAGAAGAACTGTCCAAAAAGTTCAATTCGTTTGAGAGAACTATTCAAGTAGTTTAGTTCATTTGAAAAGCGCTGCTTGAAAAAGTTCAGTTCGTTCAAACAAGCGATTTGAGCAGTTCTTTAGATCATTTAGATGCAGTTTGCGAACTTACGGTGGTGAACTTGTAATATATGAGTAAAGCGATTTGAGAAAATAACGTAAGGCATCGATATCAAATCCTTGCCACTTTAGATAGCCTACTATAAAATTGTCTCTTATTACATGTTATTAACCTCGTAATTTGAGTTAGCTGATGAAGTTTAATTATAAATCAAACTTGGATAAAATGCCATGCTTGCGGCAACTAAAAGGTGCACTAGAAAATGCTGTATATGTAGTACTCAGAAAAACACTTTTTCAATGATAGTGGACTGATCAAATAATGATACTCAAGATAAATTTGAAGAGTTAATATCAATATTTTTTTTTGACTAGCCTGACCGTCACATTCAGGAAGTTCGATTTCAGATTTAGATAGAACGAATTTGAATACGAATTTATACAGACTACTCTCTGATGGAAAATGAAAATTAGTCGAGAGCGACTGAATGAATGAATCTAAAGGGTGGTATGACATTTTTGATCGGCATTTTAGATTCATCCGAATCATAAATGTGACGATCAATAATCTCTCACAAAATATAATAGATTTAATGGTTTATAGAATTGTCATAAGAGCACTAGTGCGGTAGATGTTAATGGAGAAATATGCGAGACGGGGCACGCTGGAGTATAAATCGACCGCTCTCATTTTTCTAATAAAAGTATATATATCGATGCAGAATGAGACGAGAAATCATTCAGTGTCAAATTTAGGGGTGGTAACGAATTAGCGTCAGCATTGACATTAATTAATACTAATTCTTCAAAAGCCACGGCCAGCAAGAACACGATGGACTAAAAGTGTTAGAACAAAAAAGATAAGCGAACCGTACCTATGTACGATAACTGAGCTATAATTGTTAATTTAATGCAAATTTTTTTAGATGAATGCATTATATGATCAATAGAGTTTTAAAAATTTGATATTTCACAATTATCATATGAATAAAGGTATGTTTAAAGAATACGAGCAGGGTTATTCTATCCAGGATTGTATTGCACATCATTTTTGTTCCAACACTTTTGCTTCATTCGCTCTCTGTAGGTGGAGTCTGGAGCATTAGTATTAATTAATACCAATCCTAATGCTAAGTCACTACCCTAGTCAAATTCGAACTATTTGACAAGCGTTTTAATGAGTTCCGACGAAGATTATTAGATTCTATTTTTACCCAATTTTATGCAAATTAGAGAGCGGTATTTTAACAATAGATGGATCAAAAATTTCAGAACCTGGTTGCATACAGTCTTATCTCAGAAAGCAAATCACACCGCACAAATCCATATATGAACCACCTAGAAAAAGTAGATGTAAACTGTATTTATGCTGATGAGGGAACATCGTCAGGTGTCCCCTTCCGATTTCAATGAAACTTCGTCTAAAGATACTCCATAATGCTCTAGTCAAAACTCTAAAAGGGTTCGGGTTCCTATTGAGATATGGCGAAATTACTAGATATCCAATATGCCTATTTCTAAAAGATTCCTGTGGAGGACCTCAGGTATGAAAAAATCGTATTTTTGAATTTTGATCTCAAACTCCGTGCATGCAAAGGACTCAACTAGGCTAGCTTGTGTAGAAAAATTTAGAAGCTTTCAAAAAATGCGTGTTATATACACTATCTATAGAAAAGGACTTGAAAATTGAAAGTTCTGTATCTCGACAAGACTTTGCTCAAAGCTTCTAAATTTTTCTTCACAAGCTAGTCTAGTTGAGACCTTTGCATGCACGGAGTTTGAGATCAAAATTCGAAAATACGATTTTTTCATACTTGGGCTCCTCCACAGGGATCTTTTAGAAATAGGCATATTGAATATCTAGTAATTTCGCCATATCTCAATAGGAACCCGAATCCTTTTAGGGTTTTGACTAGGGCGCTATGGATTATCTATAGACGAAGTTTTATTGAAATCGGAAGGGAGTACCTGACAATGTTCCCTCGTGAGTAAACAGTCTTTGCATCGATATTTTGAGATATGCCATGATATTTTCTACCTCTAAGGTACTAGAAAAATGCCCTTAAGACGAATTTTATGTGTATATCATCGTGCAGTCTGAAAAAAACTGCACTGTAACTGTCAAAATGAAACTTCATCGTAAAGCTATTTTGAAGTATTTCTATAGCGAGTTTAAAGTTTGTGAGGACATGGTTTACCTATTTTGAGTAGTGATAGTCCTCGAAAATTTTTGGCCGATAAAAATAAAAATAGTGAAACTATACTATCATATAGTCAGAAAAAAACTGTATCTGATTCTTAACATGAAACTTCGTCGTAAAGGCAACCAGGCTCTGAAGTGTTTTGATCAATCTATTATCAAAATATAGCTGTCTGATTTGGGTAAAATCGGGCAAAAATGGAATCTAATAATCTTCGTCAGAATCTACTAGAACATTTACCAAATAGTTTGAATTTGACATCAAATGATTCTTCGTTTCATTTTGCGCCGATATATACACTTTTATTGAGAAATTGAAAGTGGGCTGATTTACCTTTTAATACAACTCCATCCTTTACACTTTTTTTTGCAAAAAGAAATAGGCAAAAGAATAACGCATGTTCCTTGATGACTTAAAAGTGCATTTAAGTACAGTTATTGTCATAGCTGTAATCTATCGAGGATTGTTGAGATTTGTCACGCAAATTTTGGTAGTCTCTACCGTTATTATCTACCAAATTTCGATTCATTATAACGTTTTCAGTTGATTTCGAATCGTAAGAAGCTAATAACGGTAATATCAATGATAATAGGAACAGAATTATCTGCGAGATCAGCTATGAGATTTAACACGATTTCAGTTAGACTTTCAGTCGATAAACGAAGTTTGAATAAACTCAATAGAAAAAAAACCCTTGATATTTACGTTGATGCTTGACGTTGGCGTTCGTGATCGATATGCTGGCTTAGAAATACATTATCTATTGTATGTAAAGCAAGCCGTAAGACAAAAAATCCGTAGATGTATTAGAACAGAGGAAAATCGATGAAGCATTAATGCGTAACCAAAAAGTGCAATTAAACATTGTGTTTTTCTCGTCTATCACATATAGTTGCTGTCGTGGACACAACATATTCTTTATCAAAGATCGACATAGAATACTAACCGTTAACATTCGTTTTTCGACTTCGAAATGTATTACAAAATAGTTTATCACGATATTATTCAAAAAATCCGTGATTGGCAATGGATTTTTCAATGTTTTGAAAATTGATTAAAAAACATATAAAATCATTGTATCTCTAGTCGATTCAGATGAAATCTACAGTAATGCCTGGAATAAAATGCCTAGAAATCATAAAGATCTCATGTCGCTATAACCTGTCGAAAACCGTCGGTTAACCACGGTTCCTGGGCTTGATATTTTTTTACTTCTTACTACATGAATATTTTTTAACTATTAGAATATCCTTTAATTTTGGTCGAAATCACGTTTCCTTTTATTTGTGAACGTGCTCAAGCCGCTGGTGCTAGCCACATTGAATATTTTTGCTTAATTAACGAGTTTTGATAATTTATTAAAGATGGCGCTAGAAAAATAATCATTAGTTCGAAGATTAACTAATACAGAAAATTGATGATCATTTTATATAATATTTTGTAAAGATTTGAAACCTAGTTTTTTAGATAAAATTCGATATTTTCAGCATAGAAAATACCGATTTCATAAAAAAATCAGTTGAAAAGAGATGAAAACAGCGTAAACCGCTTGAACCATCGGTTTTTTAAAGAACCGCGTTTGACCGTCGGTTTTGATTAAAAATAGGCGACATGGGATATTATTGCTTGAAGCATAAATCTGACTATTGAATATGGTGTTGACTTTCAAAGAGAGAAAAATTGTCGAAATTTATTGGAGAAAATTTAGAAATATTTTTAATAAATTCAGAATTGTGTTATATTTATGTTGTTCGTGAATTTGGGGCAAAAGGAAGATAAAAACGAGCATATTTTATTCAACACGTCGCTTCTTTGAAGAGAAATGCTACTTCTTTGGACATATTGAGCTCACAATAGCTAAAAAGTGAACCGTAGTCGTCCTGCTTTCTCAATCGCGCGGTACATCCGATAGAGTTGACGTTTTTTCACAGAAATTAGAGACAGTTTATAGTAACTATATTTTTTTGATTTCTTTCTATCTCATTCTGCTCGAATAAAGAAGTCCACATAGGAAAAGCACGATAAATAATACATTTCTTTGTATAGCACTTCTCTCATAGGTCCTACATCACTAGAAATGTGCGAAATCAAGTCTTTTTAAGTCCTACGCCCAGTCTCGGTTCTAATAAATTTTTATGCTGATTTCGATCCGTAGAATTTCTTTGTCGCAACTGTGGTTCCTGTAAAGTTTTTTTTGCTCTCGCCCACTTAGATAAGACCTTCAAAAAAACACGTATAAATGCGATAAAAGTTCGTGAAAACGGTGTTTTCACGATGCAGCAACATTGATACGCCGTTCTCACGAAATTTGAACGCGTTTTCATGTGGAATATGAGGAAACTGTTATTCTGAGTTAAGGTTTATTTTATATTTTAGCGTTATTCAGTAAGATTTAACATGAGAAACGCCTTTTGGATTAAAGTTAATTTCATACTTTATAGTTATTTAGACTGATGTAATGCATTCTTGTGGCTTTTAACTAGGTAGGACTTGAACTCGTAGTTTACTATTATTTGATGAGATTGATTAAATACGTTTTCACGCAATAAAAGTAGGTCGTGTTTTAATATGTGAAAGAATTATGTGTCAGTTTTAGGCTTTCTGAGAGATTCTTCTTTTCTCAAACAAACTAAACTGTCTCTTGAGACTCCTTAAATTTAAAAATAGTGGATGTAAGGTGCTAGCTGTATGCCAACATTTTCAAAATGGGTTAATTTATAAAACCGGTACACTAGTTTCCAAGGAGAATGACATGTGATTGTTTAACAATCGCAGAAAAAGAATATGTGAAAAAGCTGTTGGATTCTTTCATAACTAACCTTTCTTGATATTCTTTTCGATGTTGACATTTTACACGTCGATTTATGTTAGATGTTAAACCTTTTTTACCATATTACATAACATACATTGACCTGACCAATTTGTTTCGTAGGTTTTTATATTTGTATAAAATTTATCTCATATCGTTTGTGGAATATTACCAGTGATTTGTGATGTTGTTTCATTTGGATCATCTGATGTAGAGGAAAGTACTGGAACAGGTGACAATATGGGCACATCTGGAGAATCATGTAGAAGATGAGAATCAACTTGTGAAGTTAAATCAGTCGTATTCAATTATATTACAAGTTCTAATTGATTTGACTAATATAATACAATAGCTCACGTATGAGCCGCATTCAGCGGTATAATTACTTATATAACTGCTATTGACAATGTTGGATATTTCATTCTTTGACGATCATACGAACTAGACGAATTAAAAATGAATTAAGTGTGATTGATATATCTACATAGAAACATCAATTATATTTAATTCATTTTTAATTCGTCTAGTCTGTATGGCATTCCATTTTATACGAATAATTCATAGATAACATGACGAGAAAATAAACACTTTTTAATACGACAGCTATGAAAAAGAAAAGAAGAGAATTCTCATATAAGGAAAAAAAACTTTACATATATGTATATAAGTTACAATGAGTATCTCACTTGACTTGTATTTTCTGTCAAATTACAAGTTAAGTCAAATCAAAAAATAGAAAATGAAAGTCAAGTTAAGTCAAAAAATAAAAAAAACGAAAGTCAAGTCAAGCAAGTCATTTTTGACTTGACTTGCTCATCTCTGTTTCTGACCATATAATTACAAAGTTCTTCCAATGCAGATTCTGGATAGATACTTCCGATTATCGAAAAATGCTCTTCAGACAATGAAAAATGTGGAAACAGTTTTTCGAGAACTTTCGCATCATTCGCTGTATATACGCGGTGTCTAGTTGTTTGTTGTCAGATCAAAGTTAACGCACAGATGTGAAAATTTACGCGAGAAAAGCAGTAGTGAGCAATGGTGATCCAACAGTTCAGCTCCGCACACTTGAGCTTGACAGAAACAAGAAATTAAAGAATAGAAGAAAACAATATTATTGTGCTGATAATCACACAGATCGCTTAAGAATGAGCGATACTGAGATCATCACTACACGTTATCACCCCTCAATGATATCATAGTCATATAGAATCAACCTTAACCGATATCACTCTTACGTGATAGTACAAAAGTAACTCGTATGTGATACAACATATACGTAATGGGAGCCTTCACCGATATCGGACTTATATAATAGCGCAGGTAATATCATCCTTGGATGAGATTACATGCGATATTATATCAACGTAGTGCTCATCTTCACCGCTATCATACTTATATCACACGGATGATGTAAACCAAATCCCTTACGAACAAGTGATATATATAGCAGTGAGTGTTTAATCAAAAAAGAGCAAGTAGCTTCGCATTAAAACTTGTGTATGAAGCAAAGAACAGTGTTGAAATAAAAGTCCTCTTACAAGTAACGAAAGTAGATTTGTACGATAACAACGATGAACAAGCTCGACAGCGACTTACTCAAACAACGATCACGTCTTGTCATCAATCAACAATCCCGTACACCATCTATTTTTTGTTACAATTATTTGAATAGATTCAAATTCACATCAAATATTGATGAGAGCTATTCCTTATTTGCAGTATAGATCTCTTGTTATTAAATGAAAAGAAAGAATTAGTTATTGTAATTACTCATTCAGAAGTTCATAGTTTCCATGTTTCTTCAGTTTCACAAATCCAGCTTGTAACTGTTCAGCCATCATCAGGTTCGCCTGCTATTCCACTTTCAAATATTTGATAGATTTTTTCGTGCTAGATTCTGAGTAGAGATGGTTTAGCTATTCTAACGCGAAAAAGACGTAAGAGATCAACACTATTTTAATATCTTGGTGGCAACCTTCATAAAAGTGTGGGTGCCAGGCAAGAGAAAGTGAAGGCTAATATCTACACCTAAAGCTAAAGAAATGTACAAACTATGAACTTTCAAGTGAGTGATTACAACAACTATTATCCGTTCCAAAATAGAATGCGCTTTACTGTTTTCTGAATAATTCAAGAATGCGAGCAGCTAGAGATCTACAGTTTTCCCTAACACAAAGAGGGAATGGGCACGTTTTTACCTGCAATATTGTATAAGACGAAATCATTTTAAAATCAGTCGTTTCTACAAAACATTAGAAAAATGTGTAAAAACGATATGTCATCCGGATGAAAGTTTCACAAAAAGTAAGAAAATTTGCTTAAAAATCAAAAGAAAACCAAACGTTTCGTGCTAGTAAGTAGACCAATTTATTTGCTCAACAATAGGATATAAGAAAGTAATTATTCGAATTATATTTTGAACTATAGATCTGAAGCCCCTGTAGCGAGATCACAAGTCAAAATCAAAATTTCATCGGAAAGATAAATGGTTCTCATGCACTTTTTGTATTGTTTTGCAAAAATGACTGATTTTAACATGATTTCGTCTTTTACAAGATTGTGGAAAAAACCGTATCCGTCTCCTCTTTCGATCGGTCAAAACCGCAGGTCTCGAGCTGCTTGCGTTCTTGAATTGTTCATAAAACAAGGAAGCATCTTCTTTTTCAAAATGAAATATAGTTTCTTCTTTCATTTGATAACAAGAGTTCTATACCGTAAATGAGGAAGAGCTCTCATCAATGTTTGAGGTAAATTTGAATCTATTCAAATAATACTATTTTCTTGTGTTCTTCAGTTTCTTGTTTATGTCAAACTCAAGTGTCAGGAGCTTAATTGTTGTAGAATAAGATAATAGGTCTTGTGTATGAATCATTAAATAGAATGATAAAATAGTAAATGTATACTGATTTATATATATATATATGTTTATTTTATAATAAGTCAGAGCTTTCGGCATGTCATATGCCATCATCAGTGGTGTCATTTAGAAGAATATTTTTGATAATTAAATGTAATACGATAAGTTGAGATTGTATATAATTTTGTAGTAAGGAAGGAAAAATATCAGTTGTAATAATGCTAAATAGAAAAGTCTTTGTGCGGTATTTCTTCAATTCAAGAAAGAAAGAAAGAAAGAAAGAATTTGTGACATTTGATTACCTGTCGTGTCGAGTTGATTTTTTTTGTAAACCTAGATGAAGAATATGTATATTGGTTAAAGGAAATTTTATTTTATATATTTACGGCACCTGAATTTGTTTTTTGTTATATGATGATTATTGTTTCAATTATGTGGATTCCTTGAATTAGTTCGGGTGCCTACGGAATATATGTATAGAGGAATCGAAGTGTCGGTGCCGTTCAGTTTAGGTTGTTTGGAACGTATACAAATAGATTCTTTAACCAATAAACGATAATGTTGTTGATCTTGGTTTAATATATCTATGTGTTGAAAGTTTATGTTGTGTCCAGTTGTAAATGCGTGTTTTCCTAAAGCAGATTTAGATTTATAGGAAGGAAGATTAAGTTGATGATGTTGTTGTTGAGATTGATACGTTAGCTGTTTGTTCAAAAGTCTGACACTTCGGCATAATTGTTGAGTTGAGGGTTTCTTTTGGATATGACCATTCTTGTGATTGACACGTTGTTTTGTGTTCTTTCTGTCTTGAACAAGAGATTATGCTTTCGTAATGAAAATGAGTGCTTTGGCAACATCTTTTTCATGTTCATTGAGACGTCGATAACTCTGCCGAATGATTTTTCCAATATATATTTTATTGCAATCTGAGCAAGATACTTGATAGACTATATTGGATTTTTGATTTGGCTGCAGTTTATCTTTGATTGCAAAGTATCGTCGAGTTTCATTTGTTGCTTTGTATATTACCCTCAGATCTCATGTTGGATTGCTCTGTTTGATAATATTTTTCAGTCTTTTTCCGTAGATATAACTTGGTGCACCTATATATGATATTTGTACATATTTATATTTATTTGTAATTGATGTCGGTGGTAATAGATCTTCTTTTGGTTTTAGTTGATAAAATTCAGTCAGCTGTTTGTTTATTATACTTTGTACAAAGTTGGATGAATAACCATAAAATTCTGCCATTTTTCGAATACGTAATAGTTCATCATGTAATAAATCAGGTCTAGAACATATTCGTATGGCTCGATTAACTAATGGATAAATGGATGCCCATTTATATGATGTTGAAATTAAACTGGACCACTTTAACATTAATTTGGTTGCTGACTCCTTTCTATATACTGTTGTGTCAAAACCTTGGATATATCGATTTACTAATACATCAAGAAATGGTATAGTATTATCGACTTCTGGTACAACAGTAAATTTAATGCATGGATCGAAAGTATTCAATAAGTCACGAAGTTCATCTTTGTTTGCATCAGATTGAACAATCGTGAATCTATCGTCAACATAACGACGCCATGCTAGTAATTTTAAATTTTCGTCATTTAAAAAAGCAGGTAAACGTTGTTGTTCAAAATCTGCCATAAATACTTCTACAAAAATAGCTGTTAATCAGAGATGGGCAGCTCCGACTCCGAAGCGGCCGCTCCATGAAGCTAGCTCTGCTCCTGGAGCGCAGCTGAAGTGGAGCGCGTTGTAAAAATCATTGAGCTGGAGCGGAGTCGGAGCGATTCTTTCTTTCGGCATCCAACAATAACACCATTTTTCTTCCACTATTCTTATGAATAGTGAGTGATCAACCAATTAGAAAGAAGTTATACATTGACTATTCATCGCGGTCGATATTGCTGTCGCATGCAATAACTAGTCGCAAGACGTGAGACAAACAGTCGCCAAGTATTCATGCAACGACCAAGCCGTTCAGTGAACTTTCTATCGGTGAATTGATCCTGATACTGGAATAGAAAATATGAAGAATTATACGAACGAGAAGAGACACGCCGTTAAATAAAGAAAGAAGCAGAGTAATAATGCTGACCTCATTTTCACACTATAGGTGAAACTGACGAGCAGTCATTGCACATTTGATTATTTTTGTCCATGTTGTTTATATACTATGGGATAAGAACTTAAATTCATGGATCTTATAGTACTACACTGAAGAACAACAACGAAAAATGCTTTTCAAAAAAAGTGGAAAAGGTCTTGGTTAGCAGAGTGGAGCTGGAGTGAGCGAGAGCGAAGTCAGAATGGAGCTGAGCTGCAGCGAGAAATAGTCGGAGCTGCCTATCTCTGCTGTTAATGGTTTGTCCATTGAAACTCCATCACATTGGTCATAATATTTGTTGTTAAAGAGAAAATGGATCCATTTCGTAGCATATTCTAGCAGTTGACGAAAATAATATTCAAGAATATATGGCTTTAATTTTAGATCGGTGCAATACAGTTTATCACAAATGATATCAATTGTTCTAATAACTGGTATATTTGTAAATAAACTTTCTATGTCGAAGCTGATCATTTTGTGAATTGATAATGACGAATTTCCTTTTAAGAATTTTAAAAAGGCATCAGTGTTTTTTAATGAATACGTACTGTCTCATATAGGCTTGATAATATGAACAAGAAATTTACCTAGACGATAATTATATGATTATATATAAGATATAATAAGTATAAGTGGTACATTGTCCTTATGAACTTTTCGTAAACCATATAATCTTGCTGGAATTGAACCTACCGGTTTAATGTATCGATACTCCTGTTCAGCTAACCATTCTTCATTTTTCATTTTTCTTAATAGAGATGTCAACGCAGTTTCACGACAACCGATAGGATCACTATCTAACAATCGAAATTTTGAAGTATCACTTAAAATTTGTTCTAATTTTTGAATATAACCAGTACGATTCATTATTACAACACTTTTGCCTTTATCAGGTCTGGTTATCACTATACACTAAAAAAAATAGGAACTTTACCGAAACTTTGAAAAAGGTTAGGTAAAGTTCCTATTTTTTTAGAGTGCGCGATAAGGTAGAAAATTATTACAATTTGTTGATATTATTCTTTCACAAAAACTCTGCATTTACAAAAGAATAGACAAATTATATCAATTAATTAGAAATATTTTCCCAAAACTCAACAAGGCAGTTCAATAAAATCTCTTCTTCAAATTTAATTTTAATATTTAACTTGCTACTAAAAAACATTCCATTATTTTTTTTTGAAAGTCTATGTTTTCATTCTCAAATATACCCAAATATATATTCTAGTGACCAACGACATATAATTATCATTTTATATAGATAAAATAACAGATAGATGTCCGCAAGGGTTAGATAGTCAAAGAAAACAAAAAAGAATATCTAACCCACAGAACGAAAAGAAAATCATATATATATAAATCTTACACATCACAACAAAGTACTACCACTTAATCGTAAAGGATGGATAAACAGGCTATCGGCGTCATGAACCGATAGCATAACGTTCGATTCTACTATCCAGTACAAAAGGAACAGGTTCGGATCCGAACTTTTCCCGGTCTGCGCAACGCAGTCGGAGAGTAGTTATCAACGATCTGCTAAGGATCCGAACGTCTAGCTAACAAGAACACCTGGAGAATATTTTTCATCGGTGTACCTGTTGGCAACCCACGGTGAAGAATCTGGTACTTTAAGTGGAACCGGAGTGGGGTAAGGGGTGGGCTTTTTGTTTTTTTCTACTAATAATTAACACAAAAACCAGAAATTCGTACTTACCCCGAAAAACAGAAAAAATCCAACAGTTCAAAAAAATAATACTACAACTTTCAAAAGCCAACAAGCACAACGGTAACGAAATGACAGAAACCGAACGTATATATACCATCAAAAATTCTCCTAAACCCACCAAAAACGTTCCCTAGAACGTATATATCTAAGATATATCATCAAATATCTAACAAAACGAGGTAAACTACTCAAATACTAACAATATATAATCAATATATAAAACACATATCATAAACATAAACCCCCTAATTCCTCTCAAAAAACACCTCGCGTCAAACAACCGATTACATCATATTTCATAATAACAAATATAATCAAATCAGACTTGGAACCGGACCGGTCGGTCCGGTTCGATGCAGTCGCGCTTTTAAAACCGGTGTACACCGGTATGACCGGTATTTTTATCAAATTTTAGGGCATGAAAGCTAAATTAATGTATTTATCTCATTTTTATTGATTTTCATGATATCAAAAATAAAAAAATTTGACTGTAAACAGTTTCTACTGATAAATTTATAGTTGTCATTAAAGTTTCATCTATAAATTTTGTATCTTCTTTTCCTCATCGTATGATGAAGATCCCGAATTATGCAGAATGGGTCTACTATGATCATGAAAAGTTAACAGCTCATCAGAAGCTAAATATTGTTTGAACTAAACATTTCAGTGTTCGAGATTTTGGGCTCACTTTTCTACACTTTGTTACTGACTGTGAACAATTCCTAATGGCTAGTTGTTGTTACTTCATATCTTCATTATTTGAATATGAAAACAGATCTCCTGTTGCTGTAAAAATTATATCAACTATTAGTCTTCTGCAATTGTGAAAATTCGCAGCTATGAAAAGGTTAAAGTATGGCATCTAATATAAAAAAGCGACTTTTTTCGCTTATTTTGACTTTCTAGTTTTTGCAGATTGAACCTTGTGATTGGATCGACCGATTTTTTGTCGGTTTCTGCCGGACAAATTGCATCTTAAGACCACCCGGTAATCGGCCGGTCCGGTTCGGTCCGAAAAAGCTGGACTGGATCCAACTCTGAATCAAATACCTAATCAATGTCATCAGCTTTCACCAAATCATCCAGGTGACTCAAAAAGATGCATGAACTGTTTAATCCATTATTGACAATCATCGTCTATTCAATATTTATTCATAATAAAATAAGATAAAATAAAATAAATTAGAATATTCTATCTTTCTAATTTTTTTTGATACTTCTACTATTTTATTCTATTTTTATTGCTATTGCTACTGATGATGGCATTTGACATGCCGAAAGCTCTGGTTTATTATAAAATAAATACATATATATATATATATAAATCAGTGTACATTTACTATTTTATCATTCTATTTAAAAGCTTAATTGTTGGTGTGCCGTGATGCAATATGCACGGATCTCCATAGTCACAAAATATGAAGGACAAATAGTATATTTAATCAAGCGAAGCAGCATTCAAATATTTATAATGCATGTATCTTTATTCGAACACTTATTTCTTCTCTCTCTACGTTAGTAGCTGTAATCGATGAAAATGGATGATACGAAGGCTTCGCTATTATATAACAACGATCGTCCCTCAAACAATAACAATGAAAATAATCATATGCAGACAAGTAGCAAGTAAGATGTCATTGAATGAATTCATACAAACAAATTAAGAGTATCTTTTAGAAATCATAATTTCTCGAAATGGTTTTCCTATTTTACAAGTAAACAGACACGTGGCACTTCTTATAAACTGATCGATGATATTAAGTCTGTAAAGCAAGAAGCATCAGTCGGCATCTTTCAACTAGTATGTCGAGAAAAATTCTCTATTACTATATATATTCATTCGGTTGAATTTAGTTTCGCTTTGCCAATCGCGCCGACTATCTTATCTTATGTGTCGGTTTGCTCGGTATGATATTACAAGCTGGGATTACCACCACAAATTTAGTTCTTTTCGCCAGGCTTACTGGCTCTTTTGCTGAACTATCGTTCTCGAGCACGTTTTCTGATCAACAACAAAAATTATTATTTAATAAAACAATCAATAATGAATGTGAATTCGGTATTGAACTCAATTCATTCAATTATGAGCGATTACATAAGTAAATGAGCGCATATATTCCTTGTTTCATCTTATTTACATATTTCACTGAATAATCCTAGGTTCTGCCACAGTTATAATTTGAAAAACAGCACATTCTCAAACCCATTTTGGTCTTCAAAGAGATCCCAAACGATTAGATTAATACATTGGTTGTTTAGTAAGTCAAATAGTACTTTTTTCTCAAGTTTAAAGAAACGCTACATCAAATTTTTTACAATATAGTCACTGCCGTTATTCAATGCTTCTGCAATTTTTTTGAATACGCGCCTTTTATGATTGTTGCGAAACGGCAAACCTCTCGCGCAAGCATTTTGCTATTTCGATCAATTATTCAGCGGGTAGGTTAACGATTATGTATATCACAGACGCAACATAATAAACCATTGTTTTTGCTTGAAAATCGATTAGTATAGTGCTAATATTTGAGTATATAACGATTGAAAGCAAGTATTGCGAAACTTTTACAGAGTCAATTTAGAAATGAAGGAAATAGCATTATGTTTAACAAAAGTGAAAAGATTTAGACTAACTTATATTTGCTCTTTACAGAAGTTGTTCACACATTGACGATAAAAAACTTTTTAGTGATCTACGTTAAATCTAGTGGCCCTGTTTCATTAGTTGATATTTTGAAAATCACAATCCTCGTTTATCATTTCGTGGCATCGAGATTAATTCACACAAGTTTAATGAAACCAATAGTATAAGAATGAATCAACTTATCCATGTAATCTGTACATTATGATGCGACAAAAAAAGGTTGATATTGTGTATCCTTATCAAACAGAAGACTCAGCGCGACGCGTAAAGTAGTTCAGGAATTATTTACAAAATCAAAGAATTTTCTTCTAGCTGTGCAATTTCGGGTATTAGTTTTGAAAAAAGTCAAGAAAAATAACAGATACATTCCAACTTTGCATGGCTTGAAACAAATCATTCAAAAAACGAAAGTTATAAGACAAATAGGAATGCTTCAGTGTTCTTAAACATAATTTTTCTGATTTCGATCCATTTATCAATCAAATTCTAGTTGATTCTCTAAATAAATATGGGTTTAGAATGTTTTACACACACATAACTACTTCACATAATGAAAACAAGCATCGAAATATCAATATTTTAAGTAGAGTAAAATATGAAAAATTGATTACTTTTTTCACACATCTCTAGATCTGAATAAGGCATTTTGCAATCTGAAGTATTACACGTTCTTAATCACAAACTGTCGACTGCTGTATGTGAGACATTGACTTTCTTGCCATTTTTTCTTAGAGAACAGTTTGCTGTAACTGGCAGCAGTTAGAAAACAATCGAAAGCATACAAAAACAAGACAGATTGCTCGTTTTCTTATTCTCATGTTCATCCGTCCTTCATTATGATCCTTATCATCGGACCAATTAAATTCCTAAAAACAAATATCTTACTAATGATTTTTTATGGGACCTCTAAATGATATGAAACAATTAGTTCTTGTTGTTAGTCTACTATATCTAGTTCTTGCTAGAATATTTCCTACTTTGATGCTGGTGATACGGGCCGACTTCGCAACAGACTCTTCGAGTGAGTATTTTCACGTTTTTCAATAAACAGCACTGCGCGACTTTTTTTATAGTAATATTGATATAATCGCTGAAGGCATTGGTTTGAATTTAGCGGTGATATTGGAAGTGTTTCTGTCTACATTACTTATTATTATTGTTGCGTTTGTTATTAATTGGCTACTTACTCTGATCATGCTTGTTTTCTTACCGTTGATCCTTGGTGGGTCTTACATATTTTCTAAGGTATGCATTTATTTTGTTAAGATTAATTTCCTCAATTGAAAATAGTTGACCGCTCGAGAAACAATGAACGAATTGAATTCATATTCGAGAGCAAATGAAATAGCTGACGAAGTCTTCAGTTCTCTTCGTACTGTTTTATCTCTTAATGGTGGAGAATTCGAAAAAAAACGGTCAGTAATTTTCTCACTCGCGGCCTTTTTGCCGAAATTTCTAACATTGTCACGTTATACTTTATCGCCAGATACGATAAGGAACTGATTGCAACCGGATGGAGTAGCATACGAAAAGGCGCTGCGTATGGAATTTTTATTAGCTGGGTTTTTTTTATAACTAATCTAATTTATTCAACTGGTTTCATTATTGGTTTTTTTCTGATACATCATGTTGAACAGCCTAAAACGACTATAAGTGATATTCTTGTTGTGAGTTATCTCTTTTTCAATATATAACCAATTAAGCCACATAATATTTCTTTTTTTCGTATAGATAGTAACTGTCTTTGCACAAGGCGTCACTTTTATTGGTTATTTTGGTCTCTTTATGCAATCATTATCAGAAGCCCAAGGTGCAGCAGTAGAGACATTCGGAATCTTAGATGAGGTAGGAATGCATATCTGAAGATTTACACCAGTCAATATGGTGTTTTTTCATTTATACGTTTTAGGCATTTGAAAAGGATATAGATGAGAAACATATATGGGATGAAAACGAATTGGACAAAGATTCTTTCGATATAGAAGGTGATATTCTGTTTGATAATGTGAATTTTATGTATCCAGTTCGACCAGATGTGTCTGTCGTGACAAATCTCACTTTCTTGGCTCGTGCTGGCAAGACAACGGCAATTGTAGGTCCTAGTGGTTGCGGTAAGTTTCATATAAGAAGCTAAGATATCCAAAAATTGATTTGATCTTAAAAAACTAGGAAAAAGTACATGTCTCTCACTTTTGTTACGATTTTATAATCCGTCATCAGGTCGCATCACAATAAATGGTCGCTCAATTGATCAATATAGTCTAAGACAATTGCGACAACATATTGGTATTGTCAATCAAGAACCTGTATGTTTATTTCGTTTTTCTATTCCCTAAATTCACCTTCGAAATAGATTCTCTTTGCAACGACTATATATGAAAATATTCGTTATGGAAAACAAAATGCAACGAGAGCTGAAGTTGAAGAAGCAGCAAAGCAAGCCAATGCACATAATTTTATCATGAGACTTCCTAAGGCTTGCATTGGATATTTATTTCTCTGTACGTATTTGCAACTTTTGGTCTTTTCGTTTATAGAAATATGAAACAGTTGTCGGAGAACGTGGTGCTCAATTAAGTGGAGGTGAAAAACAACGAGTCGCTCTCGCTCGTGCTCTTATTAAACGTCCTAGTCTTCTTTTGTTGGACGAAGCAACGAGTGCGTTAGATAATGTCAGTGAAAAGATTGTTCAAGACGCACTTAATGAAGCATGCAAAGGTTCAAACCATACTCTTAAAAACTAGTTTCACATCTGCTTGTTAATAGGTCGTACAACAATAGTTATTGCTCATCGGCTGACCACAATTCAAAATGCCCATATTATTTATGTAGTGAATAAAGGAAGAATAGTAGAGCAGGGCACGCATAAAGAATTAATTGCCAACGAAAGTGGCATATATCAAGGAATGTTTAAGTCTCAGAAAATGGAACGAATGGAAGATGACACAAATCAAACAATGAATCAACAAGTAGCAGACGAGCATAACAAAAAGCTAATGGGTATGTAATTCTGCAAAATATACTGTGAAAAAAACCAATAAAATGTTTTATATGAACAGATGAATATTCTACATTTCAAACAGACCAGACAAATGATCTAAGAGAAGAAAAACATTCTGTAATACAATCATTTCTAAGCATCTGTTTTCAGCTAAGTGTATTTTTTTAGAAAAAATTATCATCACCAAATCAACAGGGTGTCTTTCGAAGATTGTTGTACATGAATCGTCCAGAATGGATGATTATTCTAATTGGTTGTATAGCCTGTATTGCTTCCGGTGCAATTCAACCGATTTTGTCGCTGTTGCTTCTAAAACTAGTTCTTGTAAATTATTCTTTGTTTCTATCCAGATTTTTCACAAAATTAACCATTTATATTTCTTTGTTACAGGCTTTTAAAAGCAGCGTCTACACTACACAACTGAATCAAGTGCTTATTTTCAGTTCTTTAATCATATTGCTAGGTATTATTGGGATGGGAATCCGCATCTTTCAAGTAATAATTCATCTAATGAAAATGATAATAATTTGTCTTATATATTTGTGCAGTTCTCGATTTTTGCCAAAGCAGGTGCAAAACTCACGCATCGTATTCGCGCAACAACTTTTGCATGTTTGCTTCGTCAAGAAGTAGCTTATTTCGATCGAGTGGAAAATAGTGTCGGTGCTATTTGTAATCGTCTCTCGTCTGACGCCTTAGCCGTTCAAAAAATGACAGGAGTACGCCTAGGTGTTTTTTGTGAAACTTCGGCTATGATGATTTTTGCTCTCATACTTGGATTACTATTGAGTTGGCAAATAACACTCATTATAATCATGTCATTTTTAGTATTCTTTATTCTCGCTTATATATACATGAAACTACAGAAACGTTTGAATGTGCGATGTCGCTCTTTAATAGGACAAGCAAGTTCGGTAAGAATGAGTTACATATCGATTCTAAAAATTATCTTTTCTTCTAGCTTGCTAACGAAATTATTCACAATATACGAACTGTAAAACACTTGATGATCGAACAGACAGTTTTGAAACATTATTCTAAGTTAATTCAGGAAGCATATAAGTAAGTGATTTTATCTACATTTTATTGTACTTCAGTGGTCATGCTTCAATAGACTTTATCAAAATCATTCGATAATAGCAGTATTTCTAATTTCCATCGCTTGGAATTTGGATTCATTGACTGCAGCAATAACCTATTGGTATGCTCTGATTCTCGTAGAAGAAAATAAAATGAAGCCGGAAAAAATGATTGTGTAAATAAGAAGATTATTCTATATTTTGCAGAAAATGGATACATTGATTAAATCTTGTTTCAGAGTCTTTGCTTTTGCTACTTTTTTTATGCAAGCCATTCGTACTATCTGGAAAACGTGAGTACTTAGAACGGCTTTGTCTTTTTCTTTTTAAATTTTTTGAATATAGATTTGAAAATTTGGGAGATTCACTAACAAGTGCCGAAAGTTTTTTTGATTTGTTTGATCGCACACCTGATATTGATAATAGTTCAACAGAAGGTGAAAAACTAGTAAGTAAAAATTGTAACAATAAAATTATCTTTTTGGCTATATATTTAAAATACGCAATGAACATGGTATATATAGGATGTCTTTCGTGGTGAAATCGAATTTGATCACGTCACATTTGCCTATCCCTGTCGACCAGAATCAGTAATTCTAAAAAATTTTCGATTGTCTATAAAGCCGGGTAAGTGAGATATGTAGACGTTTCAACTTCGCTCATCGATTCCTTCTATTTTCTTTTATCTAGGTCAACATGTAGCACTTGTCGGTACGTATAACTCAATTTTTTCCATTGATATATGCTTATTATCACTGATCTAGGCGAATCTGGCTGTGGTAAATCAACAGTTATTCAACTTATGCAACGGTTCTATGATGTCACATGCGGCGAAGTGGTAATTCAGATCTTGCTTCTTATACTTTGATGAATCGATATAAGTTCTGAATAAATTCTAGCGTCTTGATGGTGTTGACATTCGACGACTCAATATTCAATGGCTTCGCTCCTGTTTTGGGTTAGTGAGTCAAGAACCAATCCTCTTTAATTTAACAATCGCAGAGAATATAGCCTACGGCCAAGAGAAAGTTTCAATAGACCATATTATTGAAGCAGCTACTAGAGCTAATATTCATGAATTTATTCGAAAACTTCCTCAAGTATGTCATTGTATGACAATCTATCGTTCGTTATGTTTTATTTCAGGGTTATGAAACACGAGTGGGTATAAAAGGTGGCTTCTTATCGGGTGGTGAAAAACAACGCATTGCAATTGCTCGAGCTTTTTTTCGACAACCAAAAGTGCTTCTCTTAGACGAAGCTACTAGTGCAATGGACACGCACAATGAACAAGTTTGTTTTTTTTTCTAATTTTTTCCTGTGAAAAGGCGATATTTTCTATAGATAATACTCGAAACTCTTGAACAAAATCAACAAATCGATACAAATCGTACTTCACTCACTATTGCTCATCGTCTATCAACTATACGCTCATGCGATCTCATTTTTGTGGTTGATCGAGGGCATGTAATAGAAACTGGTACTCACACAGAATTATTTAACTTTAATGGAGCTTATTATCAAATGCTTTCACAAAATATTTTTGACTAACTTCTTTAAAATACTTTCAAAGTAATGACAATTTGTATGTTGATGAGAAAGATTCGCAGATAGTTTAATTTATTGAATCACTTGTTCACTGAAGAAAAAAAAACGTATTTTAGCTTTTCATTTGATGGTAAACACTTAGTTTCTAAAACTTGATTTTTACGAAATAAACTTTATAATATGAAACACATTTGCTTTCACAGGTTCTATCATTCTATATATAATGATATTTCATATTACAAATATTCTTGTGGCCAAATTATCCATGAAGGAATATTCATGAATAAATTGAATATATATTTGTGCGTAAAGTACTATTATTATGTAGATCGAATAGTAGCCTTTGAGGACCCGAGATCTATCCCATATATAAAAACTTGAAGATCCGAGTATCTTCTCAAGAGTAGGTGGATGAGGACTCAGTCAAGTTGGGATCTAGTCTGATTGGTGTCCAATGTACTGGAACTGGTGTATCCCTAGATATATCTATTCCTATAGGACACGTTACGAACTGTCATAATCATATACTCATTTGTTATCACCTATAGAACAAACCACCAATATGCTGAACAGATTACAATAAAAGGTAGGCTATGCCGCCTGGCATATTCACGCTAAAGTCTTTTTTCATTCTCATTTGCCAAACACCAAGAAACCAGCGATGTACAACCCAACAATTTGAAAATTTTGACCAAGGTATCAAAAGATAGTATCTTCTGTTTTAGAGAAGTCGTACGGCAGTAGAACCTGCACATAGTTTTGTAATAGTAGAAAAGTGCCAGATTACCGAAAATATTTTGGTCAAGGAGTAACGCTGTTATTTTACAGTATCGTTCACAAATTTTATATCAAATTGAAGTTCATCAAAAATGGAAATATACAGACAAAGTTCCTAATAAGAACAGCTTGTTCGGAGTGTTGAGTATTTTTTTTATTTATTC